>CM045761.1:153419985-154019985 GCA_025200525.1 Camellia lanceoleosa
GTCACCCTTATGTCTCGAATAGGGTCCAAGCGATCCTCCCTTCAAATAACTCCCACTATTTCGACGCTGACCATCACGTTGCCAACCCGCTTACTGTAATCGCAAGCATAGTCACTAAGTGATGGTCAGTATCTTTGGCTCTGAGGAAATATCGCCCCAGCCGACCGGAGGATTTGGCTAAGGCGTAACAGTGCCGAATGGCCGAAATCCCAAGGTTAATCCTAAGGCGTTGATTCAACTCTACAACCCCCATGATGATCCGAAGAAATTTACATCAATGAGAAGGAATCAAGCCCCAATAACGAGAACGGCCCTAAGAAGTGGGTAGGAAACGAACCCCGCCTCAAAGAATGGATAAAAGAGGGAATACAATCGTGTTTTGATCTTCCCTCTCCATGTCGAGAGCGTTGTCCGTTACAAGGGATAAGTGGACGTCGTTAGGAATAGAAAAATGCCGCCGGAAACCAGAGACACGATCCTCAGAAAGGAGGTCCTTCAAATGTTTGGCCATCTTAGCGGAGAACTAAATACTTGCCGAAGCTAAAATAGCGAACAGAAAAAATAGGATTACAAAGAAGGGATGAGGAGACTTACGAAGAGCAGAGGAGACGAGGGAAGGCGGAAGAAGTTGCAGAAAAATGCGAGTCACGGAGAGATATGCACTGGCGTTCCAAAAGCCCCAGAAAATCAACGAAACCTGAATTCGAAAAGACCAAAATTTCAAATCGCAATAAATGCTGATATACGCATGAATAGAGCGGGAAAGCGTAATGATGGACAAAGAAGCGCCATACCGACATGTATTGGGGAACGCGAAGCCGCGTGATGATAAGCTTCCCGAATTCTGAACCAAACACGCCGATTGACTACCGTCAATAGGGAGTTCGAAGGGCAATTGTGGTAGCCGAATAATTGACAAATATAAAGGAGGTATATTTTGAAGGCTTGACGCTAGCCGGCCTCTATCACACAAGGATAAGGGGCCGAATAGGATAGAGGGTCGAATATGGTCCATCCTTATAGCCGAATAGTAGAAAAGGTAATGATTGAAAAAGTAGGCCCTGGTCCCGAGGATCAGAGGAGGCGAGTATAAATATAGTGACAACGGACTAAACATGATAACTAAGAATTACTACTAATAACTTAGTGAGCAAGCTCTCTTGAGTGGAAGAACTGACTTGTACGTCGGTGTACTAATTCCGGCACTTCCGACCGGAGTCTTTATATCTTCTCAGGTGACCAGTTGAGGATCATTGGCGTCTTCCAGGATCTGAAGAGTATTTCCAATCCACTTCCCCACAATATATAATTTTTTTTTTAAAAAAAATTTAAATTTTGTTTGATTCAATTTTTTTTATAAAAAAATTCAAAATCATTTTTTCTCTTCTATACATCATCAACCAATCACTTTTTTTCTCTCCACTCTCTTTTTCAATCATTTTTTCTCTCACGCACATTTACTCAATTATAACAAAATATCAAATCATTCAAAACTCCAAAATTATTTTTCAAAATATATAACCAAATAAACTAAAAAAAATTTCAAACTCTTTCTATAATTTTTTTTAAAAAAATTTATCTCACAACACAAACCAAACACACCCTAAAACTCGTCATAAAAAATAAAGAGATAGATTACACCTACATCTCCTAAGTATGTCTTTAATACAGATACCACCCCGATGTTTTGGAAATTACACTGACCTTCCTGTGTCAGTTAACACTCTGAACAAATATATTAAAATGGCTTTTTAACCCTCATCCTCCATCGCCTTTTGGAGAGCTGCTTGCTTCTCTATCCCACGCGTTTTTATGGCATTTGATCAAACATGAGAGAGGCATCATCCTCACAACTGTCAACTACCTCACCTCCACCATTACCTACGCCCTACCTCCACCATCACAACCATCATTCCATCGCCGACCCACTCATCCCAACTGTGAGACCTCCAACGACGCAACCCACCTCGCCCCAATCCCAACCTGTGACCTCCAGTGACCCAACCCCAGCCGCGACTTCCAGATCTTCTATGAGATCAGCTCACCAGCAGCAACAATGGGATTATATTTTTCAGCCATGGCAGCACGACCTTCCTTCACCGTCACAACTCTCTCTCCCTCTCTCTCTGTTTTTTCTCTACCCTTGTTTGTTGTTGGTTTGATTTGGGTGTGTTTGATTTGTAGCAGGGTTGTTGTACCTGGAAAGGGGTAGTAGTGGACATGGGTTTGATTTGTATGTGTGTTGGTAAGGCTATAGCAGTTGGTGTTAGTAATTTTTTTAGTAGGTTGTAGGTAGTTACTGTGAGGTAGCTTTAAAGATGGTAGCATAATATGCATGTTACATGCTTGATTTATTACTTCAAAGAATTAAATGAGATGCATCCAATTCGAATCTTAACAAATAAAAATCCCTCTTGTGGACGGTTGGTAGAAGCCTATTCTTGTATTAGAAAGCTGTTGCCTGGTGCAAGGAAAATGAGAAAAATTATTGAGTATGGTGAATTTTTTGGTTCTGGAAATAGTGTGCAACGTAGCAAAGGCCTGGGTTAACATTGGTGGATTGTTGGGTTATGATTTTTGTCTCTAAATTATACACACGTCATATTTGTGCATATATAAATTGCACAAACACAAAAATAAACCAAGAAAGAAATCGAGCACTTTGGGTTTTATTTTTGTGGAATTGGAGCTCTGTATACGTATGTATATGTGATGTTTGTAGTGTACTATGGTGGTGGGTAGGTTCATGTTGCTGAGGGGTGGATTTAGTTATCGTTGATGGTTCGAACTAGAAAGGTAACGTTACATGCTTAAGTCTCTCTCTCTAAAAAATTATGGTTTGTTGGGTGACAATAGGGGTGGATACAGAGGTGGGTGAAGGTGGTAGTGGTGGAGATTGGTGGTATTATGGCGGTGAGGTTTGGCGATTGCAATGGGATGTGGGGTGGAGATTGGAGGCATGTGCATATCAACTGTTTGATGAAATGATAAAATGACCATTTAAAAAAAAAAACAAAATTTATATATTTTTGGTAGTCCCATTTGAAGTGGGTGGGTTAAGAGATGGTGGGATGGTAGAGGAATGTGTGACAGTGGTTATTGGTGAGGGGTGGCTAGGTGAGAACCAAGTGGGTGGGGTAAGGTACAACTGTTTGGTGTGGTTTGAGCGTTGGATATGGTGGCTGTAGTGGCTTTGGCTAGTGGCATGGCAATGGGGCAATGGTGCAATGAGAGTTGAGGAATGGCTACTTAGATGATGGGCCATTGATGAATGGCTGTTGTTTGCTGTTGTTATTGTGAGAGGTGCTCTATAAAGGTGGTTGTAGTGATGGTATATGCATGTGCATATCAACTGTTTGCATACATGGGTAAGTATTGTGTTAGATAATAGGAGAATCTGTTAAGGGTATTTATGGCATTTTAAGAAAATTAAATGATGCCATAAGTAAAATCTGTTAGTTGACTTAACTGTCAACTAACGGAGGGGGCTTTTGTAATGTGGGCATAAACCTCAGGGAGGAGGATGTATTTTCTAGAATCACAATGGTATTAATGTATTAGCTTGAAACCTCAAAGGTTATAGGTATAAGTTATCCAAAAATAAATAAATAGTGATGTTATTGGCACCCCATTAATTATTTTGGTCCTCCTATTTCTTTGGACCCCTACTTGTAAATTGTAAAACCCTTAAAATTTCTTTTCTCCCCCAAACTAATATCAAAATTATCATTGTGAAAACATTCCACCCATTCAAATGAATGCACAACCCACACCCCAAAAAGCCTCTCCCAAAAATCCTAACAAAATTCACGAAGGCGATTACTACTTCGTCTTCACATACTTGTTCATGACCTGATAAAATAAATGTAGGGTTTTTTTGTTGTTGATTTAAAATTCTCCTTTTGTGGGTTCTACAATTTTCACGAAGTTTCAATTATCTGCTCCCTAACAAATAAAAATGTTTGGTTACTTGTTCCTAACAAATGTATAATTTTCAGATCTGTGTTCCCGAATTTCGGCCATATGTTCGGGAGTTCAATTCCGAAAAAATGACGAATAGTTTTTATTATTGTTGCCATTGTTTTCAAAAACTTACCCTTATAAGACCAATCTTCATTGAATTAAGAACATCATCAAAGCTATGAATCTCCTTTGAGCTTTTATTGTTATACTCTTCTCGTCTCATGGAGTTATGGTTATCAGAAAAACTTCTACTCATTGTCATTGCCAAAGAAGTGTAGGTAATCAGATGATTGCCACCGTTATTGTCGGAATATTGCCACCAAAAGGTTTTCAAGGTTTTAAGGATGTGTAGGTTTTGAAGGTGGAATTTGGGAAAGATGGATGGGTGGTGATGGAGGTGGGTGCTCTTAGAAACCCTAACTCATGATGTAGTGGGCGTCTAGGCTTAATTGTGAGATGGGGTGTCCCAAATTATTGATGTCTTTTTTAGTAATTTTATTTGAGGTTATTATTGTAATAAAAAAAAATAAAAAATAAAAAAACTAAAAAATGAAGTATCCAAAATAATTGATAGGGTGCTAATAGCAGAACTCTAAATAAATAACTAAAGAAGAAGAACAGTTTCACTAGGAAATCTTTTTATAGGTGAGTTTGATCAAATTGTGGCAATACTTCATATGTGAACAATTTACTTGAGAATTTCAAACTAAACCAACTTTTTCAACCAGTGGGGCAGTCCACTTCATCTTACAGTTTTTTTGTTTAGTTATTTATCGGATTATCTATCTATAAATAATTATCCATGCTCTCAAAGAACTTCATGCCCTTCATCCCACTATCCAACCAACTGTTCCTCATTGCTTGTAGTTACAAACTAACAATGACAGCCTTAGCAGAGAGGCTTTCCAACCAGTTTGTTTTGTTCCATGTCCTGTTTGTCTTTCTCATGATCCTTGAATTTGTCTCTTTTTTTAATTCTGCAACTTATGCTGCTTCTGCAACTACTAAAGTTGGAGAAGACAGAGCTGAAGCTGTGGCTCTCTTGACATGGAAAGCTAGCCTTGACAACCAGAGCCAACGCCTCTTGTTCTCGTGGGCTGGAAGAAATCATTGCAATTGGGTTGGAATCGATTGCAATAATACTGACAGAGTCACCCATATTGACCTTGAGAGTAAAGGCTTGAGAGGTACACTTTCCAGTCTTAACTTCTCTTCCTTCCCTCATCTCCTCAGCCTTAAACTTCATGACAACTCAATCTACGGACAATCCTCAAGATTGGTAGCCTTGTAACACTCACCTACCTTGACTTGTCCAACAATTATCTTTCAGGAACAATTCCATCAGAAATAGGAATACTCTGTTCTCTCACAATATTGTATCTTTAAGATAATCAAATTTATGGATCCATCCTCATGAAGTTGGAATGTTGAGGTCTCTCATTGAATTCGTTTTGTCAAGCAACAATCTCACAGGTTCAATCCCTACTTCTATAGGGAACTTGGCCAACTTGACCATTCTATACCTTTATAAAAACCAACTTTCGATCCATCCTCAAGAAGTTGGAATGCTAAGGTCTCTCATCAATCTCCAATCACAATAAACAATCTCACGTGTTCAATCCCTACTTCTCTAGGAACATGGCCAACTTGACCATTTTATCCCTTTTGAAAACCGCTTTTCGATCCATCCTCAAGAAGTTGGAATGCTAAGGTCTCTCATTGAACTTGGTTTGTCAACAAACGATCTCACAAAGTTCAATCCTCGCTTCTATAGGAACTTGGCCAACTTGACCATTCTATACCTCTATAAAAACCAACTTTCTGGATCCATCCCCAAAGATGTTGGACTGCTAAGGTCTCTAATTGAACTTGATTTGTCAACAAACAATCTCACAGGTTCAATCCCTGCTTCTATTGGGAACTTGGCCAACTTGACCATTCTAAACCTTCATGAAAACCAACTTTCTGGATCCATCCCTCAAGAAGTTGGAATGCTAAAGTCTCTCATTGAACTTGTTTTGTCAAGAAACAATCTCATAGGTTCAATCCCTGCTTCTATAGGGAACTTGGCCAACTTGACCATTTTATCCTTTTTGAAAACGGTCTTTCGTGTTCAATCCCTACTTATAGGAACTTGGCCAACTTGACCATTTTATCCCTTTTTGAAAATCGCCTTCTGGATCCATCCTCAAGAAGTTGGAATGCTAAGGTCTCTCATTGAACTTGGTTTGTCAACAAACAATCTCACAGTTCAATCCTCGCTTCTATTGGGAACTTGGCCAACTTGACCATTCTATACCTCTATAAAACCAACTCTCTGAATCCATCCCCAAGATGTTGGACTGCTAAGGTCTCTAATTGAACTTGATTTGTCAACAAACAATCTCACAGTTCAATCCTCGCTTCTATTGGGAACTTGGCCAACTTGACCATTCTAAACCTTCATGAAAACCAACTTTCGGATCCATCCTCAAGAAGTTGGAATGCTAAGGTCTCTCATTGAACTTGTTTTGTCAAGAAACAATCTCATAGGTTCAATCCTCGCTTCTATAGGAACTTGGCCAACTTGACCATTTTATCCCTTTTTGAAAACAAATCTTTCGTGTTCAATCCCTACTTATAGGAACTTGGCCAACTTGACCATTTTATCCCTTTTTGAAAACCGCCTTTCGGATCCATCCTCAAGAAGTTGGAATGCTAAGGTCTCTCATTGAACTTGGTTTGTCAACAAACAATCTCACAGGTTCAATCCTCGCTTCTATTGGGAACTTGGCCAACTTGACCATTCTATACCTTTATAAAAACCAACTTTCTGGATCCATCCCCAAGATGTTGGAATGCTAAGGTCTCTAATTGAACTTGATTTGTCAACAAACAATCTCACAGGTTCAATCCTCTTGAGTTAGGAAAACTAAACTCCCTAACTTATTTCATTTTGCGTGAGAACAGACTAACAGGCTCCATTCCAGTGACTAACGTTTTCGGGGTGAATTTGCAAATCTTTGATATAAGCGTTCACAAGCTCACAGGTCATATACTACCAAGTATCTGCCTTGGAGGGTCACTTACCAGACTAGTTGCATCAAACAATTACTTAATAGGTGACATCCTAAAATTCTTGGGAAATTGCAGTCACTTGCCGAGTTAGGCTTGATCGAAACCAACTCACTGGAAATATATCTGAAATTTTGGGGTACTCCCAAACTTGGTATATATCGACCTGAGTTATAATAACTTCTATGGTGAGCTTTCTAAAAAGTGGGCAGTGCCATAATTTGACTAGTATAAAGTTCTCTAACAATAAAATCTCTGGAAATATACCACTTGAGTTTGGAGGTGCAAGTCAGTTGCAACTACTTGACCTCTCTTCAAATCATCTAGATGGAGAGATCCCAAAGAGTTTAGGAAAGTTGGCTTTATTGTTCAATATTTCTCTGAGTGATAACAAACTTTCAGGCAACATTCCAGTAGAATTTGGCAGGCTATCTAATTTGGAAGATCTAAACTTGGCGGCAAACTATCTAAGTGGATCAGTTCCAGTCCAACTAGGGGAGCTTGTGAAACTATTGAACTTGAATTTGAGCAAAAATCTACTCAGGGAGGATATTCCATATGAAATAGGGAAATTACAGTTTCTTCAGAGTCTTGACCTTGGAAACAATTTGTTGAAAGGTGAGATTCCACAACAGATTGGGGAATTGCAAAGGTTAGAGACATTAAATCTATCCCACAATAAGCTGTCTGGTTCCATTCCATCCTCTTTTAATGGGAGATCAAGTTTGACATTTGTTGATATATCTTATAATCACTTGGAGGGTCCTTTGCCCAACACCAAAGCCTTTCAAGATGCTCCATTTGAGGCATATGTAGGTAATGATGGTTTGTGTGGAAATAAGACTGGTTTGATGCCATGCTCACAAAAAATAAGCAATGGTGCTAAAGAGAAAAAACATAACAAAGTTTTTCTTTTGGTCATAGTTCCTGTTTTGGGCATTTTATTACTTGTGGTTGTTGGGAGTTTTCTAGTTCTTCGAAAAAGAGTGGGAAACAAAGAAAATGAGCCTAAAAGAGAAAATATTGAAAATTTATTTGCAATATGGAGCTATGATGGAAAAATGGTGTACGAAAACATCATTAAAGCAACAGAAGACTTTAATGCCAGACATTGCATCGGTGTGGGAGGATATGGCACTGTTTATAAAGCCAAGTTGCCAAGTGGGCAGGTTGTTGCTGTAAAGAAACTTCACTCTTCACAAGATAGTGAGTCGGAAAACCTAAGGAGTTTTACAAGTGAGATTCGTGCATTGGCAGAGATACGGCATTGTAATATCATAAAGCTTTATGGTTTTTGTTCGCATCGACGACACTCATTTCTAGTTTATGAGTTCATGGAAAGAGGGAGCTTGGGAAATATATTGAGCAATGAGAAAGAAGCATTGAATTTTGAGTGGAGGAAGAGGTTGAATGTTGTTAAAGGTTTGGCAGATGCTTTGTCATACATGCACCATGATTGTTCGCCTCCGGTCATCCATCGCGATATATCAAGCAAGAATGTTCTACTAGATTCCAGATACGTGGCTCACATCTCTGATTTTGGCACTGCTAGCCTTATAAAGCCTCAATCATCCAATTGGACTTCATTTGCAGGAACCTTTGGATACGCAGCTCCAGGTATGGCATGACTTCTCCTCAAATTTTTTTATTTTTTATTTTTTTTATTTACCAACTTTTATGGAATAGTTTTTCTCTAAATTGGCATGCAAAGCGCTTTCTACTGTTGTTCTTCTTCTCAATCTTCCATGAACAAACTGTCTTTTCTTTTCTTTCTTTTCCCCATTTTCCTCTATTTTCTTTGGACTGTTTTTAGGTCAGAACTTGCTAACTCACAGAAAGTGAAAGTGAAGTTGGATGTTTATAGCTTTGGAGTTTTAATACTGGAAGTTTTAATGGGGAAGCAGCCGGGTGATCTCATCTCATCTCTTTCCTCATCCCCACCCACTGTTTATGGTGTATTGTTGAAAGACATATTGGATACGCCTCCCATCTCCTGGGAATCATTTGGAAGAAGAAGTGGTCCTTGTTGAAGCTAGCATTGGCATGTTTACACACCAGTCCACAGTGCCGACCAACAATGCGACAAATTTATGTGGCTCTATCAAAACAAAGACCGCGTCTGCAGAATTCATTTCACTTCATTTCATTAGGACAACTCTTTGATTTCAAATGTTCGACCTCCTGAGCATTCAGATTCTCTTCTTCCCTTTATTGTTTTATGCTTTTGTTTTTCCATTTTTACTTTGAAATTTTGATTTTCGCTCTCTTTGTTATCTATTTCTTTGCCATTTTCTGTGTTCAAAGTTGGAAACACATTGAAATACTGTCGGCTAATCAAGACTTGTTCCACAGGACAGGTGTGAATACGATGATGAGAAGTCTTGGTCGCATAGCCTTGTATCCTTATGATATGTTTGGCTGCAATGTTGTAATTTGTAGCCTCATTATATTCTTGGCTTCATGAACCTAGCCTGGACCATGTAGTGACCCCTCTTTGTTTTCCTTTCCTGTAAATGTTTTGTATGCTTAAGTGAATCAAAGTGATCAATTGATTCAGTAGGTGACTCAACAATTCAATTGAACAGATCTCCTTATAAACCGTGTGATTTAGAGTATTTTTGCAGTTTTTTTCTAAGCTGTTAATCATCTATAAGCAGCATCTAAAAACACACTCTCACCATTTCAGAATAATCCCCCAAAAATAAAAATAAATAAATAAATAAATAAATAATAATAATAATAATAATTCTACTTATGTAACCTAGTTCTAGTGCATAAGTAGAAATTATAACCTAACTAAATATTCCAAAGTAAAAAAGAAAAGATGACTGGCATAACCAACTCATTTGAACTGCAACAAACCAATGAAGTAGCTGCTGTTATAATGTACATCTACAATTGCATATATGAGTCATGATAATTCAAATTGCCATGCCCTTGAAAGAAGAGTAGTCCAATTTAAAATTAGGACAAATTACACTTTGTACTCTTATACTTTGCATCAAATTTCACTTTAGCTCCTAAATATGAAATCATGATAGTTAACCCCTTGCACTTCTGGTCAAATCCCACTTTAGTCCCTATACATGAAATTGTGACAATCAATCCCTTGTACTTATCGTTTTTAAAAATTTTGGGAGTGTGACCGGCCTACAGCACCTCTAGATCCATCCTTCATTGTGCTTGTCATCTTTCAGTCAAAATTAAGGTAGGTTTCACACTCCTTTTGTATGGGTTCCCGTTGCAATGGATTCATTTAGTTGGTGACTTTAACATTGTTTCATGAATTTGACGCGAGATTTAAAAATAAAAAGAAAAAATATAGGTAAATGTAAATAAAATATAATTATTTTTATATATTTTTTCTTTTTTTATTTCTAAATTTCTATTTAAATTCATAAACCAAACACAATATAAGTTGACTTTTTTCATCTTTAAGATTGTGTTTGGTTCATGAATTTGAGAAGGAATTTGAAAAGAAAAATAAAAAAAGTATGTAAAATTTGAATGAAATATAATTACATTTCACATAAGTTTCACATACCTTTTTCCTTTCTTTTTTTTCAAATCACTCCCCAAATCCATGAATTAAACACAACCTAATTAATATTTTTAAGTCTCTTAAGGTTGTGTTTGATTGGATTGGAGGATTTGATGGGAGAAATAAAAAGAGAAAATGAAATGTAATTTCACTTTTTGTTTGGTTATTATAATATAAAACACAACAAAAAATAAAGTGAAAGAAATGCAATCTCACTTTTTGTCTTTTGGATTTATTTGGCCTCTTTTGGGAACATGAAAAAAAAAAAAAAAAAAAGTCAACTTATTGGTTTATTTGGAAATTGAGTCACATCATCTCTCTATTTTTTTTTTAATATTTTTTTCAAGAAAAGACACAAACATACACACACGCACACACAAAAAATAAAATAAAATAAAATAAATAAACCCAATAAATTAGCTTTTTTTCTATTTCTCAAAACAAGTCTTAAAGTCTTTTCTTTTTTTATTTCTCAACTCAATCAAATATAGATTGGAATTTGAATTCAATCAATTTTTTTCTTTTTCTTTCTCTGTGTCTTTTTCTATTTTTCTTTTTTTATTATTTTTTATTTTTTAATATCAAATCTTCCAACCAGCTTAATTGTTTGGGACTTATATATGTAAACGTAATTGATTAGATTGAACAATCATAAGCGACTTTCATTTGGGATCACAGTTTTCTTTCCCATTATGCACGGCAGTTTAATACTGAGAGCAGTGATTTAAGGTTAGAAAGTCCCAAAAGTCGTCATTTGTTGTTTTCCCTTAATGTTGATAAGTGATCAAGTTTGTATTTTATTTTTTTTTTAAATATAAATAAATCAGTAGAGTTAAATTAAAAAATATTTGAGATCCTCAAAAGGTGCTCATAGTTTTACTCATACTAATGTGATCAGATATGTGTTAATTTTTAATTTATTACACACCTATAGTGGTGAACTCGAAACTCATATCACATTATTATGGATGAATTTATAAGAGAAAATTGGTAATAAATCTAATCTAAAGAGGATGTAAGGGATTAGGTCTAGTGAATATTTTTTGTTGATGAAAAATCCACACTTTATGAAATAGTTTGATGAGAAGTTCTAGAAGACATTTTATTTTAAATTTTATCCTTTCACTTTTTTTTATTTGTTTGACTTTTCGCTGACTATCCTGTTCAAATACCTATCTATTCAATTTTTTTTGTCTATCTATTCAAATTTATATCTATTTGTTCAATTTTTCTCCTAAATTCTATCTATCTAATCAGTGTTTTTCTTTTTTTTTTTTTTTTTTTTTTTAATCTCTCTATTCAATTTTTCTCCTAAATTCTATTTATCTGTTCAATTTTTTCCCCTAAATTCTATCTATCTATTCAAATTTTTTTTTTTTTTTTTTTGGAAATATGTGTCAACTTTTTGTTTATCTATTGCAAGCATCATCAACAACAACAACAACAACAACAACAATAACAATCAACAACTACAAAAAAAAAAAATTAAAAAAAAAAATTATAGAACTAATAGATACAAACCCAACCCTCTCATACACACATACACACACACACACACATACACAAAGACAGATAGATGCACTGCTCAGAGATCAGAAACACACACACATTGTTCATCAAAAAAAAAAAAAAAAAAACATAGCTCAAAGCAACATCCCTGTAAATCTTCGACTTAGACTCTAAATTACTCTCTAATAGCTACAAAATCCAAGTCATTTGAACCGACAAAGGATATGAAGACAACGATCGATCACTCCCAAAATAGATCTAGCAAAGATCACCCTCATTTTCAACCCTCCTATATATATATAGATATGGAAAATCAAAAATCAAATCCATGAAACATATATATATATATATATATATAGAAAAAGGGAAGAGGCGAAGATGTTTTAGTCAAATAGCCTATGGAGAGGATGTAGCCTAAGGGCCTGTTTGTTTTTAGAGGTAAAATAAAGAGAATTGTTAGTGAGGGGATTGTTAGTGAGGGAATTAAGAAAAATTGTGTTTGTTTGATAACTAATGGACTAGTAATTGTTCATGTTTGTTTTGAGAGATAGGGGTGGGATTAACCATGTAAAATTTCACAAATACCCTTTGCATTATTATCAAATTTGGACTTATACCAACTAAAGAATAAAAAAAATTTTACTCAATGTTATTCTTGTTCTTTTTTTATTTTTTTAAATATTAAAGACCAACTATCAAAAAAATCTTAGTCAACGCTATTCTTTTTCCTTTTTTTTTTTAATATTAATGAATCCAACTATCAATAAATTTTTACTCAATGTTTATCTCTCTTTTTTTCTTTTCTTTTTTTTTAATATTAATGAATCCAACTATCAATAAATTTTTACTTAATGTTATTCTCTCTTCTTTTTTTTTTTTTCTTTTTTTCTTTTTTTCTTTTTGTAAATATTAAAGAATCCAGCTATCAATAAAATTTTATTTAATTATTTGTGTTTAATATTACATGAGCCATATTATCGAGATCCATAGGCATTTCACGTTGTATGAGATTGTGGAGAAAGCAACATGCAATGATAATACGAAATTGAGTCTTGATTGGAAAGTAAGAATAAGCCCTCAATATTGCCCACCTCATTTTAAGTAGCCCAAAACACCTCTCAATGACGTTACGAGCAGAAGAGTGGCTCATGTTAAAAAACTCTTGTGGATTTGTTGGGGCACCCCTTTCTCTCCATGTGGAAAGATGGTAACACTGTCTTCTATATGGTGCAAGAAAACCCTCCTCATTTGTGTAACCCTCATCTATGAGATAGTATGTCACACCCCAAAATTTGGATAATTAAATATTAAATTAGGACTAAATCCCAATCAATATTCCATCATCCAAATCCTAAGAATGAAACAAATCTAAATGTTTTCGTCTCAATTTGGTTTAAGTAAATTTCAAAGCTCAAAAAAAAAATAATAAATAAATAAATAAATAAATAAATAAATAAATAAAATAAAATTACAAAGGTTAAAAAAAAAAAAAAAAAAAAATAACAAACGCCAACCAAACCATCCATCATAAATTCATAACTATCCAATTCCTCCAACATTAAAGTAGCAACAAATAGTCAAAACAACTTAAACAATGTAAAGTTAGAAAATAACCCACAATGCCAAATTATTAAAATACTAGGGTCATAAATAAATAAACCAATATCAACCCTAAACTCCAAAAAACAAAAGAAGTCTACGAGACATATCCTATAACTGTAGTTATTTCTCGTCACCACCATAGTCCCAACTAATCCTACAAAGAAAGCTCAACTGCACTCAAACAGAACGCACCCGAGATGCAAAGAGACAAAACGGGTTAGTATACAAGTATACTAGTATGAGTATAAGATTTGACACCCACGTGTCCACTAGACACAAACAAAAGTACATTTAATTTTTGTTACCGGACAAAACAAGTAGTTCCAGCTGCACCGAGACGAAGAGATAGTTTTTCGAGATATAGTGGTATTTAGTTTTTTACCCGTACACAACTAAATATATATTGAGTATAAAAAAAAAAGAAAAAAAAAAGAATATGGTGGGTTAGTCCTACGAAAAAGTTAGTAAGACCCACTATTCTACAAAAAATAAAGTTAGTATCATTTAATCATAAGTAAATTACTGAAGAAGTATAAAAAATGCACCATTTCATGCTTAAATCATTCGAACTGACCTAAACTCAAAAAACAAAAGTTGTACAGAATAAATTTCCTAGAAGGCAAAGTGGAAGAATTTAGTAGAAACTGAACAAGATGAAGAAAAACTTGATAGAAGAACCTAGACGAAAATCGACCTAAAACCTGATGTTGAAAACGAAAAGAAACTACTCTAAGATGATTTTTTTCGAAAAAGTTCAAAACACGATAAGTGTTCAAAATAAAGGTTTACTTCAGTTTTCACGAAATCAATGAAAATGAGCTCATTGCATGAATTAAAACAGCATCTAAAGTCTGCATTGCTAAAATGAATAAAAACTATCCTGACCAAGATCATTTGATTACAAGTTCTAATCGATCTTTTTAGTAAAAAGTTAAAATACAAAAGTTGTCTAGAATTACGAATACATGCCTCTACCCAAATTTTGTAATTTATCGAGGTCGTTTCCTATTTTTCAAGATGTACAAATCAATACAATTTAAACTATACCAATAAGCTCATATTTAATTCTTTATATCTTAACTTTACCACTTTGGCCCTTCACTTCCGGCCTACACATATATCTCATATGCCTCCCATATACCTAACACTGCTCCGAAGCCAAACTTGCACGGGGATATCGTCCCAAGTTTGACCCACACTCCCTGGACAGTTAGCATATACGTATGTACGTAAATCAAAGTACTCATCTACTCTTGGGAACGAGGCAACAATATATATATACACAATCTCTTATCTACTCATGAGAACAAACATAAGATTGCCAAGCTTAAGGCATTCAAATAAATCTCATAATCCTCACTTTGTTTTTACACTTTTTCTCACCAGTACTCAAATAAAACAACAATTCACAGAGTTATGGCGGAGTATTCAGAATTTATCTATGGGTTCCTAATTTATTTTAATTTCATAGATCCATGAGTGTGATTACATCCATAAAACAAATAAATTTATATACACCCTAAACCTTGCATACACAACTAACCAAAATAGTTGAAATCAATCCATCATCTACATGCAAGTACAATATCAAACCAATATCAAATAAATAAAAATAAATAAATAAAAACAGCGAAATAAACATAAATCAAGGAAAGTGGGTTTTGCACTCACAATTATTTTTTTGAAGATTAAAAAAAATACTTAGAAAATTAATGAAGTCACCAAAATAAAACCCTAACCCTTTTTTTTTTTTCTCCTCCTCTCTCCCATTGTCTCTCTTTGTGCTCTCTCGTGCGCACTCGCTTTTGATGATCCCTTTTGAGTTTTGTTGTTGTTGTTGTTTTTGTTAGGCAGCACTCTTATAATCTAAGTTACTATTATAACCTAATTTCCTTCTATCATCCTAACACCTTAGATACATATAAGATGAATATATATAACACCTTATATATATATATATATTTGGATTAATTATATATAATTAAATATGATATTAAATTAATTAAATAACACATGAAATTCTCATGTATCCGTGCAATTAATAAAGTAATAAAAAAAATAAAGTAATAATAATAAATAATGACTTAAGAAAAATTAGGGTTGCTACAATATACACACCTCAAAAGAATCTTGTCCCGAGATTTGATAGGGGAGAATACTAAGCAAAAAGCTCTGGGTGCATACGCCGAACTTTCTCTTCCAATTCCCAAGTTATATCATTCCCATCCTCGCTCCATTGCACTTTCACCAAGTTCACTTTCTTGCACCACAACTGCTTTACATCCCGGTCTAAAATAGTAACTGATCACACCACATACATTAGATCGTCACTAATCTCCAACACTTCTGGTGATAGTACTTGAGAAGGATCTTGAACACACTTCCACAATAAAGATACATGGAACACATTGTGAATCATAGCTAAAGTAGATGGCAGGGCTAATTTGTAAGCCACATTACTAATCCTCTCAGTGATCTCATATAGTCCCACAAATCTAGGTGCCGCCTTTCTTTTCTTTTCGAACCGCATGATACCCTTCATCGGCGAGACCTTCAAAAACACAAAATCTCCAACATTCAACTCAACCCCCTTACGTTTCTATGAGCGTAACTCTTCTGATGACTCTGTGCAGTCTTAATACGTTCCCGAATAATGTTCACCTTCTCTGTGGTCTCTCACCAACTCGCCCTAACCACAGTGCATCTCTTATCTCCATCCCAAAAGTAGGTGATCGACATGACCTCCTATACAAAGCCTCAAAAGGAGTCATCAAGATACTTGAGTGAGAGCTATTATAATAAGCAAACTCCACCAATGGCAAGCGTTCTTCCGAACTACCGCCAAGATCGAGGACATAAGCTCTCAACATATCTTCCAAGATCTGATTTACCGCCGCTTTGCTCATCTTTTAAGGATGATAAGCCGTGCTCAGTTCAACCTAGCACCCAAAGCATGCTGAAAACTCTCCCAAAACTCTACCACAAACAACGGATCACAATCTGAAACTATAGGAACTGGTGCGTCATGAAGTCGCACCCTCTCCCGAATATACAGCCTAGCCAGTTTATCCGTAGTTCGGTAACACTGATAGGGATAAAATGAGTAGACTTGGTGAGTCGATCCATTATCACCCAAATAGATTCATTGCTTTACTTAGACCGTGACAATCTATCCACAAAGTCCATAGAGATGTACTCTCATTTCCAAGTAGGGATCTCGCGAGGCTACAAAAGTCCAAACGGTCGTTGGTGTTCTACCTTAACCTGTTGACACACGTAACATCGAGAAACGTACTCTTTTACATCCTTCTTCATACCTTCCCACTAAAACGTCCACTTCAGGTTATGATACATCTTTGTCCCACCACGGTGAATGGTATATCGAGACCTATGGGCATCATCCATAATCTCTTTTCTTAATTCAACAATGTTAGGTACACACAACCTGCCATCAATCGCAATTCTCCGAGTCCACGCACTAATCAAGAGGACAATCATTCATCAAATCCACTATAAGGTCATCAAGCTTGGCGACGAGGAACCCATCTAAATATCAAGATCTAACTAACTTTACCCAATAACGCTATCGCACGGGTCAAACTACCAATGTATGCCCTCTCAACACTCTTTATTGGTTAAACATCATGCATCGAAACTAACTCGAAGGACTTCCATTCCTGAATCATCAAAGAAGCTATAATCCCATGTTGTCAACTAAGTGCATCTACGACCACATTTCCTTTTCCCGGGTGCTAAAAGATCTCAAAATCATAACTGCTGATGAATTCAACCTACCTCTGTTGCCTCATGTTCAACTCTTTTTGAGAAAGAAGATATTTGAGGCTCTTGTGATCTATGTATAACTCAAAGCACTCCCCAAACAAGTAGTGTCGCCACACTTTCAACACAAAACAACTGCTGCCAACTCTAAGTCATGAGTAGGGTATCATTTCTCATAGGTTTTAACTATCGTGAGGCATAAGACACAACCTTCTGAAGCTAGATCAACAAACATCCCAAACTAGTTTCACTCACATTAGTAAACACTACTAACTTTTCCCCTTGTACTAGTATAGTTAACACCAGAGCTATTGTCAAACGCTGCTTTAACTCCTAGAAAGCTCTCTCACAATCATTTGTCCATATGAACTTCACATTCTTGCGAGTCAACTTCATGGTGGTGCCGCAATAATGGAAAACTTCTATATAAATCTCTGTAATAATCGGCTAGTCCTAAAAACCTCTTCACCTCTCAAGGGTTTGTGGGTCGCTCCATTCTTTGATCAGAATAACTTTCTCAAGATCTACCACTATCCCTTGATTGGACACAACATGTCCCAAAAATTGAACTTCTTTCTCCCAAAAGTGACACTTCATCGAACTTAGCATATAACTATTGCTCCATCAAAGTCTGCAATAGTGATAACCCCGTCCCGTGTTATGTTAATTAATCTTAATTAAGATTGTGATTATGTGCTTGATATGATTTTGAGTGTCATTTATATGATTATATGTGTTTTTGAATTTCTATCTGCTCACCGTAGAAAAATCTGCTTTTGATTTTCTCGCTATAAAATTTAATTAAAGGTCAGAGGGTACCAAAAACCAAATTGACTGTATTATTGTGATTGGCGTAATTTTTAGAGCATGCGGTGAAATTTAATTGAAAACTGATTCAGAGCGAATTAATTAGCTTAAATTGAATTAATTAAGCACCATTGATTAATTCTAATTAAGTGTGATTAGGGAAAGCCTATATAAATAAGCTAAGTATGCTTAAGCTCATATTTTTTAGCTCAAATCAGATTCTACACTCTAGAGAGAGTGTGTGAACCGAATTTAGAGAGAGAAAGGAGCCATTCTTGAAGATTTTGCAAGAAAACTCAAGTCTTGGAAGGCTAGGCTCTAGAACTAGCTAAAATTGTAGAGGTTGAAGCTCCTAGGTGAGTAATTGAGCATAAATTCATGAGTTCGAGTTTGTAATTTTGTGAATTCAAAGTTAAATAGTAATCAAGAACAAGAATTAAGTAAATTTGATGAATTTGAAATCATTATAAACATGCATGTAAAAGATTGCCATTAATTTGTGTATTTGAGCATGAAACATATGATCCATGTTGAATTTTGATTAAGATTCATGTTTTTGATCATCTTTTGTATCACTTAAGTTAAGAATGGAAGTTATATTCCACATGCAAGCACAATTCATGGAGGTATAAGTTTTGGTTGCATAAATTTGAAGTATTGGAAATGAGTTTGGTATAAATTGAGTATGCATGTAATTAATTCATGGGAATTGAGCTTCATAATGTTGTAAATTTAGTATTTGTATCATGTAAGAAGATGTACGGGTGAATTATGGGTCATAACATGCAAGTTACATCAATTGGAATGCAAGTTTGAAGCTCAAACAGTTTGCTGGAAATTCCAGAATTCAATCTCTCCACCCTAGCAAAGGAGTTGCCACTTGAAGCGGAGAATGCAAGCAACCAGAAGTTTTGCAGACATAGATATCTGCTTGAGCGAGAGGAGTTGCGCTCAAGCGGCCAATCACATGTCTTGACTCCTAGCTTGAGCGACCAGGGTTATGCTCGAGCGTAAAAATAGGGTAACCAGTACTTTTGCAGACCAAAGGGGTCCACTTGAGTGACCAAAGCTGTGGTCGAGCGGAGAGCCCTGTTTAAAAAATTTTGAAAGGTTGTTTTATGATTTGTTTTCCGTTCTTTTTCATTTCCAAGCACTCTTAGGCATACATTGAGCTTTGTGAATGGACTAAGAAGATAAGAAAGAGGCCTAAGAGGAATATACATATATTAAGAACGGATTGAATCGCTTGTGACCCAATATGTTTATGAAATGTATAGGGTCAAACGCAAGGGCGAATCATCTGGCAGATCACTGTGAGTAATATCTTAGTAAAGATATGTTCAAGTACGTTATTTTCCAAACGTTACTTCTGTATTAGCCTTATGGATTTGTATTTTGAATTATGGATGAAAATGTCAGTCTTTTGCATAAGACTAATTGAATACTAGTATGATCATGATCACAGATATGAGACACACATAAATACGAATATGAAAACGAATTGGGCCAAAGGCCATTTGACATGAGTGATTGGGCCAAAGGCTGTTTGACATGAATGATTGGGCCACAGGCCGTTTGACATGAACAAATTAGGTCCAAGGCCATTTGATAAGAATGAATTGGGCCTGAGGACGTTTGATACATTTGGGCCTAAGGCCGTTTGATGTATTAGATAGAAACATGAATGGGCCTATGGCCATTTGATGTGACTATTATAATTTCATTCATGTACTCCTTTATTTTGATATTATTCATTAGGCTATCACTCACTCTCATTTATATGTGTGTAGGTGAGCAAAGAAATGTCCAAACCCAGCCTCAGTGAAAGTCATAAGAGAAGTCAAGTTTTTGTGGAGTCACCAACGCCTCACGTTTGAGACTTTGTTTTGTTTCTGTTGTTTTTGTTTCCTTTTGTTACCTTGGTGAATATGTTAGATCACCATGTATATAAGCTTTTTGTTTGGTATCGCATTTTTGAAAGTTCCTGGACATATAAGATGTTAATTCTATCTACATGTGTGAGTTATTATGGAATGTTTTAATTTACCATGTAAGCATAGCTCGTTGGACAAAAATTTTAAGTCTGCTTCCGTTTTGGCCCCTTATTCTATTGAAAATATGTTTAACTAGGTTTGAGGTCAGAGGTAATCTTTGATTACCGTTGGTTATGACCTTAATCCATAGGGCGGGTTCGGTCATGACAACAACACGACTTTCAAGTGTTCGTTGTGCTCTTCCTCATTCTTAGAATACACCAGGATATCATCTATGAAGATAATCACAAACTTATCTAGATACGATTGAAAGATTTTGTTCATCAAGTCCATGAAATAGGCAGGAGCATTTTTCAAACCAAAAGGCATTACAAGAAATTCATACAACCTATACCGAGTCCAAAAAGTAATAAGTAGTATACTTTCCTCTAACACACCCATTTGATGGTAACCTGTTTTGAGATCAAACTGAGAGAACACAATTGCCTCCTTCAACTAATCAAACAACTCATCAATTCTAGGTAGCAGATACTTGTTTTTGATAGTCGCCTTGTTCAGCTCTCCATAATCTATGCACATACGAAGAGTACCATTTTTCTTGGAGAAAAAGATCGCGGGTGTTCCCCACGAGAAGTTACTTGAACGTATGAACCCTTTCTGAAGCATCTCTTCTAGCTGCTTCATCATCTCAACAAGCTCTTTAGGCGCCATTCTGTATGCTACCTTAGAAATCGATGCAGTTCCCAGCACTAAGTCAATGTGAAATTCTACTACCTGTCGTGGTGGAAGTCTAGGTATCTCCTAAAATACATCCTCAAACTCATGTACCAAATCTACCTCACTAATATCCTGCTTAGGGATTTCTACCGAGCACAGAAAACTCGTCATCACCGACTCTTCTCCATTACTATAAGTATGGGTAAGCCGTGACATACCAGGAATATCTATAGTCACAATCCTTCCAGCACAATCTAGAGTCACAAAGTGTTTTCTCAGCCAATCCATATCCAAAATAATTACAAACCCCTCAAACCTTAACACAATTAGGGCCACATACAAGACTCTTCCCGCAAAGTCAATCTCAAAATCTTTACACATCTCATAAAGAGTAACTACCTCTCTTAAAGGGGTCTCAACACGAATAGGTCTAGACAATGAGGTAGTGACAAGGTGTTCTCTTTCTACAAACTGTCTAAATATGAAAGAATAAGAGGCACCAATATCAAAAAATACTCTAATGGGTTCTTGAAAAAGATTAAAGATACCTTGCACTTTGTCATTTCCTAGTATCACTGCAAATGCCCCTGTCAGTTTACTGCCTAACCTTCATCGCTTCAAGGAAATCCTTGACTACATGTCAAACCTATTGACACCCAAAATACTTTCTATTGATCGGTTAAGGTGTTATTGCTCAAATAGGTGGGGGTCCCTCCAACTGAGGTACGATAACCTATCTGTGGCACCTACTGCTGCTATCCTTGATAACCCTGTTGGCGCAAACCACCCTATCTCTGATAATAATACCCCTGGGGCTGGAAATTGCACTGAGTCCTGAAATTATCCTAAGGTATGAAATTTCCCTAACTACCCTGTTGATGTGGCCTCTAAAACTGCTAACCCCTATGCCTTTGATCGTAGGGTCGGTATATGTTTCCATTAAGCTGCTGGAAATGACTCCCTCTAGAAGTCTCTCCAACCCTGGCCTTCATTTCCTTAAATTGTTTCTCCTTTTTTCTCATACTTCTGTGCCAAGTTAAGAACTCCATCAAACGGTTTAGCATCAAAGGGAATAAGGGACTTAGACAGGTAATGATTTAATCCTCATGCGTGTCAACCAAGTGAGAGGCATAACGAGATAACTCATTAAACTTGGTGACATACTCAATCACAATTCTACCCTCTTGGGTCAGCTTCGAAAATTCATCACTCAATTGAGACCGAATAGTAGCAGGAACAAAGTTCCAATCAAAATGGGTCTTGAAATCTGTCCAAGTCAAAGTCAGCAAATCTAAACTCTCCTTACACAAGTTCCACCAAAATAGGGTTGCTCCCTCAAGCTGATGTCTGGCCAACTCCTGTTTTTGGACCTCGGTGAGCTGCATACGACCAAACACCATCTCACATTTCTGGACCCAAACGCCAATCGTGACCGGGTCCTCCATCTCAGAGAATTTCTAATGACCAAAGAACCAAAGTCTTTGTTTCTCTTCACAAACAGACGCCTCGCCTTTATTATTGTTCTGCACAACTCAAGTAATCGAGTCATCATCTCCCCACATTAACTCGCATAGTATTGGTTGCCTGGTAGCAATCGCCACCATCGCTACCACTACTATTAGTAGTTGTTTCTTCCTTGTGCCACTATGCTCAAGATTTCTCAAATTATACCTTCCACCATTACCTTCAAGTTTTAAAAAAAAAAAAAAAATCCATTCATAAATACTTAGAATAAATTCAACCACCAAACTAAACTAGCTAACCCATGTTTCCACAATCCAAGGATCACCTAAACTCTCACAAGTCTAGGGTAACCTAGTGCTCTGATACCAAACTGCCATGCTCCAAAATTTGGATAATTAAATATTAAATTAGGACTATATCCCAATCAATATTCCATCATCGAAATCTGAAGGGTGAAAGAAAATCTAAATGTTTTTGTCTCAATCTAGTTTAAGTAAATCTCAAAAAAAAAAATAAAATTACAAGGGATAAAAAAAAATTAACAAATGCCAACCAAATCATCCATCATAAATTCATAACTATCCAATTTCTCCAACATTAAAGTAGCAACAAACAGTCAAAACAACTTAAACAATGTAAAGTTAGAAAATAACCCACAATGCCAAATTATTAAAATACTAGGGTCATAAAGTAAATAAATAAATAAATAAACTAATATCAACCCTAAACTCCAGAAAACAAAAGAAGTCTGAGAGACATGTCCTACAACCGTAGTTATTTCTCATCACTACCGTAGTCCCAACTAATCCTGTAAAGAAAGCTCTACTGAGCTCAAACAGAACGCACCCGAGATGCCAAGAGACAAAACGAATCAGTATACAAGTATACTGGTATGAGTACAGGATTTGACACCCACATGTCCTCTAGACACAAACAAAAGTACATTTAATTTTTGTTACAGGACGAAACAAGTAGTCCAGCAACACAGAGATGAAGGGGTAGTTTCTCGAAATACAGTGGCATTTAGTTTTTTACTTGTACACAATTATATATAAATTGAGTGTAAAAAAAATAAAAACTAAAAAAAAAAGAGAAAAGAATATAATGGGTCAGTCTTGCGTAAAAAGTTAGTAAGACCCACTATTCTGCAAAAAATATAGTTAGTATAATTTAATCATAAGTAAATTATTGAAGAAGTATAAAAAATGCACCGTTTCATGCTTAAATCATTCGAACTAACCAAAGCTCAAAGAACAAAAGTTGTACATAATCAAATTTCCTAAAAGACAAAGCGGAAGAATTTAGTAGAAACTGAACAAGTTGAGAGAAAAACTTGATAGAAGAACCTAGACGGAAATCGACCGAAAACCTGATGCTAAAAATGAAAAGAAACTATCCTAAGATGATTTTTTTAGGAAAAGTTTAAAACACGAAAAGTGTTCAAAATAAAGGTGTACTTCAGTTTTCACGAAATCAATGAAAATGAGCTCGTTATGGGTTAAAACAAAGATCTAAATTCTGCATTGTTAAAATGAATAAAAACTATAGTAACCAAGTTTTCTGATTACAAGTTCTAATCAATCTTTTTAGTAAAAAGTTAAAATATAAAAGTTGTCTAGAATTACGAATACATGCCTCTGCCCAAATTTCGTAATTTATCGAGGTCATTTACTGTTTTTCAAGATGTACAAATTAATACAATTCAAACTATACTAATAAGCTCATATTCAATTCTTTGTACTTTAACTTCACCACTTCGGCTTTTTACTTCTGGCCTACACATATATCCCATGCCCCTCCCGTATACCCAACACCGCTCTGAAGCCAAACTTGTACAGGGATATCGTCTCTAGTTTGACCCACACTCCCCGCACGGTTAGCACATACGTACGCGGGTAAATCAAAGCACTCGTCTACTCCTGGGAACGAGGCAACAATATATATATACACAATCCCTTATCTACTCATGAGAACAAACATAACAATGTTGAGCCTAAGGCATTCAAATAAATCTCATAATCCTCACCTTTTTTTTTTTACACTTTTTCTCACCAACACTCAAATAAAACAACAATTCATGGAGTCATGGCGGAGTATTCAGAATTTATCTATTGGTTCCTACTTTATTTTAATTTCATATTGTACCTGAAAATATATATGGAGTCATGAGTGTGATTACATCCATAAAATATATATATATATATATAAACCTTAAACCTTGCATACACAACTAACCACAATAGTTGAAATCAATCCGTCATCTATATGCAAGTACAATATCAAACCAACATCAAATAAATAAAAATAAATAAATAAAAATAGCAAAATAAGCATAAATCAAGGAAAGTGGATTTTGCGCTCACAATTATTTTTTTGAAGATCAAAGAAATACTTGGAGAATTAATGAAATCACCAAAATAAAATCCTAACTCTTTTTTTTTTTCTCCTCTCCTCTCTCCCACTGTCTTTCTTTGTGCTCTCTCGATGTGTTGCACTCCTTGTTTCTTTGATGATCCCTTTTGTGTTGTTTTATTTATTTATTTTTTGTTAGGCAACACTCTTATAACCTAACTTACTATTATAACCTAATTTCCTATTATCACCCTAACACTTTTGGTATATATAAGATGAATATATATAACACCTTATGTGTATATATATATATATTTATGTATATATTCGGATATATAATTAAATAACACATTAAATTCTTATGTATCTGCACAATTAATAAAGCAATAAAAAAAATAAAGTAATAATAATAATAAATAATGACTTAAGAAAAATTAAGGTCAATACATAGTAGTGGCTTGTAATTATGTAAGATGGTTTCACTATCTATGTAAGAAAATAATTGTTTAATATAGATATACTGTACATATATATATAACAATATGTAATTATCGTACCAGTAGGCACTTTCAACCCATTGGGTCTACTGACAGCATTCTAAGTTTCCTAGAGTCAGAAGCAGATCCTTTCCATCCATGCAAGACATATATGAATTGCATGTCTTGGGAGCACATACGCAATACATTCGTGGCAATTTCTCTCTTTCTCATTCTATACCTTGGTTTGTCTATTGCAGGGGCATGAACCTTAACATAGGTTCCATCTAAAGCACCAAGACAATTCTAATAATAAAATGATATTATAAAATTAATATAGCCAATAAAAAAATATAATATGCTAATCAATCCAATTTGTAAATATATTGTACCTGAAAACAACACCACATATCATCTGTACCATTAGCAGTTATTGGTTTAGGCTTCTTAAGTAGGAGATCATGGAGGTGTAACATAGCCTTGAGAACATTATTGAAGTGCTTACTAACTGTTTGACCACTCCGCATGAAATTAAATTTAATTTTGTAGTTCTTAGTATGATGTGCAAGCACATTAAAAAACATTGATACTTGTTCCTCTAAGACGATATACTTTGAATCAGATAATCCAACACTTCGCACCAACCCACATAAAAGCATGAAAGTACGGCTATTCATCCGAAGTTGGTCACAACAATTTATATCACTATCATTGACCAATCTATTCAAATGGTCAATTTGTTTTCCATAGGGGTGAGGTAATTTAGGTAGTTGCAACCTAATTTCATTCTTCTTGAATGCAGCATGTAAAATCACTGTATACATAACACATGCATAATTAATAGATGACACAACATGTTAGAGGGCTACAAATTCCTCTATGAGCTAGGGCAATGATGGGTAAACAAGTAAATCACTCTCTAATACCAACGAACTAATTTTCAATACCAAGTATTTGGCCAGACTGTGAATCTGAACATTCAAGGCCTATCATAAGCCCTCCAGCTTGTGAAATCCCTCTCCAAATCTGCAAACAAACATAACATTAATGGGTCCCACTTCCATCTTAATCACATCCCTCCTTTTATCCCCCAAAACAAACAGGGCCTAAAGGTTTGAGGATGTAACCTAAAGGTTCTCCATCACCATGAAAATCCCTTAGACGTTGACGGAGATTAAGCAATCAAGAACCAAAAGAGAAAAATCAACCACACTACAGCTTCATCTTCAACACTTTCATACACACACAGAGACACACACGCACACACATATATATATACAGAAATTGATGAAAGAGGTTTTTACTGAAAACAAAAGGATTTAAAGGAGATTACTAACAAATCTGATTCAAAGCCCCTATATCTAGATCCAAGGTGATGATGAGATGATGACAGCGGCGGTGAGTGTGGATGAGTTCGGTGGAGGGGAGAGGGAGAGAGAGAGAGACATGGAAAGAGAGAGAGAGAGATTTGAGCGAAGGCAGTGGCGGTGTGTGACGATGAGATCGACGAAGGAGGAAGGGAGACAGTGGCATTGCTGTTTTTGGTAAGGTTCCAAAGATTCATCGTTTGGAGGCAGTGGAGGTGGATCGCCGATAGTGGAGGCGGATCGAAAGCAGCAGAGGCAAGGACGGAGAGAGAGAGAGAGAGAGAAATGATAAAGATAAGTTTGGAGAGGTAAAGAGAGAGTCTAGAGAGAGAGGGAGAGTGAAATGAGAGAGAGATTAGGGTTTCATTCAATCGCTCCCTTGAAAATTGATTAGTAGAGAGAGAGAGAGAGAGAGAGAGAGAGAGAGAGAGAAAGTGGATTGGTAATGAGAAGGTGACTCTACCGACAGGGTAATTTGGTCATTTTTTATGGACATAATGAAAAAACAAGTGAATCTATAGATTAAAAAAAATTAAAATTGAATTGTTAGACTAAACACTCAATTTATAAATATAAATGTGTAAGTTTATAGTACTACTCGTGTCAAATTATTACACCAAATCCACAATACTCCATTGACTTGAATTTGTACTGCAGCTCAAGTCAAGTCAATTCAAGTCAAGTTGAAGCCCCAAAAGTACTGCCAAACATTTCTTTACTCCATGCACGACCGGCAACTTAATGTTTTTGTTTTTTTTTTTTTATTATCAAAAATGTTTTGAAACTCTAATTTGTGAGTTCTAATAGTTCTAATGTGTGTGTGGGGCCCATTTGATGTGATGTTTTGGCCTTGAGTGTGTGTATGTTTTTATGATTTTCCACCTCACTATAGCTCAATTAGAGCTCCAATTTTAAAGGAATGTATCATTGTTGTTTTATTATTTTGAACTGGACAGCAGCTTAATGTTGACGAGTGTTAGAAGGTTTAAAGACCTTTTTTTTTAGTGCTACTATTAGCACCTGCCAAAATTCCTTGGACCCTCCAATTTATAATTTTTTATTATAATTATACCCTAAAGTAAAATTACATTAAAAGACATTATTAAATGGAACACCCACCTATCAAATAAGAACTAATGCTCTATAATATTAGACACCCACCCCCACCTCCACCTCCACCTCCACCTCCACCTTGTAGCTTGACTTTCCGTGCCCCCTTTCGGAAGTCAAATAAGCCCTACAATATCGGACTCCCGCGGTTCTGAATCTGATCTCACAAGTGCAATGTGAAATAGATACACACCAAAGAGTCCAAATCCGACAAATCTTTTGGAAAATCGATTTTGAATAAATTACCAAAAATTGACTGCTTTGCCAGATACAGAGTCGCCACCTTAATATTTTTGAAAAATTTAAGAAACCCATGACACCAGTATAGACTAACTTGCAAGAATTAGAACATCTCGATTCCTGTTTGTTTTGAAAATTGTTTCAAATATGTACCACTTGAAAAAGTGATCACATATAAACATTACTCAAATTATTGCACTTCAAGCAATTGGCCTTCATCCACAGACATTCAAGCAATTTATCAATTAAGCACTTAGCCTCATAGCAAGCATGCTAGACATGACAACGTCAACATGCAATATGCTAAAGTGAGTAAAGGCTCACCTAGTACTCCAAGCAAAAAAGATGAAACAGTTAGGAAAAATGCATGATCCTAACTTATGCAATATGACTAATGCAACACATGTGATATGCAACTAATAGGCTCGGCTACTAATATGGCACATGAATCAATTTGATAGCATGCGGTTTAAGTACGTATTCAAAGAGGTATTTAAACTACAATGCAAGTTAGAATGATGAACCGAGCCTTGGTGCATATAAAACAAGTGGATACAAACATGGAGAATGCTAAACAAAACATGATGCCCTTAACTAACCATCTTAAGTTAGTAAATAAAAGGGAGAAAGACATGGGGTTGGAAGATATACATATTATTACAACATCGCGCTCTCACGAAGGAGAGTCCGAATGAACTAACTAGCTAACTAATTACCCAGCTATTACAACAACAAATGAATAATTTAGCTAAACTACTTAACTAATTATTACAAACCGAATGAATTAACGAATGAACTAATCAATTAACTAATCTAGCTAATTAAAATAACTACAACACGAGATGAATTAGCTATTCTAACTAATTAATTACAAAGCAACTATTTGAAGCACAATACTAATATATTTACAACACGGATCTCGAAGATCGATGGAAGGCTCATGCATGAATACAGTTTTCACCCGAAAAAAGCCACTGTTTCTGCTGCTGAATGCCTCTGTTGCACAATAGAACACTTGTACTAATTTCCACCTCAGAACTTGTTCTATTCTGTTTCAAAAGTACACTACTGGATTTTGCACTGGTGGCCGGCAAATGACCTGCTGTCCACTGATGATGGCCTGCTGGCCACAAAAGACGGCCTGCCAACCACTGCTGACTGAATTGTCCTGCAGCAATAGACAGCAAATAGAGCAAAGACAGTGTATTCTCAAGGGTTTGTTTGCACAATTTACCCCTTCTTATCATTTGAACAGCTTAAAGGAGTAGTAAGTTTGATTCACAAACCACCAATGGATGCAATTTCATTGCATGATGGCTTATGAATCAAGTTTGCAAGTTCAATGAATGCAACAAAACAAGACTCTCAAAACCACCTCCTTATCATAAAAGATCAAGGGAAGTAGTTGACAATGAATCTTGAATCGTTTTCATCACTAATGAGTATGAAACGACTCAAGACTCAAGGGTTCAATTAACGTCCGATTGAACCCTAACCAATTATTATCTTACTCTTTTTTATTCATCAATTTTATTACTTCATTTTAGATTACCATCCATTCTTTAGTCTGAGTCCAAAGTTGAATTTAAGTACTCTAATGGACAGAGGGCTCAAACCAAGAGTTACTTTGGGCATGAAAAAGACATCATATTGTTGGTAATGAACCCCCAAAGGGATTAAACCATTAAGCATGACATCTCAATCTCATGCTTAAATAAACAAGTAGTTTGAAACTACTTTCAAAGAAAAACAAAAGCCAAGAAATGAGGGAGGTTGCAGAGGTGATTAAGAGTGATCACAAGTATGGAAAGCCATAAATAAATACTATCAAGTTAAATAAGATGGCGTCTAATGCCTAAAACACCAAACTCATGAGGACAATTACACTACAAGCATGTAAAACAAAGCTCAAATGCAACAAACACTTAAAACCAGTCCTAAAACAGTCCTAAAACATGCTGGAATTAATACAAAAATAGCTAGAATAATAAGCTAAAAAATGGATCATGCTAGGCTAGTAAGCAAAACACAAAGAGGGGAGGCTAACCCCTCTAATTTTGGACTTCAAAACATGATTTTAGCCGCTGAAATAACTCTAAAAATCAATGTTTATAAGCTCAAAAAAAGATAGTATAAAGGTGGGAAATACAAGGGTAAAGGCCTTGAGAGCAAGGTGTAAAGAAGGGTGAACCACCCCTCAACTTTTATTGGCCTTAAAACCCAAATTTCAGCCCAAAAATGCAGAGTTTTTACAGCCTAAAAATAGTTGGAAAATAGTAGGAAAAAGAGTAAATACAACAAGTAAAGACGCAAAGCTTTATACCTCTTGAAAATGAGATCGCTTTCAAGCAATAAAACAAGGCAAACACACCATCAAGAGCTCAAAAAAGGCTCAAAAATACCTCAGCTCAAAGATGGAGAGGTTTGGTTAAGAGTGTATAGGCAAAGGTGAAGAAATTTGCAAGAGAGAAAGAGAATTGTAGAGAGAAAGGAAAAATTTTGCTCCAAAATTTTTCTAACCCCAAAGTAAGAGGGGAGGTCTTCTATATGTAGAGAAACATGAACCTCCTTCAGAAACATCCAGCCATACACGTGGGAGTAGATGCAAGCATCTATGCAAATAGCTGGCACAGCTATCACAAAATATCTGCAGAACACATTGGTGGCCGGCAACCCGAAGCAATGGCCGGCAGCCCATAGCAGTGGCCGGCAGGCCACCAGAGGTTGTAGGCTTGAAAATCCAAGGTTTTGGTCCTAAACAAAGGCAAGTGGAGAATAAGCTACACCGACCCATTCACCTTGCCCAATTCATCCATCCATCTCATCCATCTTAACCCAATTACCTTGCCCAATTCACGTCGTCAGCTTCACATCAATCCATTAGCTACACCGACTGTTGTGCATATCATATACTTGCGCTAGGTAAAAAAGAACTAACTTGAATCAACAAGTAGAGAAATTTTCAATACTTGAACTTATCAGTAGAATCTCTATCTCGAGCAAAACAGGAATCGAAATTGATTTCTCAAGGGAGCATAAGTAATACTAGGGTCACTATGAATGATCAGTTACCTTGAGTTTTTTTTTTCTGCTTTTAGGTTAGGTTACAGTTGTGTCATGCCTGGTGTTTGTCTCAGTCTGCACTCTTCATCGAGTCATCATAACATGTCTGTCAAAAGCGCTCTCTATTGAGTCACTATAGCATGTTTGTTGCTCAAGTCTAAGAAAGTGGCATGGTCAAAATTCCATACACGAATGTTCGCTTCAAACTCAAAAACAAGTCCATATGTGGGATTCATAAACAAACTAAGAGTGCCTATACAAGGGGCATTGAGTTCATGATCACTGCAAAGTGTATGTGAGGAATTCGTCACTACTTTGGAGAGGTTTGGAGTAGTTTCTCGGCATATCAGGGCAGAAGAGAAACATGAGTTTGATGGGTTGGCAACTATTCTAAGATCTAATGATCCCCATCACACGTGCTTGCATAATGTTGAAAACAGTGGCCATTATCTAGACGCTAGAGGCAATTTTCTACATATCTGACTGGGCTATCCATCGAACAAGGGGCGTGAACCCAACAAGTGGCCAATGACTGGACACTAGGGGCAATTTTCAGTACATCTGATTGGGTCATCATCTGAACAAGGGGCATGAACCCAACCTTTCCCTCAGTTCGCTTGGGAACTTTGGTGAAATAGATAAACACAAAAGAGTCCAAATTTGGAAAATCTTTTGGAAAATCGATTTTGAATCAAAATGCAAAAAATGGACTGCTTTGCCAGATTACAGAGTCACCACCTACATATTTTTGGGAAATTTAGGAAACCCTAGACTCGTGCCAAAGGCCACTTATCTGTCATCACCAAAGTGTCTCGGCTCGGGAACTTAGGTACGAGAGGGGAAGGTTATGGATTGAGCACCCCACTCACCCAATCAAAGATTGGCCTCTACCAATCATGATGTGATTCTTATTTACATTATATGTTCTTGTTTCGATTATTAAGCTAATTTACTATGTGTTGCACACAAGTATAGACTAATTTGTGAAAATTGGAACACTTTGAATTCATGTTTGTTTTGCAAAATGGTTTGAATACATACCACTTGAAAAAAGTGATCTCACATGTACATTACTCAAATTATCCCAATTTAAGCAATTAGCCTTCATCCATAGGTATTCAAGAGATATATCACTTAAGCACCTAGCCTCATGGGAAATATGCTTGACATGGCATCAATCACACTCATGCGATATGCTAAAGCAAGAAATGCTCACCTAGTACTCTAAGGCGAGCCAAACGAAAGGAGTTAGAAAAATGCATGCTTTAACTACAATGACTAATACAACACATGCAATACGCAATTAATAGGATCGACTGTCCAATATGTCATGTAAATCACTTTGATAGCATGCGGTAGTGCATGTATTCAAGGAAGTAATAAAGCCATTAGAATAATGAACCGAACCTTATGCGTGCAAGACAAATGGATACTTTGTACATGGAAAATGCTAAGGAAACATAATGTTCTACACTATCCATCATAAGCAAGTAAATAAAAGAGAGAAAGACGTGAGGTTGGAAGACATACACATATTATTACAAGTTTGCCCTACACCGAATTTAACTAACTATTCTAACTAATTAAATAATTACAACACAAAATTAAATCAACTAGATACTCTAACTAATTAATACAAATTAACCAATTAAACTAACTAATTAGTTACATTAAGGAACTAATTAACTAAGTAATTAATTACAAGTTGTACAACATACTACTATTAACAAATGTAACGGGTCCCAAGGGGCAAGGAAATGGCTTATGTATGCATATGAATTCCTCCTCCAAGAATGCCTCTAAACTATTTTGTACACCTTGAGTTCGCACTATGTTGTGCACTTTGTATCGCACTGTTTTGTGCACTTTGAGTTCGCACTGTTTTGTCCACCTTGCATCGCACTGTTTTGTGCATTCAACTTGTATTGCACTATTTTGTGCACCCCACATCACACTGTTTTGTGCACCTTACATCTCACTATTTTGTGCATTCACTTTGTATCGCATTGTTTTGTGCATTCACCTTGTGTCGCACTATTTTGTGCGCCTTGCATCGCACTGTTTTGTGCATTCTACTTTGCATCCCACTATTTTGTGCACCTACACAGCACTGTCTTGTGCATTCACCTCACCCACGCTGTCTTGTGCACTCATTGGGTCTAGGAGACCTTAAATTCTCTAAAGGTGCAATTCCTTTGGTGTTTGTCATGCTCAACAAGTTCGTGGTGCAGTATAGCCACCTGGCTGTGTTTGTAGTGAGTTACTAGGAGATCAACTTAGATGATAAAAACTAGAGTTCGAATGGCCAAGGCCTAGAATGCAAAGATTTGGAATTTTCAAGACTAAAGTCTGGTTTAAATACCCAGGGATGTATCCTTGGCTTGAACTCTATATGGTAGCTCCATAGGTTGAGGTAGCTTGTATGCGCCTTAATTCTGGATACTGAAACAACCTAATCTGTCACCCTGTTGGAGAATAGGAAAAGTTACGAACATGGCAGGAAGAAAAGTAGTACCTGTGGTTTGGAAGCACAACTTGAAGGAAGAAATCTCGAAACCAAAAAGAAGAGGAAGATCTCCAGCTGCATAAGGTGAGTCCTCGCCGATTGCCCCTATAAGGTACTTTCTACCACAAGTGCAATGTCAAATAGATAAACACAAAAGAGTCCAAATCCGGCAAATCTTTTGGAAAATCGATTTTGAATCAAAATGCCAAAAATGGACTGCTTTGCCAGATTACAGAGCCGCCGCCTAAATGTTTTTGGGAAATTTAGGAAATTCGGGACTCGTACCAAAGGCCACGTGTCCGTCATCACTAAGATTGTCTCAGCTCGGGAACTTAGGTATAAGAGAGGAAGGTCATGAATTGAGCACCCCACTCGCCCGATCAAAGATCGACCTCTACTAATCATGATGTGATTCTCATTTACATTGTATGCTATTGTTCCGGTTATTAGATTAGTATTACTATGTGATGCACACAAGTATAAACTAATTTGTAAAAATTGGAGCACTTTGATTCCATGTTCGTTTTGAAAAATTGTTTGAATACGTATCACTTGAAAAAGTGAGTTTGTATGTACATTAAACAAATCATCCCAATTTAAGCAATTAGCCTTCAGCCATAGACATTCAAGAGTTATATCAATTAAGCACTTAGCCTCATGGTATTTATCCTTGATATGTTAACAATCACACACATGCGATATGCTAAAGCGAGAAGTGCTCACCTAGTACTCCAAGGCAAGCCGAAAGAAAAGAGTTAGGAAAATGCATGCTCTAACTATGTAAATGACTAATGCAAAATATGCAATATACAATTAATAGGCTCGACTACTAACATGGCGTATGAATCGATTTGATAGTATGCAGTTTAAGCATGTTTTCAAAGAATTAATAAATGACAATGTGAGTTAGAATGATGTGCCGAGCCTAATGCATGCAAGACAATGGATGGAAATCATGGAAAATACTAATAAACGTGATGTTCTAAACTATCCATCATAAACAAGTAAATAAAGGGGAGAAAGATGTGAGGTTAGAAGACATACACACATTATTACAAGTTTGCCCTCGCGCAAGAGGGTCTAAATAAATGAATTAGCTAAGCTAGCTAACTAATTATTACAACACCGAATTTAACTAACTATTCTAGCTAATTAAATAATTACAACACAAAATTAAATCAACTAGCTACTCTAACTAATTAATATAAATTAACCAATTAAACTAACTAATTACTTACATTAAGGAACTAATTAACTAAGTAATTAATTACAAGTTGTACAACATACTACTATTAACAAATGTAATGGGTCTTGAGAAGTAAGGAAATGGCTTATGCATGCACATGAATTTCTTTCCCAAGAATGCCTTTACATTGTTTTTACACCTCAGCCTCTGCTCTACTCTATGAAGAAAGTGGTATTGCCTGGTTGAAAAAGGTGGTCGGTAGGCCAGAAGTGGTGGCCGGCCGCCCCCTAGTAGTGGGCTACCACTCAAGACAGTATTCGCCGCCACTAATGTTGGGTTTCTCCTCGCAACAAAAATAAATAGAGCACAAACAGGCGTTCTCGGGGATGTCTGTCCACCCTACATCTCCTTATCATCGAACTACTCAAAGAATGGGTAGGCTCGATTCACAAGACATCAATCGGCGCAAATTCATTGTGTGATGACTTATGAACACAGGGATACAATTTCAATAAATGCATAATTAAAGACTCATGAACCTCCTCCCTATCATGATATTGATCAAGGGAAGCGGTCGACATTGAAACTTGAACCATTTTCATCACTAGTTAGTATGAAACGCTTCAAGACTCAAAAGTTCAATTAATGTCTGATTGAACCCTAAACCATTTTATTATCTTGCTCCATTTTATTCCAATTTCATTACTCCATTTCATTACCTTTCCATTCATTAATCATTTTAGTCCAAAATGAGCATTTAAGTCCACTAAATGAGGGAAGTGTCAAACCAAGTGTTGTTTTAGGCATGAGAGAGACACCATGCCGCTAGTAATGAATCCCCAAAGGGGTTAAACCATTAAGCACAATACCTCTATCTCAAACTTAAACAAGCAATTAATTTGAAACAACTCTCAAAGCAAAGGAAAAGCCAAGAAATGAGGGAGGTTGTAGAGATGCTTAGAGGTGAACACAAGTATGGAATGCAAGAAATAAATGCTATCAACTCAAATAAGTTGGTGGCTAAGGCCTAAACCACCAAGCCTATGAGGACCATTACACTACAAGCATGCAACACAAAGCATAAATGAAACTAACACATAAAAATAGTCCTAAATTAGCTCAAAACAGTGCTAGAGTTAAGGTAAAAACAGCTAAGAAAGGAAGCTAAAACAAATAGAGCAATTAAGCTAGTAATTAAGCACAAGAAGGGGAGGCTACCCCCTCTATTTTTGGGATTTCAAAACATGATTTTTAGCCTCTGAAAACCAGTGGTAAAAGCTCAAAAAAAAAGATAATGAAAAGGCGGGAAACACAAGGGTAAAAGCCTAAGAAGCAAGGGTCAAAGAGGGGTGGTCCACTCCTCTGCCCTTAATGGCTTTAGACCACAAGCTTTAGCCCATAAAAATAGGGTAAAAACAGCCCAAAAATAGTGGGAAAAGAGAGTAAATAAATAAGGTAAGAAAGCTAAGAATTATACCTCTTGAAGAAGAGTACCCTTTTGAGTTACAAACCAACAATTCCACACCCTCAAGAGCTAAAATACAAGCTCAAACACCTCAGTAAAGAACCCTCAAGGTTTGGTTTAGAGTGTCTAAAGCAAAGGGTATAGAAGTTGCAACGGAGAGAGAATTGTAGAGAGAGAGAAATATTTTCCAAACTTTTGTTCCAAATTTTTTTTCAACCTTAAATTATGAGAGAGGGTCAACTATATATAGAAAATTAGGTTTGGCTCTCAGAAATATCAGTATACATACAGCTGGTATCATGCATGCACCTATGGATACAGTTGGCACAGCTGGCAAAAAGATGTAAAATTTTACACAAGTGCCCGGCAGGCCACTAATAGTGGGCGGCCGACCACAAATAGTGGGCGGCTGGAATCACAAGTGGGTCTGCAGGCACCCAGATAGTCAAGCTTAAAAAATTACTATTTTGGTCCAAAAACAAGGCTCAAAGGTTGGGGTTCTTTTGAGGCTCAAAGCTGAGGCTTTCTGTTGAGGATTTCAAGCATTTGGACAAGCGTATGCATTCATTATTGGGTGATCAATCGGTGGTGCCCAAGGCTTAAGGGCAGTCAAAAATGGAGTGTCTACAGGTATGTTGGGATATGTTAAGGTTCTGCATTCCTTCCGGCCTGTGATCGGTAAAGCGTGAGGTTCCGTGTTCCTTTCGGCTTGTGACTGGTAAAACATGAGGTTCTGCGTTCCTTCCAACTTGTGACCGGTAAAGCGTGAGGTTCCGTATTCCTTCTGGCTTGTGACTGGTAAAGCATGTGACTCATGGAGATGACTTGTTAATGGATCCGGTGTTGGATATGACATTATTTGAAAGAATGGAAAATGAAATGGTAAGCAGATTAGAGGTTGGTGATGATGAACTCACTAGATTGCTTGTGACTATATGGGAAGATTACGAGTTTTGTTTGTAAATAATTGAGAAATTGAATTAAGAAGGGTTTGTTATTCTTGTGTTATGCTTGAACTCCAATTGATAATGTAAACGTTAATGTGATGTAATCATTAGACAACTGGAAGTTAAGTGTATGAGGATCGTCTTTTTGAATATAAAGGAAATTTGGATTTTGGTGTTATGTAGTTGTAATAATTGGAAATAGTATAAGGGAAAAACGGAAATGAAATGAGGAATAATTTGGAAGCGGGTTAATAAATTTAAGATAATGTTCTTTCTTAAGTGTACTTATTTTCAAAGAGAATTTATGGCTTCCTAATGTTGAGAGACAACATTTATGGTAGGAAGTTTTCTTAAATGTTCAAATGAAATTTTAAGAAAAAGATACTCTACGTATAATATTTTGAACATACAAAACATCACCTTAATATATAGTATCACCCTGCATGCATGATCATTTCTATCTATAAAATGATTATTGTTTTAGAACTATGAGATTCCTCTTGGGCAATTGTGCTTACCCTCGTTGTTTCATTTTTTTACAGAAGAGAATTGGATTGATTGGTTAGAGAGTTAAGAAGTTAATGTATCTTTTATATGTAATTTCATGGTAGATGTGAAAGAATTGAATCATGTATATTAACGTTTGTAATTATTTATTTGTAACTCCGCAACGGAAGCTTGACATGTATTATTATTATTTTTGTATTCATTATGAGAGAGAACATGTATTATTATGTTTCTATTACTCAAGAGTAATAGATATTTAAAAAAATAAAATAAAAAAATAATGGACCTAAATTAAAGGCTTTTGGTAATGATTCCGAGTAATTAAAAATTTGGGGCGTGACACTTAGTAAGTTTTGGGCAAATGTATAATTTCAAACTGTGAGTGTTATATTTGGAAAAAGTACACTAATGAGTTTTTTTAGTATTTTTGTCTGTTATATTGGAGTATGTTACATTGGAATTTTACATTTGATATTACATTGATTGGAATGTTACGTTTGGAAAAAGTACATTAAGATTATTTTTTTTTTTTTTGGTGTTACATTAGAGCATTATATTTGAAAAAAAATACACCAAAAAGTTTTTTTTGAATGTTATATTGTTACGTTTGTGAAAAGTACACTAAGGAGTTTTTTAGGGTGTTATATTGAAATGTTACATTATTGGAGTGTTACATTAGAGTGTTAGGTTTTTGTTTATAACGTGGGATTTGTTCTAAAATGAGGGAAGATCCAAAATTTTTATAGTGCAAATTGCCAATGTATAATTTTACATTTTGAGAAACCCACTTTTATCCCTAAAAAATCATATTCAAACATGAAAGTGATTTTCCTTTTATGTAATTTCCATTTTATAGGTCCTTTGGGTTCATAAGAAAAAATGGAGGATTAAACAGTTCATAAGATCAGATTTTGGAATTTATTGGTGCTTCATCCCTTCTTTTATAGCCATGGAAAAAAATATAGCCGTTTGAGGGATTCTAGGTAGGCTCATCTTTCCTTTTATTTTTCTTCCATTTGAATTCATTAGCCATTTGGACTTGCATCATTCTTGCCAAGAAACACTTCAAATCAATCAAAGGAAGAAAATGAATAAGAAAAGATATGGAAAGAATTTGAATTTTTTTTTTCTTTTTTATTATATTAAATTAAAGTATTCAAAAGATGCACAATAAGTTTAGTTATTTTTAAATCAGTGCAATCTATATCAAAAAGACAAATTTTATTTTCATATTTTGTGTCAAATGATTGTAAAAAATGTATATTAAAAAATCGCAATTTATCTCATAATATTTTAAACATCATTAAAATCAAAACATAGGATTAACAAAAATATTAATAAACAAGCCTAAACATACTAAAGTTCGGGTCGTTAGTTGGGCTCTTTTAACATTTATTTAAATAATAGAATGAATATTTTATTTATATATTAAATAATATAAAAATATGTATAAAAATAGGATAAATATGTTATTTATATATTTATTAAATAATGTAAATGTAAATAATAGTTAAATTTATTTATATGTAAATAATAGCTAATTATAGATAATACATTTATATAATAGTGGTGGGAGATATTATTATTTTGGTAAGATATTAACTTTTTTTTTAATATGTTTATATATATTGTATATATAATTGTATAATCAAAATTTTAATTGTAATTTTAGTCTCATACATGAGTATGAACTTATAATTTTTTTGGCTCGTTAAGGTTCGTGAATAAGCTCGAGCTCGAGTCAAGCCTAAGCCAACTCGGCTTGAGCTCGAGCTTGGTTCGTTAAATTTTTATCGAGCTCGAACTTGTTAAAATCTTAATAAACAAGTCCAAACATACTAAAGTTTGGCTCGGTTTGTGTGCAACCCTAAACATTCCTATTTTCAAATCAAAGTCTTCTATCTTAGCATGTACATATTGTTTGAAACTCTTTAGCTTGCAGCATATTATTATTTACACTTCCACTACAAAAATTAAGGTTTTCGAGACTAAAATTTAGGAACAAAATTATTTTTTAAGGACCAAATATTTTTGTTGTGAAAAGTATCGTTATTATATTTTTAGCAATGAAAATTGGACATTAGTGATAAATTATTATTTTTTTGGAACCAAATTTTTTGTCTAAAAAAAATAAACTATTTTGAGACCAAATTATTTTGTTCCTAAAGTGTATTTATTAGTGACATTTTCAAAATTGTCACTAAAAGTCTTATTTTTTACTTTTCGGGACGACCTTTTAGTGACTATCCTCACGACAATAAAAATTGATCTCTAAATGTCTTTTGCAACAAAATTTTCATTTTTAGAGACTAAAAAATTTGGTTTCTAAACCTATTATATGTTGTAGTGTTCGCACAGTTTAAATTCAATAAAGAATTAGGGTCTTTAAGTTTTTATGCCAAACTGATGTAGGATAATTGTAGGAACCTTGGAGTATTGCTGCCTACTATAGAAATTGTAGTGGTTTTTGGTTGTAGAAAGCTTTTAGGGTGGTTTCTAGTATTTAGAGATGAAAATGTGTGATATTTGGTTTGCTTTTAAAAGAAGCATTTTTTTTTTTTTTTTTTGGATTTTCTTAGAATAGAAGCTATTAAGAGCCTGAACAGTAATCTAGTGTTTTAATGGCTAAGTTGAAAGCCAATATGTAGGAGAATGGATTAGGATTGATTTGTGCATAATTGGATAGAGGGTTTTGGGGCTTCGGAATGCACTTTTTGAGAGCTATATGAAGAGTGACCCGAGAATAGTACTTGGGTTATTCATGAAAAGAAGAGAAGAAAAAGAGGAAGAGAAGGAAAGAAGTGTTGCACTCTCGCAAGGGTTTGGCAAATTCACACAAACATAATCTCAAACTGTGATAACTCAAATCTCTATTGAAAGAAAAAAGAAAGATTACATGCATATTTATTTATAAATTAATAGACTTCTAATATTCCTACAAGGACTATGTGATGTAGAACCAAGAAGAAAAAATGTTGAAGAAGGAAGAATGGGGAAGATCTCAAATCGAATATCTCAACAATCAATATTCATCAAAGTTTTAATTTTAAACATTACATAAAAGCCATATATTTAGGCATCCTTGGAAACCATACCCATAATTATTAAATTAAAGTTGTCAAAAATAAAACACTACAATAATTATTATTATTTTTATTATAAAACAATAGAACCTAATAAAGTAATAAAATTCAATAAATATAAAACAATTTGAAAATAAATCATTAAATATTTTTTATCCAATAACTTTCCGATCCCCATCATTCTATAATTACAAGTTAAGAAACTTTAACCAACTAGAAAATTCTAGACATAATAAAGACTCAATAGCATAATTTGACCTAGAATAAAACCTATGGGCAGGGTCTACAACCCGTGACCAACAAATTATAAAATCATCAAAATACCCTTAACTAATAAAGACTACTCTGTACTGTGTTTCCTTTTACGGTTATTAGTGTATGATCAACGTTCTCTTTATCGCTGAGATATGTAGGATTTAGAGCATGATAAAACATAGCTGACCCCTTTGAGTTGCTAATAATTAGTAATTTAGTATCTCATATTCTATCTAAATTGCAGGTACCAACCACCTATTCCAGTTGATCAAGTAAAACCAAGGAATGAATATGACTATGAAGGAGGTAAAATAATATTATATAATTTTTTATTTCTATTTCCTTGAAATATGTTTATAATTAGGTTGTTCTTATGACGAATTAGAGGGTCCTAATATGCGTGGGAGGGGACGTGGTGGTTGAGGAAGGAGTAGAGGCCGAGGCAGAGGTAACATAGCCTGTGTTGTATTCTACCAGTTTTGCTTTGGGAAATAATGTTTATCGTTAAAGTAACTTTGTTCTTCTTTCCCACCTTATCTGTGCTGACTTTTACATGTGCTACAATCAAAAGATGAACAAAAAAAGAGTTTTATCATGAACTATTAAATTCTTTTAAAGCCCGTACTTTCATTATGAATTATTAAATTTTTTAACCACACACTAACACACCTTACGTATTTACTCACACCTAAACTCAGCACACTCTAAAAGACCACTCGAACACTGACATCACTTTTACACAACACTCAGCACACTTATTTGTGACTTCCTTACACACAAGACTTTTAGGACACCTCATGCTAGATCACTCTTGTATTGCATGATGCTCAATACAAGGGCTATTCCCATATTTATACTAATTCAAGACTGTTAAGAAGTTTCCAGGAGCAAACCTCATCTACAAATTGAGTTAGGTAAAATTAGTAGCTGGTAAACAGTGTAGTTTGAGTTGGTAAGGTGAGTGATGAGGATTTTAATGGTGAGTGATGGGAGGACTACATTGAAGCAATGGTTGATGTCTGAGGACTTGTTGCAATTAGAAGACGAGGAACCAAAATGAAATTTAAATGAAAGTTGGGTGAAAAGTGTAATTTACCCTTAATTTGATATTCATAAAAATCCATAAGCTTATACACTTCGCTAAAAAGGGCTTCCATGGTGTAGCACTTTGTACATGTGGCACAATTAAATGGCTAAATCTATATTGCTATCAAATGTATAAGATTTATTGGTTAACTAATAAGGCACTTGATCTATCAAATTGGTCAAATTTTTATTGAGATCAAATGTACAAGAAGTTTTGAAGTCAAGTTTTAGTGTAGTTGATCTATGAAGTGGGGTCTTACCAGATCCTGTCATGAAGTGGGGGATCCATGCATTGGAAGACTTTCTTGTTTCTAAGAGTACATTTGGTTTAATATTTTTGCTTTTATCTACCAAAGTCGCACAATTTACTGTCTGCAGCAGATACAGTTGGTAACAGTCTTTTCCTTGTTTTTTAAGTCCCTGTTCATGCTCTTCCTGTGTCTCTAATTGAATGATTAAAAGCATTCTCTTGTTCTCTCTATTCTAGATCAACTAATATTGCTTGAAACAGTTCAAGCTAGAATGTGTATTCACATTGGCTGGAGGAATTGGGTTTTGAAGATATTATATAGCTGAGGAAGTTTCCCATTAAAGTGGATAATGTTTAGTTGAGAAGCACCTGTGTTGAACCGCCAACAGATTAATTTTCTGTACCCTTGATCATCTGATGTAGCTCTGTTTTTGCTAATATTGCTTTATATACTTGCACCCTCTATTTTGACGCCTCAAAAGATATATAAGTTATGATGTATCTTCTACAACAGGTAATGGTAACAATGGAGTGGTAGAGTACAATGGAGATGGTGGTTGGGATGGTGGGCGTGGGTATGGAGCAAGAGGTCAGGGTTCGGGAAGAGGCCGTGGTTTTCGTGGACACGGAAGAGGATATGGTGGTGGAGATATGCAACAAGAGTTGGGTGGTTACAATGGCTATGGTGGATCAGGGCCACCACCTGCTCAAGACCATGGTAAGCATGTTAATAACAAAATGCCTAATTAGCAATTGCAGATGTGAGAAATTTAATACTCACGCACAAGTGACAATTGTTATTGGTCTTTCCTAAGCTTCTTGTGGGTGGAATATGTCCTCCATGCTGCGGCTGGAGTTAATTGCATACTATTTTCTGAGCTTTGTGGATTCAATATTTTTCCCCATTCTTAGATATGTTGTCAAAAATAAGTCTATCTGTCTTGAAAGGGTCCTACTAACGACCACCCAATGGTGTTAAGAACCAAATAATGTCAAAAAAGTTAGAATTTCATTACACATTTAACATATTCCCATACACTTTTATATTTTTGCATACACTTTTTACATATTTTAATTTAATACACTTCTTACACACATACCAACATCAATCACTGCCCATTAGGCAGTAGTTAGCATCTTCCTTCTTGAAAACCATTTTAATTAAAAAAGAAGAACAGAGAAACAAATAAAAATAGAAATTTCTGCAAAATTTTTATCTGGTGCTTCATACATTGTTTCCTCTCCCCTCACCTCACCTCCGCTCCCTTCTTTCTTCTTCTTATTTTCTGTGGTGTGTGGCTGTGTATGTGGTGGTGGTAGTGAAGGGATAATGCTATATCTTCTCTTTTTCCTCCCACAAGTTTCATCATCCTTATTTTTCAATATACAATTATAAATGCGGGTGTGCCATGCTTTCCAATCTAATTGACCACCTGTCACAAACTTTCCTAATTGTTTGAGGATGAATGAAGTTCAATACCTGGAAAAGAAGATTAAAAGATGTTTTCATCTCATGCTTACCATTATTATCATCTGGGATTGGCCTTTTTGTTTCGTTGTTGTTAGGTTTTTATTATTGGCAACCCCGTTTGACAAAACTCCTTTGAGTTATAATTTTATTCGCATTTTTTATTTCAGTGAGGCTATGAGTTGTTAGAGGCGAATCCAACCCGAATCGTGCTTTGAAGAAAAGTTTGTGATGTCAATGCTTTCAAGATTGTCACTTCGCTGATTATTACGGGGGTCCGCGGCCGAAGCAAAATGCAAAATTGTATTCAAAATTGCATGTCCGCCGTTGCTCGCTCGAGCCAAGGAATTCTCGCTCAAGCTAAGGCTTTCTCGCTCGAGCCAAGGAGTGCTCGCTCGAGCGACAGATTGCGTCCACACAAAAACCTGAGAGAATTGATTGGTCACTCGAGCCAAGGATTCGTCGCTCAAGCCAAGGCACTAGTAGAAATCATGAAAACTAAGCTCCTCGCTCGAGCGAGCTTCAAAATCTGGATTTCTTAAGGAGTTGGTTTTCTTCCAAATCTAGGATTACTTTTGATTTTCTATAAATACTTGGTTTTCTCCCAAAGCTAAGTGTACTTCTCCAGATCTTCTTTTTGGATCTTAAGGTTTATATCTGGAGATATTTTGCTAGTTTCTTTGATGTTTTTATTGAGTATTCAACTCATAGTTTAAAGAGAGTACATCAAAGGTTTGGTTTGTTATACACAAAAGAGAGAGTTGTTCTTCGGTGGAGTCTGAAGAATTCGAGCTTGAAGCTTCAGTGGATCTTGGAGTGGCTCTTTGGAAAGACAATTCCGAGGTGAAGATGGGGTTGGAAGAGGCACGTAGAGGTTGGTTCAATTAGGCGTTGTGGATTCGTTAGGTAATTGAGAGTATACCTGTGTAATTCCTTTATATCTTCTTAGTGGATTGTCTTGTGGCTGTTGCACGTGGTTTTTTTTTATCACAGTTGGAGGTGTCCAATTGTGGTTTTTCCACGTAAAATCGTTGTGTCGATTTGTCTTTGATTGTTTGTTTGGGATTGTTATATTCTGCTTAAAATTGGTACATAATCACAAATCAACATCTAGGGTTTCGAGATTTTTTAGTTGTACTAACTAATCTTGCAGTGGTGGCTAAATCAACTATTCATCTTGTTGGATACTGCAAAATCTTGCTTGACTCATCTGGATATACAAAATTATCAAAATTCATTCAGATTTTGCTAATTTTTCCTAGCATAGTATTTTATATTTCAGTTTTTGAATGAAAATCTATATGGATCGTTGCAGGGCGTGGCCGTGGGCAGTGGCGAAGCCACATGGGGACTAGGGGGGTCACGTGCCCCCCTAGATTTTTCCTTTTTTTAAAATAAATAAATAAAAAAAAACATATGTATATAAATAAAATTTTAAACAAAAATAATATTTAGAATAAAATATCAGGAGCATTTTTAAATTTATGAAAACAATAGTGATTATTTCATTGAAAATGAAATGACTATAACAACTTATATTTTTATGTATGAAAATTTTGTGAAAAAATCTCAATAAAAAAGTAATATACATCATTATTGATATGTGAATATAATTAATTTCACTATATATATGTAAAAATTACTAGAGTGTTAGTTATATTTGCATGTAGAGTTCACCTTTCATACGTTGATTTACTATTGGTTGGTGATATCATATGTCAATAATGACGTGATATCACTATTATATGAAATTTGTACTCAAATTTTGTAAAAATTTATCTGACCATTATATAATTTATTTTACGACTTTAATATATGACTTTTTTACATTGTCTATGATACACTAGTTACACGCAATACTTTCTCTTCGATTTTACTCTGAGTTAATTGTAAAATTTTATGTGAAATACTTTTATAACAACTTGTTTAATTTTTTGTACTTAATATTAATTCAAAAATTATTATTATCTTTTTATAGTTGGTTATGAAAAAAAAATTAAAGTTGTAATTAATAAGTACTCCTCGTGATTTAATTTCCTGACTCCGCCACTGGACGTGGGCTTGGTTGGGATTTTAGATCAGATGGACCAATCCAAGCAGTTGCCCGAGCAGCTGTGAGGTATAGAATTTTGGCTTAGATTGCTAGTTCTGGATGCCTGCTCTGCCTGATTATGTGTTGTTTTGAAGAAAATGGGGGAAAATAGGGGGGAAAAGTGTATGAGTGATAAATTTTGTAGGGATATTAGTTATAGTGAAAGGTTGCTGTTGTTACGTGGCAGGCATGTTTTTGTAGTTTTAAGGTAGTATTGTTTTTATCTAACCTTGACAAACTACATTGTACAAATTCCATCTCTTTTTTTAGGAAAAATAATAGAGCAGTACATTCTTTCATTCTTTAATTCCAATGTTGCAGCCTCTCTTTTTGTGGAATCAAAATTTTTATGAAATTGTTCTTGTAAAGGGCTATTGGGACTCGTGCATTACCTCTTTTCAGCTTTTAGCTTTATGTATCACTTGTTGCTGGAATGGATACTGTTTCCCCAATGATGAGTTGAATTAAAGACTATATAGTTTTGAGTGCAGCTTCGGGGAGTGGTTTCTAATCTATGGGTGAATTGCCAATGCAAATGTAAGGAACACCTCCAATGCAACTGTAGGAAAAAATGGTGTTTTATAGGTATATTTTGGACCGATTTTGAGGCCAAAATTGAGTGGGCCCCAAACGTTGTTTGGGGTAGGTTCAAAGAGATGAAGTGTTCATTGTCGCGTGGCAAGTCACACGGTGAAGATGGAACGTTAAAACTATTTATGAGTGAATGGGAAGTTGACGTCGTTTTCGGGTTTAACATTAATTTTTAGATAAAATTCTTTTGAATTTTTTCAATAAAAATTATTGTGAGAATTTAATTTAATTCTAAATTCAAATTTTGGATTCTTAAGTGATTTCCTAAAATTTGTACCTCTTTCTATATTTATTAAACTATTTGTTTAATATATATATATATTTAAATAGTTTAATATATATATATATAGTCCTAATAGTTTAATTAATGGGTGGTAATTCATCCCACTAATTTTTTGACCACTAATAGCACTAATGGACTAAAAAAAAAAAAAACAAACTCAAGCCAAAATATCACATCACTTTGGTGGGCCCCCTGTGCCACATCATTAGTGATGCTTTAGTGCTCCCAATTTAGAGCTCTAAAACATTATTGTTAATTAATATAGTTCCAAAAGTTTGAAACTGTTCCACTTATTGGCTTGTTTGAGAAAACTATTTAAATAGTTTAAATTATAATTGTCCAAACAGGTTCAATAGGCCATAACAGTTTCGATTTTTTTGGGCAGTTTCAGATCAGGTATATAACTGCTGCTCCAGCAGTTAATCTGTTAAGGGAAGTTGCAGAATTGTTTGAATTTTGAATCAAATCTGTTCATAACAATATCACACTTGTTCACTTCCTCAGAGTACCTTTTCAGATCAGTTTTCTCGCCTATATATATACCTACTATTCCAAAGAAGGTAGGGATGAAAAAATTCGACCCCAAAATTCAAATTATATATTCTGATATTGCTGTCCATTTTACTCTAAGTACATATATTCTTCATATATTAGATTTAGAAAAAATATTCAGAGAGTTAGAACACATGTTTGGTTCGCCGAACAAATTTGTTTGAAGTGCTACAACAATTTTGTGAAGATCATTGTATCCTGGGAGATAGACGCCACTCAACCGTAAGCACCATAGCGGGGCGAATCTGTCTTAAGGACAGAGTGTCACACACACTCGACTTGGTCTTGTAATTTTTATTTAGTTCGATAAATAAATCTGGTATGTTATTTAATTATTTTGTTTGAATTTATTTCAAGTTATTTTATTTACACAGAAGATTGTTCCAACAATCTTAAGACAGATTCGAATTATTCTGTTTACAGAATTTTTCGTTTGTTTCCTGTTTTCATTCTTTGTAAATAAATTCGAAAGAAAATTATTTTCTGTAAATTTACAAAATAATATTCTGGTTGGAAAACAAATAGTGATTATATACTATTTGACAGATAGTAGTAATATACTGTCTCTTTTTTTTGACAACAACTAGTAGTACGATACTGGTGTTATTAACAATTCAAAATATATTTTTGTAGAATTTTTTTTAGAAATTAATTTTGGATTTTAGAAATTATTTTCTGAGTTTTCATTAATTAAAATTCTGTTTTAGTATTTTAATTTTTGAAGTGCTACTGAAATTAATTTCTTGTGTGGAATTAATTTGGTTAAATAAAATTTTATTTTATTTCCAAATTAATTGAAAGATAAAAGTTATATTTTTATTTCTTTTATTTTACAGAATTTAATTTCGTGTGTGGAATTAATTTGGTTAAATAAAATTTTATTTTATTTCCAAATTAATTGAAAAATAAAAGTTATATTCTTATTTCTTTTATTTTACAGAATTTTATTTTCTGTGTGGAATTATTTTGGTTAAATAAAATTTTATTTTATTTCCAAATTAATTGAAAAATAAAAGTTATAGTTTTTATTTCTTTTATTTTCTGTGTGGAATTAATTTGTTTAAATAAAATTTATTTTATTTTCAAATTAATTAGAAAATAAAAGTTATATTCTTGTTTCTTTTATTTTTACAGAATTTAATTCTGTGCATTTGGTTTAATTTTCTTTGTAGTGTAAATTCTAATTATTATTTTGTTTTATAAATTAAAATTCATGGCTATCAAACAAATGCCCAAACAAGTACTCTTGTGGTGGTCATGCGATTGCACCAACCCCCTCTCATGTGATGACAGTACCGGTAAATCACGGAGAAAAGCCAAAGTAGGTCACAGGGAACCACTTTAAAAGATGGCAACAGAAAATGTTGTTCTATCTTACAACTCTGAACCTGGCTCGTTTCCTCCGTAAAGATGCTCCTATCCTGAAAGAGGATAAAACCGACCAGCAAGTGGTTGCTGCGGTTGATGCTTGGAAACATGCCGATTTCCGGAATTACGTCTTGAACGGACTTGACAACATATTATATAACGTCTACAGTCCAATCAAGACAGCAAAGGAACTTTGGGAATCGTTGGAGAAAAAGTAGAAAACGGAAGATGCCGGCTCAAAGAAATTTGTGGTTGGCAGATTCTTGGATTTTATTATGGTTGATTCAAAAACTGTGATCAGCCAAGCTCAAGATTTCCAACTCATTCTGCATGACATTCACACAGAAGGCATGTCTCTTAGTGAATCCTTCCAAGTTGCAGCCTTAATTGAAAAATTACCCAAAGGCTGGAAGGAATTCAAGAACTACCTTAAACACAAGTGCAAAGAAATTTCTATGGACGAGTTAATTGTGCGTTTAAGGATTGAGGAGGACAACTGCAATTCTGAAAAGCGGGCTGGTAAAAATCCTATGGAGTCTAAGGCAAATGTGGTGGAACATGCTTCAAAAACTAAGAAACGTAAGTCTTCTGGAGAAAGTTCATCACAAGGCTCTAAAGAGGGGGATAATAAAAAGTACAAGTTTAATGGCAAATGTTACATCTATGACACAGAGGGACATCGGGCCAAAGATTGTCGTAGCAAAGGCAAAAGTAAGAAAAGAACAAACAAGAAGCATGCTCAAGCCCATATGACCGAAGTGGACAATATTTCCAATGGTGTCGATGACATCAATCTTTTTGCAGTTGTTTCCGAGGCAAATCTAGTCGGAAATCCTAAAGAATGGTGGGTGGACACTGGTGCTACTCGTCATATTTGTGCCGACAAAAAGATGTTCACATCTTACTCTACAGTGGACAATGGTGAACAACTTTTTATGGGTAACTCCTCAACTTCCAAAGTTGAAGGACAAGGAAAGATTGTTCTCAAGATGACATTAGGAAAGGAACTTACTCTCAACAATATGCTGCATGTACCGGACATTCGCAAGAATCTTGTTTCCGGATCTTTGTTGAGTAAGAATGGGTTTAGGCTAGTATTTGAGAGTGATAAATTTGTACTTACTAAGAATGGGATGTATGTAGGAAAAGGTTACATGTCTGATGGCCTTTTCAAGTTAAATGTAATGACCGTTGTACCCTCAGTTATTAATAATACTACATCTTCTTCTTACTTGCTTGAGTCTTCAAATTTATGGCATGGTAGACTAGGACATGTTAATTATGGATATTTGCGTAGATTAATTAATATGGAATGTTTACCTAAATTTGACATTGATTCAAATCATAAATGTGAAATTTTCGTTGAGGCAAAATTATCTAAAACTTCTTTTCATTCAGTTTAAAGAAGTACGGAACCACTTGAATTAATTCATAGTGATATTTGTGATTTTAAATCAATTCAAACCAGAGGTGGGAAAAAGTATGTAATCACTTTTATAGATGACTATACTAGATATAGTTATATTTATTTAATTCGAACCAAGGATGAAGCTTTGGAAACTTTCATTCAATATAAGAATGAAGTTGAAAATCAACTTGGTAAGAAAATCAAGAAACTTAGAAGTGATAGAGGTGGTGAATATGAATCACATTTTGGTGAATTTTGTAAAGAACATGGAATAATTCATCAAACCACCGCTCCTTACTCACCTCAGCAAAATGGAATTGCTGAAAAGAAAAATAGGACTTTAAAAGAAATGATGAATGCCATGTTGATCAGTTCTGGATTACCTCAGAACTTGTGGGGGAAGCAATACTTTCTGCTAATTATATTTTAAATAAAGTACCCCGAAAGAAAATAAATCAAACACCTTATGAATTGTGGCATGGAAGAGTACCATCCTACAAATACTTAAAAGTGTGGGGGTGTTTGGCTAAAGTGGCTATTCCTAATCCTAAAAAGACTAAGATAGGTTCTAAGACCATTGATTGCATTTTCATTGGTTATGCTAAGAATAGTAGTGCATATCGGTTTTTGATTCATAAATCAAAACATACCGAAATGCATGTAAATACTATTATTGAGTCTCGGAATGCATCTTTCTTTGAACATGTATTTCCAAAGAAGACTGGACAAGAGACTAGTACTAATAAAAGATCTTTTGATGCTATTACTAGTCAGGATCAAGAACATGATCAAGAGCAAGAGTTAAATCAAAATAAGGAAGAGGAACTTAGGCGTAGTAAACGTGCTAGAACCTCAAAATCGTTTGGTCCAGATTTTCTAACATATTTGTTAGAAAATGAGCCTTTAACCTTTAAAGAGGCTATGTCCAGTCCTGAAGCTCCTTTATGGAAAGAAGCTGTCAACAGTGAAGTTGAATCCATCTTGCAAAATCACACTTGGGAATTAGTGGACTTGCCACCAGGTTGTAAACCTCTTGGGTACAAGTGGATTTTCAAAAGAAAATTGAAAGCAGATGGATCAATTGACAAATACAAGGCAAGACTTGTAGTCAAAGGTTTTAGACAGAAAGAAGGTCTAGATTACTTTGACACATACTCACCGGTTACTAGAATAACATCCATTAGAATGCTAATTGCCATTGCATCTCTATACAATTTAGAAATTCATCAAATGGATGTTAAAATCGCTTTCTTAAATGGTGAGTTAAATGAAGAAATTTACATGGAACAACCAGAAGGGTTTTCTGTTCCAGGAAAAGAAAAGAAAGTGTGTAAATTGGTTAAATCATTATATGGTTTAAAACAAGCGCCAAAACAATGGCATGAGAAATTTGACAAGGCAATGATGTCAAATGGATTTAAAATTAATGAGTGTGACAAATGTGTTTATATTAAAAACACAGATAAAGGTTATGTTATTGTATGTCTTTATGTAGATGATATGCTCATCATTGGTAGTAATAATGACATGATTAAAACTACCAAGAAAATGTTGAATAAACATTTTGATATGAAGGACATGGGCATTGCTGATGTAATACTTGGTATGAAAATTACCAAAACATCAGAAGGATATGCTTTGTCACAATCTCATTACATTGAGAAAATACTTGACAAATTCAGCAAAAATGATGATCATCTTGCTAGAATTCCTGTAGATGTTAATTTGTATCTTTCTAAGAATGTACAGGAAAGTATTTCTCAATTAGAGTATGCCCAAATTATTGGAAGCTTAATGTACTTGATGAACTGTACTCGCCCAGATATAGCTTATGCAGTAAGTAAATTAAGTAGATATATGAGTAATCTGGGAGTAGAACACTGGAAATCAATTATAAGGGTTCTAAGATATCTCCGATTCACTCGTAATATTGGGCTGAATTATACTAGATATCCAGCAGTACTTGAAGGATACTGTGATGCAAATTGGATATCGGATACTAAAGATTCGAAGTCCACCAGTGGGTATGTTTTTACTCTTGGTGGGCGGTCAGATCTTGAAATCTTCCAAACAGACTTGTATTGCTAGGTCTACTATGGAATCAATTCATAGCCTTAGACAAAGCAGGAAGAGCGAATAAGCCGCCACTTCCTTGAAGATATTCTAATTTGGCCAAAACCGGTGCCTGCTATATGCATACATTGTGATAGTTAATCAGCAATTGGTAGAGCACAGAGTCATATGTATAACGGTAAGTCACGACATATTCGTCGTCGACATAACACCGTAAGACAACTACTCTCTAATGGAATTATTTCCATAGAATATGTTAAGTCTAAAGACAACATAGCGGATCCACTAACCAAGGGGTTAGCAAGAGAGTTAGTTGAGAATTCATCGAGGGGAATGGGACTTAGGCCTATTAAATAAGAGTTACCACAACGGCAACCCAACCTAGTTGACTGGAGATCCCAAGATCTAGGTTCAAAGGGACAACCGAGTTGTGAATGACTCAGAAGGATCACTGAGGAATCTAACTCCTACCCATTTCTATGATGAAATAGTGATGTCTGCAGCGTTTTAGGTTAAGTAATACTTTTAATGATTCTTATATCTAGGTATACCTAGTGGAGTATGGCAGGATACCCTTCATAAGAATTACCTATGTGAGTGTGAACTGGCCTGATTCGTGAGATTTGTGAAGGGCTACAATTCTCTAGAGCACTCATGAAGACCAAAGTTGTTCAGCCAAAATGAACACAATAGTGAGAACTAAAGCGGTTCTGGGAATATCTTGTGTGAGTTCTATTGTCTTGGTTTACACAAGCAATTTGAGCAGTTCAAGACATCATGTTCAATTGGTTAGCTAGTAAATCCGATAGTGTCTCACAAGGGAAGGTTCAAAGCCAAAAGCTACCTATCCTTTGCGAATATTTCCAATTTCTCTCAGAATTAGATCATGTTGTTGCATTTTCTCTCCGTCAAATTCCATTCATGTGGGGGATTGTAGGAAAAAATGGTGTTTTATAGGCATATTTTGGACCGACTTTGAGGCCAAAATTGAGTGGGCCCCAAACGTTGTTTGGGGTGGGTCCGAAGAGGTAGAGTGTTCCTTACCGCGTGGCAAGTCACACGGTGAAGATGGAACGTTAAAACTATTTATGAGTGAATAGGAAGTTAACGTCGTTTTCGGGTTTAACATTAATTTTTAGATAAAATTCTTTTGAATTTTTCAATAAAAATTATTGTGAGAATTTAATTTAATTCTAAATTCAAATTTTGGGTTCCTAAGTGGTTTCCTAAAATTTGTACTTCTTCCTATATTTATTAAACTATTTGTTTAATATATATATTTAAATAGTTTAATATATATATAGTCCTAATAGTTTAATTAATATAGTTCCAAAAGTTTGAAACTGTTCCACTTATTGGCTTGTTTAAGAAAACTATTTAAATAGTTTAAATTATTTTTGTCCAAACAGGTTCAATAGGCCATAACAGTTTCGGTTTTTTGGGCAGTTTCAGATCAGGTATATAACTGCTGCTCCAGCAGTTAGTCTGTTAAGGGAAGTTGTAGAATTGTTTGAATTTTGAATCAAATCTGTTCATAACAATATCACACATGTTCACTTCCCTTTAGAGCCTTTTCGGATCAGTTTTCTCGCCTATATATATACCTACTATTCCAGCAGTGTAGGGATGAAAAAAATTCCGACCCCAAAAATTCAGTCCATATATTCTGATATTGCTGTCCATTTTACTCTAAGTACATATATTCTTCATATATTAGATTTAGAAAAAATATTCAGAGAGTTAGAACACATGTTTGGTTCGCCGAACAAATTTGTTTGAAGTGCTACAACAATTTTGTGAAGATCATTGTATCTTGGGAGATAGACGCCACTCAACCGTAAGCACCATAACGGGGCGAATCTGTCTTAAGGACAGAGTGTCACACACTCGACTTGGTCTTGTAATTTTTATTTGGTTCGATAAATAAATCTGGTATGTTATTTATTTATTTTGTTTGAATTTATTTCAAGTTATTTTATTTACACAGAAGATTATTCCAACAGCAACAGTATGCTCTTGTCATTCACATCTTTCTCTTGTAGTGCCGTTTTATGAATCGAGCAGAATTCGACTCTGATAGCTTACCTTAATGCTGCGTTTGGTTAGGGGATTTGACGAGAGATTTGGAAACGGAAATGGAAAAGGTATGTGAAATGTAAATAAAATATATTTGTATTTTACCTAATTTCACACACATTTTTTCTTTTCCTTTCTAAATACCTCTCCAAATCTCCCAACTAAACACAGTATAAAAGTTATTTAATCAAACAGTGCAGCACGAGATCTTCGGTCTCAATGCCTTATTAGTCAGCCATATGGTCATGTTTTGAGATTTGTATGCCTCTAGATTCTCACAAATCCTATGATTGACTATGCATTCGATCAAAGGTGTGTCCTTGTGGCAATTCACATAGTAAAATTTATGTTTAGTTGAGTTTTCATAATTTTTTTTTTTTTTGAAAAATTAAAATCTGTTATGACTAAAATAAACACAAAAAAGATATTTAAAATTGTAAAAAATTATTTTTTAAAAAATCCATATGAAATTGTGGTGTTTGGTAATGCTTTTTTTTTTTAATTAAAAAATTATGAACTGGTTGTTTATTTTTTTTAAAAAAACAAAAACTACAAATACGTTTGGGTTGAACAAAATATTTGGAAAATTTTAAAAACAAAAACCCAAAAACATGTTTGTTAATTTTATTGCATAAAATATTTATTTTGTTTCTTAATTATTTATGACAAATCTGTTGTATAGGTCTATTATATAAACCCAAAAACTTCTATTTTTTTCATGGATTGGTTTGGTTTTAAATTTGATGGAACCGTAGGTAATAAATTGGTCTTGGTTTACGACAAAATTGAAGCAATCAGAACCATGCTAGCAGTGTAAGCAGGGGCGGAGGGAAAGAGGGCTTAGGGGGGTCACGTGCCCCCCCTGAGTTTTGGAGTTTTTTTTTTTTTTTTAAGCATAAAGAAAATATTTTATACAAAAAAATTATAAAAATATTATTTATAGTGAAATATCAATGATATTTTTAAAATTATAAGAACAATAATGATTGTTTTAATTAAAAATAAAGAGACTATGATATTATTATCTATGAGAATTTCAATATAATGGTAATCTCTATCATTATTGATATGCAAATATAATTAATTTTAATGAAAATATAGAATTTATTGAATTGTTAGTTACATTTAATATACAGGGTTCACCTTCCATGTATTTCTTTATTATTGATTGGTAATATCACATGTCAATAATTGCGTTGTATGACTATTATATTGAATTTTTACGCATATTTTGTATAAAAAAAATTACTTTATCATTATATAATTTATTTTAAAACTTTATATCCATGACTTCTTTTAATGATGTCCATGATACACTAATTACAAATAACATATTCACTTTATTTGGTTTGAGTTTTCTGAAAACACTTTTCAAAAAATTCTACGTTTTTGTTTTTCATATTTTTTTGTTTTATTGAATTTTTTTAATATTTTAAGCAATTTTTTTTAATTTTTAGACACACCTAATATAAATATACTTAAAAAGTATAATTTTTGAAAAAATCTTTAAAAAAGTCACTAAATATAAAAAATATAAAAAAAATATAAAAAATCAATACATTTTTCATATTTTTATGTATTTATTAATTTTTAAAAATATTTTTTCACAAATATTTTATTTTTTTTAAATACATCATGTACCTAAAAAAGTAAAAAAAAAAAATGCTTAAAATTTTAAAAATATTCACTAAAAACAAAAAATAAAATAAAATAAAAAATAAAAAACTTAATTCAAAAAACTCAAACCAAATACGTTGATTTTTTTATTTATTTATTTTATATTTCTTGAAGTCAATCGTAAAAATTTATATGAAATATTTTTGTAAATATTTTTAATGTTGTAATTTAGAAGTGCCCTTGGCTCCGCCACTGGGTGTAAGAGTGGAGAAATCAGAACTAGGTGCACTAATAGAGAGGAGAGAGAACAGAGAGATACCTGGACTGGAAAAACAAGAAATCTCTTGAATCGTTGCAAGAGTGGTAAAGTTTTTCCGGTAAGAATAGTAAAATTGTTGCTCCCGAGTTTTGAAAATGTGACCAACTTAGTTACGCCTTCTTTCAACCTTCCGTGTTTTTCGGCTTGCTTCATAGTTTTATAAACGAAAACATCTTTTTTCTGTTTACATTTCCAGCCCATTTTGAAAACGGAGACTACTGATTTATAAATTAAAAAATTTACCAAACAAGTCTATAATAGTTATTTTTAAATTTTTATAAATGTAAACTGAAAATTAAAAATATAACAGTTACCGTCATAGGATTTTTATCTTTTTGATGAGGACATAGGATTTCGATGACTCAAATTTTACAAAGGTATTGTCACCAGGGCAAGAATAAATTTTACAGTCATAGAAATTGCCACGTCCTCAAATGCCCTTTGATTAGAGCATTGTCAACCATGGGATTTGTGAGAATCTAAAGGCACAGAAATCTTGAAGCATGACCACATGGCTAAAAAATGCATTGAAACAGAAATCTTGTGTTTGGCGACTGTTTGATGAAGTATTTGTATCCAATTATAATTATATTGATTTTTCATACCAATCAAAAAAAAAAAAAAAAAAATGGAGGTAAACAAAAAAAATTTGGCATGCCTTAGGTTCTATCAGTATAAAAACAAATGGCTATTAATGTGACTTATATTTTAAAGTTATCACTACTACATTATTATTCTGGTATACAATTTTGTATAAATTTTTTGTTTATCAATTACTTTTAAAAAGTCTTTGTGATTTCAATTGAACATAAAAGAGGTGATAATTTTATTTTTCTATTTATATTATATGTAAAAATGAAAATTATAATCAAACCCTAGAAAGTGGTAGTGAACCCCATCAGTGAAAAATTATTAAGTACTTCAGGGACATCATGTATTTTTGTCGCTAGTCAATCACTATTTATCACACACTAATTATATAAGACCCAAATATATCATTTGCTGGATTTAGCATCTCTCTCTCCCTACAAATACAAATTTGTATCTATCTCACTCTACATATATGCATTGTGTGATTTTATAAATGAGTTTGAAGTAGGTTGAAGATCTGAGAGGGAAGATTGGGGATTGGATTCTAAATTCTGATGCTGGCCGAGTGGAAAACAAATAGATAGAGAGGGATTGGATTGTATAGAAAAAAAATGGATGGGGAGTAATTCTCTAGTACCAATTTTTTTTTTTTTTTTTGGAAAATTATTTTTCACATAATTTTTAAATTTTATTATTACTAACTTGTATTTTTAAAATTTAAGATATTTTGAGAATTTTTATTATTTTTATTTTAAATATTTATTTTATTTTTTAAATATTCTAATTTTTAAATTTTTTTTAAAATATTTTTTTTTGAAATTTATTTATTTTTTAATAGCCCATATATATCTAAATCATAACAAATTATTTGACCAATACTTAATAAATTGATAAATTGGGAGAGTTCAGGGTGGGGACCTTTTTCTTGGAATTGACAAATCATTCCCTAATAACTGCTGGCGTGATCGAAGGGATAGCGTTGTCGATAGTTTGCCAAAGCATTGCTGGAGGTCAGTCCATCAATGACTGATTAGGAATGACAACGGGCCGGGCCGGGGATCATACTTTCCGTCCTTGATCCTCGATGAAGAAAATTTCTCCGGCCCCTGCCCCGATCTCCTACAGGGAATCTATCACCATCCCCACCCCTGCCCCTATCGGGGATCGGATTTCACCGAAAATTCCGCCCGAAAAAAAAAAAAAAAAACAAACAAACAAACAAACAAGCAAACAAACAAAAATACAAAAAAAAAAAAAAAACGAAATCATCAGAATCGGATCGACATCAACATCAACATCATCATGAACAACTAATCAATATCATCAACAACAACTACAACGACAATCTGATCATCATCAACATCAACAACAAACAGAGATCAACAACATCAACAAAACAAATACAAAAATCAAATCTAAAGAGAGAGAAAGAGCGACATCAAACAGTGGCGGTAGATATCTCGGATCGATCTGCTCCGCTTTCACCTTCTCTAAGAGTGCTCGGAACTGAGAGAAAGAGAGGCAGCAATAGAGAAGTTGCCGACGATTTTCAGATATTCTAGATCTATAGCTAGACGGAGTAAAAGTTGAAGTTGTCAAAGACATCATGGTGGAGGTGGATGGTGCGATCAGCGGCAAGATGAAAGAGATGAGAGAGAGGAGATAGTTTTAAAGAGTAGAGGAGAACGAGAGAGAGACGGTGGATGGTGCGATCAACGACAGGATGAGCGAGTGAAGAGATGAGAGAGACGGGAGACAGTTTTAGAGAGTAGATAAAGGAGAACGAGAGTGAGAGAGAGACAGAGCTGAGATAGATAGATAGATAGATAGATATAATATAATCTAAACAACAAGCCTAAACACATATAATAATATAATATAATATAGACACATATATATACATATAGGGAAGTTTCGGGGAAATTGCGGGGCGAGGCCGGGCCGGGGCCGGGGAAGGGGAACCTATCACCGTTCTCGGCCCGAAATTGATTGGAGATTTAATTTCGAATACCATCCCCGTCCCAACGGGGATATTTTTTGAAAAAAAAACCATTCTAATCGGGGTGGGGGGGGGGTCGGATTCCCGTCGGGTCGGGTTCAAATTGACATCCCTATGACTGATGGCTAGTAGTGGATGGTGATGGGTGGTGATTGAAGGTTGTCGAGGAAAAAAAAAAAAAAAAGAAAATTTATTTTGAAAATACATCTTGTTTAGTTTGCAGTTTTTAAAAATAATTTTTTGAAACTTCAATTCATATTTTTGTATTTTTAATATTTTTAAAAATATTTTAATTAACTTTTTTTATGTTTTAGATTTACTTAGTTTGGGTACTCCCAAATAATCCAAAAAGTCAAAAAGTTACTCAAAAAGTTAAAAAGTTAACACTATTCACCAAAAGTTAACAATTACGGCTGCACAACTCCCAATTCAAATTTTCTTCTAAAAACCAATTTTCACAATTTTTTATTACACATTTTTCCATAAAAAGTCAAAAAGTTAACCCAAATATCCATATTTTCAATCTCAACTTTTTTGTCCAAAAAGACAAAAAGTGCACTTATTTAGTCTTCCCAAACAAGGCCTTAATCTAAATAAATTTAAAAAATAAAAAAAAAAACAATTATGTAAAAATCTTTAAAAAGTTTATTAAATACAATAAAATACGAACATTGACTGAATTTTGGTATTTTTTTATATATTTTTTGTATTGGTGAATTTATAAAAAAAAAAAATTTACAAATATTATATTTTTTAAGTGTATTTAAATTAGGTATATCTAAAAAATAAAAAAATTACATAAACAATAAAAAAAAACAAAAACACAGAAAATAAAAAAATGAATCTTTTTTAAAAGTGAGTTAAACCAAAATCAAAACATAAAAACAAAAATATATCAAAACAATTTTATTTTTAATTTATAAAAAAAAATAAAAACGAAAGCAGAAGTATTAAGGAACGACCAAAAAATGTGTTTTTGCCCGTCTCACGGGCCCTACCTGGACCGTTTCTACACGCCGAATGAGAAAGACTTGGGCCTGGTTGCAAGTTACAATTATTTTTAAAAATAAAAAAAGATTTAAAAATGTCAAAAAGTCAACAAAGATTAAAAAGTGAAAATTTTCTTTCCGATCATTTTATTTTTCACACATTTTATTTTTTAACAAATCTAAAAGTCATCCTAAATGTATTGTTTGGTTTACTTTTAGTAAGTGGGGGCACTAATTAGTGCCACCACTAATAATAATGATGTGGTAGTGGGTTGTCTTCTTCTTTTTTTTCTTCTTTTTTTTAATGGATGCCACATCATTAGTGGTTGCTTTAGATCACTATTTTTAGTGATCTCTATCATTGCCTATTTTTTTAATCTTTTACGTATTTTTTTTATATTTTAGATACACCTAATCTAGACACACTTAAAAAGTATAATATTTATGAATTTTTTAAAAAAAATTCACCAAATACAAAGAAAATATAAAAAAATACGAAAATTAGTACATTTTCAATTTTCATATTTTGTTATATTCAATAATTTTTTTAAAGACTTTTGTATAAATTTTATACTTTTTAAGTATATTAAAATTAAGTGGATCCAAAAGGTCAAAAAATTGATTAAAATATTTCAAAAGATCATTAAAAATATAAAAACATGAATTGAAAATTTAGAAAATTATTTTTAAAACTCCGAATCTCATATTTTAGTCAAAAAAATTATTAAAAATTATTCCCAAACAAGACCTTAGAACTTTCAACAAATAACGGTTGATGTGTGTGGGACCTAAGCAACCCACAACGTGAAAAACATCAGGAAAACAAAAATAATTTAAATTTGCAAATTCATTCGTAATAATGTAGTGAGAGATTTGGATATTATATAATTAGTGTATGACAAACAAAAATTTACACCGATTGTGTTACATTATTATGGCCTTAAATATTTTCGATATATATGCACACACCTGTGGGTGTGTTAAATTTGAAAACCCAAGATCTTGGGTTCGAAACCCATTCACCCATGGGAAGCCTTCACTTATATAAGAGGGAATTTCTTTCCAGTTCACTACACAAAGTATGCTTTTTGGGTTTTATGAAAAAAATCGGATCAATTCGATAACTATAGTCACATTAGTTTTTGACCTTTTATAAAAGAAAAATGTTTGGTAGCCTGAATGTGTGTGGCCCGAATGGTTCGAATGTATCAAAATGACTTCGTTTTATTCCAAAAACGACGTCATTTTGAGTCATTCGAGCCATATCAATTCGGATCACCAAGCATTATAAAAATAAAATAAAAAATGAATGATAAATATTTTGAAAGCGGACCATTTATTTTTTGGGAGACAAGCATGTAAATCATTCCTGAAAAAAATTAGGTCGATCCGATAACCATAATCACATTAGTTTATGACATTTTGCAAAATAGAATAAAATAAAAAATGAATGATAAATATTTTGAAAGCTGGACCATTTATTTTTTGGGAGACAAGCGTGTAAATCATTTATGAAAAAAATCAAGTCAATCCAATAATCATAGTTACGTTAGTTTATGACATTTTTCAAAAAATAAAATAAAATAAAAAATGAATGATAAATATTTTGAAAATTAGATCATTTATTTTTTAGAAATACAATAAAATAACATGACTACCACTACAGTTATTGAATCCTCTTGATTTTTTTTTATTAAAACAGTTTTCAACAACCTCCTAAAATTGTTGGAATAATATGCCTGTCAGTTTTTTAAAATTTTGAGCTTATAAACATGTCTCTTAAATTTAAAACTAAACTAAAAATTATAAACTGAAAAAACATATTTATAAAAGTTTAAAAACTGAAGAAAAATGCGGAAGAAATGCGGAGGACCTTGTGAAGCTGTTCGAACCATGGGAGCAACATTTTTTGAACCACGGAAGCTTTTTTTGTTTTTAAATTTTTTCAAATATTTTATTCAAACTAAAAACATTTTCTGTTTATTTTTTTAAACATAACCAAAAACTGGTTTACAATTTTTTTATAAACATAAATGAAAAACATAAACGTTATCAAACGTCAAGAATTTGTTTATTTTTAATTTCATAATCAATTTTATGACAAAAATAGAAATTAATTTGACAAGAATAAATAATAAAATCATATTTTTAAATTGTAAAAAATTATTTCTCCTCCCAAAATAGTTAACACTATATGAAAATGATTGAGTTGTTTATTTATTTATTATTTTTCTCCATTAAATTAATTTTTAGTTGTTTTCTTTAAAAATTTTCAATAAACAGATTTTGAAAATCAAACCAAATAATTTTTTTTTTTTTTGGAAAAAATACAAAAAAATAATAAAAATCAGAGTTTTTATTTTTTATTTTTATTTTTTGTGGGTAAAAGGGAAATACATTAGAAATTAAATAGAGGACTACATAAGCCTGGGATGGTTAATCCCTCTAGCATCATCATATGGGGGACAATACATTTGAGGACAAGAAGAAAAGATATGCAATCCATCTGTAGTTTGAAGTCCAAAATTTGCAAGAGTGTCAGTACATCCATTAACTTCACGTAAGGCGTGAATTGCTTGCACTCGCGTTGACTCATTGTAATAAAATAAACTCTTAATTTTTAATTTTGTCAATTTAAATTCTAATATTTTGATTTATTTTCAATTTAAATTGTCTGTCTTATTTTTTTTAATGCAAAAAAAAAAAAAAAAAGAAGATACTTTAGCCACTAAGCTCAACGAAATAGTTTTTTATTTTTGTAGAAAAAAATTGAAAACTAATCCAAATTGTGCCTAAAAAAAATAATTTATATAAATATAAAATAAAATAATTAAGTGAGATACTAGAAATTATAAATAAAAAAAATCACTATTGTTAAAAAAAAAAAAAAAAAAAAACTACAAATTAGACTGGCACCCTGCACAAGTTGGATTTTCACTCCATACAAAATTCAACCAAATATAAAAATAATCACTACAAATTAAAATTGTACTCCGCACATCGAACTTACACCTCGTGCAGGTTAGATTTCCACCCCGCACATGTTAGACTTGCACTTTGCACAGAATTCAACCAAATATGTGGGGTGCAAGTCTGACTTGTGCGGGGTGCAAGTCTAATTTGTAGTAATTATTATTTATTTAAAATGTAGTATTGTTTTTTTCTTTTTTATATGTCAAATATCTCACTTAATTATTTTATTTTATATTGAAATAATGCTACGTATTATGAAATCAAAATTATGAAAAATTTCATGCAACTAATCCAAAGTGATTGCATAACATACAATAAAATACCACAAAATAATCCAAGAGTAAAGAATCTTCATGAAGATTTTTTATGATATTTCTTTCATGATTCTTAATATTATTGTTTATACTTATATAAATTATTTTAATTTTTTAGGCACAATTGGAATTAGTTTTCAATTTTTTTTTTCCCAAGAAAATCAAAAACTAGTTTGGTGAATAAACTGAAAAAAATTATCATTTTAATAATGAACTTGGCACCCATGCACACGTTGGACTTGCACCGCACACAAATTGAAATTGCAGCTAGTAGAGATCGAACTTACACTGTAAACGGATCGAATTTACACCCAGCACATGTTGGACTTGTAACTATACATAAGTTGGATTTGCACCCCACATAGCATGAACTTGCACTCTACACAGCTTGATTTTGCATGCCAAAAAAGATAAAACCATAAGAATTGATATTTTGCTTTACTAGACTTGATTTTTTATTTTTTTTAGAAAAATAGAAGACAAAATTCAACCAAATATGGTGAAATAAATTTCTCATATCTTACTTTTTTGAAACTATTGTTAATGTTAAAATATATATCACTATTTTTTTTGTGACCTTTTTTATTTGTATGGTTTGCATTAATATTTGTATTAAATTTTATTGTCTATTTTGAGTTAATAAAAAAAAAAAATAATATTTGTATGGTTTAATTATTATTTTTGTTGTTTGGTTTGACTTATTATTTGTATGGTTAAATATTTTTTATTTGTATGGTTTCAATTAATATTGTACAGTTTAAAATTATTATTTTTTTACAGTTTCTATTAATATTTGTATGATTTGAATATTATTATCTTTTATTTTTATTATCAGTGATTGGTAATTTTTCGTTTTACTTAAATAATTTTTTTTTTTTGTTCATTTTAACTTCATCCATACATTTCATTTCAATTGTGTAATTTTTTTTATATCTATTTTAATTTATTATTTTTAAAATTTAAAATTTATATATTTAATATTAATCTTATTTTAAAGATATCGTTGATATCTTTTTAATGGTATTATTTTTATAAAAATTAAATTTTTTATATTAAAAGTTATATATAATTGATTAAAATAAATAATAGTTTAAAAGAAATGAAAAAGGAAAGAAGACATAAAGGAGGGAAAATATTTGGTAGCTCTAAAATAAGAGTTTTAAAGGAATTTTAATTATGTGGCATTAGTCTTTATGTAATTATTGTTACTTTTTTATTGATGTTTTTCATCTTCTTTTCATTTGCTAACTCACTAAAATTCTATTCAAAAATTTTAAATTAGAGTTATGTATTATTGTTGCATGAAAGAGAGAGTGCAAAAGAAAGGTAAGAAAGAAACAGGAGATAGAGACAGAGAGCGCACAGAAGAGAGAGAAAGAGAGAGTAGAGAGATGTGATAGCGATCAAGGGGTAATTTTTAATATTTTTAAAATGTAATAATGGTACTATTAAAAAAATTAAATTCTCCAAAATGAAATATTATTTTAAGAAGGAGGGAGTATACTTCTTTTTATTTGTATAGTACTACTCAAATTTTTTTTTATGGATAAATTACATTGACACTTCCTGAGATTTTTGTTTAATACAGATTCTCCCCTCATGTTTGAAAAATTATATCTCTTCTCTGAGATTTGTAATCTTATTACAAATTGCCCAATAAATTACTAATATCATACTCTATATCCCTTCCCTGAGATTCTACTATTTTTTTTTCCTATCACCAAGACTACATTTTACAATTTTTTATAATTAAATTATACTTAAACATATTTTTATTGAGTGATGATATACAAGCATAAATTTTATATAAAAATTTTTAACACAATGATATAATTTAATGGTGACCTTTCACTTTAAAATAAAACACCTATAAACATGATTTATATTTATAATATCACTATCACAACATTTTTTTATGATATTTTTTGTATAAATTTTTATATATGAATAAAATTTTGCATTTTTATTTCCAACATCATTTTTCTTTCATGTCTATTCACTCACATTTATTATAGTATTACTAAATACCGTCATTCACATTTATTACAGTATTACTGAATTTTTGTATTTTTTTATATTTGGTGAATTTAAAAAAAATAAAAAATATTATACTTCTTAAATATATCTAGATTATGTGTATCTAAAACATTAAAAAAAAATTACTTAAAATATTAAAAAAATTAGTAAAAATAAAAATACACAAAAAATAAAAAACAATTAATTTTTTTGCGAATTAAACTAAAAAATATAATTGTTATTTCTCTTAAAATGACATAAAAAAATATCAATATTATTTTATATGTATAAAGGCTAAAGGGCAAATATGTCATTTTAATCTGACAAGGGGATAAGTATAAGTTTTCAAACGTGAGAGATGGTTTGTATTAAACAGAAACTTCAGGGGTTTTAGTGTAATTTACCCTTTTTTTTATTAGTATGAAAAATCAATATAAATTATAATTGGATACAAATTTAACCATTTTTTGGGGGGAATAATTATAAAATATTTAACAATTAATGAAAAAAATTATAAATTTAATTAATATTTATAAACATTAGCATTGATTTGATTTTTTCTTTTTTTCTTCTTCTTTTTTTTTTTTTTTTTTGGTTGAGAAAATACACTTTGGCTTGTTTTGAGAAGTACTTTAAAAATTAATTTTTTAAACTTTTTTGGACGTTTTTAAAAAAATATATAAAAGAGTAGAGAAGTAATATAATTCAAAAAAGTCAAAAAATTTAAAAAACTACTTTTAATCTCTTTGCCCCCTTTGTAGTTTTTTTTTTTCTTTTTTTTTTTCATTCATTCATTACTGGCAATAGTATGATTGTACTTTCTAACCACATCTGCATAATTTGAAAATTATTGTTTGGTCTTAGTGTATCGTTACGTGGTGTTTCAACATATTTGTGATTAGTAGGAGTGGAGTTTACAAATTTATATTAGGTAATTGAGAAATATAAAGAGACATGGTAAATTGTGACTGATAAAGAATATGGTCACGTGACGCCCCAAGAGCAACTAATAATTTTTCGCATAATGCTCTGCAACTCAAGTTTGTACCATTATATTTTGGAGGATTAATTTCACTTTTAACTCCGGTAGTTTAATTTAAATTTTCTTTTAATTAAAAGAATTTAGTGTTTTCATTCTAAGGCTAGTTTTAATTTGATCATTTCATTTAATTTTTGGTTTTTATTTTTTATTTTTTACGTATATACCTTAAAAAATTGACAAGTGTCCTAAAACAATTAATTTTAACTTCTAATTTAGACAAAAAGACCAAATTGAAACCTTAGAAAATTGATAAGTGTATCAAAATTATTAATTTTAACCTCCAATTTAGACATAAAGACCAAATTAAAATTAGACTTAAAGTATATCAACCAAATTGTTCAAATTGAAACTATAGGGACTAAAGTAAAATTTGAGTCAAATTACATTAAAAAAAAAGTGTAATTACATCAAAAAATATATGAAAAATTTTATGATACACCGCTCCAAAGGTGTGTACCATATGCACTCTTAATTACGACTTTTGTGTATGTAGTTATGATTTATTGTACTGTTAGTTATAACTCATTATAATGTTGATTATGATATTATTTTGGTTATGATCCAATAGTTTTTTGTTATACATAATGTGGTGTTTGGTTATAACTTATTTTTTCTTTTAGTTATGAGTCTAATAATATTGAGTTATGTCATTTGTGGTAATAAAACAAATGACATAACTTGCATTTGAGGGGGTATGTCATAGCATTATCCAAAATATATGTGATTAAAATGAATGGTGAGTGTCATGTGATTAATGGTTGGTTCTCATGAAAAAAATAAATAAAATCTAGGGACAACCAACTACAAAAACTTTATAGGGATATTAGTTACAGTGATAAATTTTATAGGGATATTAGTTACAGTGAAAGGCTGATTTTGTTATGTGGTGGCCATGTTTTTGTAGATTAAGGTAGGATTATTATTTTTATTTAACCTTGAGAAACTGTATTGTACACTTTCTAGAGTAGCACATTCTTTCATTCTTAACTCCAATGTTCAGTCTCTCTTTGTAGAATCAAAATTTTCATGAAATTATTATTGTAAATGGTGCTGTTTGGACTTGTGTATTACCTCTTTTCATTCTTTAGCTTTATGTATCTGCTCGTTGCTGGAATCAGTACTGTTTCTCCAAATGAAGAGTTGAAATATAAAGACTGCAGTTCGAGTGCAGCTTCGGGGGATTGGGTTCTAATATGTGGGTGAATTGCCATTGCAAATTAAGGAACACCTCCAATGCAACGGTACGGTCTTCTTATTCTCATCTTCTTTTATTTTATTTTTATTTATTTGTTTTACTTCTCTTTTATGAACCAGGCAGAATGGGGCTCTGATAGCTTGCCTTGTTTTCACTTGGACAAGTTATTTCATCGGATAGTCAAGTTTCTATCCCCAAAATTTTCAGTCTCAATGCATTGGTAGTCGTGTGTTTGCGTCTGGAGATTTTTGTCTCCAGGTCCTAAAAAATCCTATGGTTGACAATGCATTCGATGAGTGGTATTTGGGAACATAGCATTCTCACCTTTGTGGCAATTCCTATTGCTTTGTAATTTTTTTATTTTTGAAAAATTAAAAATTAGTTTCAAAAAAATAAACATAGAAAAACATTTTTTTGAATTTAAACAAAAATCTTTTATCCCTAAGAAATATATATATTTTTAATGAAAATAATAAGTTTTTAAAAAAATTTTCCCCACTAAATTAGTTTTTGAATTTTTTTTTTTTTTTTTTACCAAACTGATTCAAAAACTCTTATAGGATTCTTCCATTCACATGGCTGATGCTTAGCTGGTGGGATTTAAACCTTGTCATTCTTTCCTTGGTAGCTCCAAACTTACCTCTAAACCCAAGACAATTACAATTAAGTTGTTGTAGTTTTGGCAATGTTTATTCTTGTTTTTATATAATAATATAGACATCTGAAATATATTTGTATATAACGTGGTGGGTATTAGAGAAGAAAGGGGTGACAAAATATTATATTGATGTAATTAGGGATATGTATGAATGTGTGGTGACCATTATTAGATCGCCTATTGGATAGACAAGTGAATTTTCAATTATTGTAAAGTTACACCAAAGATCAACCTTAAATCCTTATCTTTTTACTTTAGTTATGGATAAGTTGACAAGAAATATTAAGAATGATGTGTCATGGTGTATGCTTTTTATAGATAATATCATGTTAGTGGATGAGGCTAGAAAATGAGTTAACACTAAGTTGAAGACTTGGAGAGAAGCACTTGAATCTAAAGGATTTAGGATAAGTAGAACTAAGACAGAGTATATAGAGTGTAATTTTAATGTGATAACAATGAAAATAGAGGAGAATTGAAGATTAAGAACCAAGCATTACCTAAGAGTGAATATTTTCATTATTTAGGATTAATTATCACAACGGTTGAGGAGATTGGAGCAGATGTGATTCATAGAATTAAGGCAAGATAGCTTAAGTGGAGGAGTGCGTCTAGGGTACTGTGTGATTAACGAGTACCCACTAGACCAAAAGGAAAGTTCTATAGAACGACTATTAGATCAGCGATATTGTATGGGATGGAATATTGGGCAACTAAGAAACAATATGTAGGTAAGATGAGTGTTGCTGAGATGAGGATGTATGGCAAGACTAGAAAAGACAGAGTTAGAAATGAGTATATTCAAGAATGGATAGGAGTAGTATCGATAGAAGATAAGTTAAGAGAGAGTAGATTGAGATGGTTTGATCATATACAACGGAGACCAACAATATGACCTTAGATAAAGTGTAGTGAAGAGATGCGATATAGTGACAGTAAATGGAAGTGTTAGGAGAAGGGGCAGATCTAGAGTGACAAGGGTTAGGGAAGTAAATAAAGATATGAATTTCCTTAATTTGACTAACGATATGATCTTAGATAGAATCAAATGGAAAAGAATGATTCATGTAGCCGACCCCATTTGATGGAATTTATGGTTTAGTTTGATTTGGTTATTTGAAATATATTTGTGGAATTGTCAATCTTTTGAGTAATGGTAAAAATTAGAATTGTACAGCATTTTAATGTGGATTTGGATCGAAATAGGGAGGGTATTGGGACTAGTAATACCAAGGTATTACTAATGCCCTTGTTTGTTTGGAGAGATAGCCTTGAGACTATTAGTCCATTGGTATTACTAATACCCTTGGAAGGGGGATTGGTAAGGAGGAGGTAGAGATGGTATTAGAAAATAGTGAGGGGATTAGAAATTTTTTTATTTTTTATATATTGGGAATTTTTTTTAAAATATAATGTTTAATTTTTTATATTTTTTTTATTTGTTTTATTATTTTATATAAAAATAATTTAACAATTCCTCATTATTAATCCCCTCACTAACAATCCCCTCACTATTAATCCCCTCACTATCAATCCCCTCCATTCTATCTCCCAAAACAAACGGGGGCTTATATTCATATTGCTGTCAGTGCTAAAAAAAATAGTTAGATTTGTATCCAATTATAATTTATATTGATTTTTCGTACCGACAAAAAACAAATTGTAATTTTTTGTTATTTCTCAATTAAGGAAGCGATCAATAAACTGATATCTTGAATAATATATGAATTATTTTAAAAGAAATTTTGAGGTTTGAATTTTATTGTCTACTAAAAAAAATGGAATCAATTATAACTTGATAATTTCTGTGTTTGTAATATTGTTGAAAAAATTATTGAAAATGTTCCTAAGATATTGAGATTATTTTATTTGAGCTGTTTATAAATATATATATATATATATATATTGGAGTTTGTGTTAAATTATTTGGTGTAACTTTTATTTATAGCTGATTAAACAAAAATTGTTTACATAGATTGGAAAAAGCTGATAATCTAGACTTAGATAGATGGGTTTTTTTGCTTATGTTTTCTGGTTATCAATTTTTAACTTGTAATAAATTTTGAGAAAAAGTTTCAAAACTGTTATATCAAAAATAGAAAAGAGAAATTACACTTACCTTTGGTAAGTTTTAAAAATACACTAAACTCCACAAGCTTAATATAATTATATTATGCTATTTAAAAATTTAATTCATATACTATTTTATCCTATTTTTATTAGTAATTTGTCAATTGTATTAATAGAAAAATTAAGTGCCATTTATGATTTTTTAGCGAGTTTAGATACTGATTTGAAAAGACTAAATGTGTTGAAAAGTGAGAGTCAATTTTGTAAAAATTGACTTACAGAATTTTTTAAGGTAAGTCATTTTTGAGAAAATGATGCAAAAATATATTTAATGGGATGAGAAGTTTGACATCTATTGACATATCTTATAATCACTTGGAAGGTCCTTTGCCCAACACCAAAGCCTTTCAAGATGCTCCATTTGAGGCATACGTGGGTAATGATGGTTTGTGTGGAAATAAGACTGGTTTGATGCCATGCTCTCCAAACATAAGCAATGGGGCTAAAGGTAACAAGCACAACAAAATTTTGCTTTTGGACATGGTTCCTGTTTCGGGAATTTAATCACTTGGGGCTATTGGGAGTTTTCTGGTCCTTCGGAAAAGAGTGGGAAACATAGCAAATGAGCCTGAAGGAGCAAATAGTGAAAATTTGTTTGCAATGTGGAGCTATGATGGAAAAATGGTCTATGAAAACATCATTGAAGCAACAGAGGACTTTAATGCCAGACACTGCATTGGTGTGGGAGGATGTGGCACTGTTTATAAAGTTGAGTTGCCAAGTGGTCAGATTGTTGCTGTGAAGAAACTTCACTCTTCACAAGACGGTGAGTTGGCCTACCTAAAAAGTTTTACAAGTGAGATTGGTGCATTGACAGAGATACGGCATCGTAATATCATAAAGCTTTACGGTTTTTGTTCACATCCACCACACTCATTTTTGGTCTATGAGTTTTTGGAAGGGGGGAGCTTGGATAAGATATTGAGCAATGATGAAACAACATTGGATTTTGAGTGGACTAAGAGGGTGAATGTTGTTAGTGGTTTGGCAGTGCTTTGTCATACATGCACCATGATTGCTTGCCACCGGTCATCCATCGTGATATATCAAGCAAGAATGTTTTGCTAGATTCAGAATACGTGGCTCACATCTCTGATTTTGGCACAACTAGACTTCTAAACCCTCACTCATCCAATTGGACTTCATTTGCAGGAACCTTTGGATATGGATGCGGCTCCAGGTATGGCATGACTTTTATTCAAATCAACATGCAAAGCCTTTTTTTACTATTCTTCTTCTTCTTAAATTTCCATGAACAAACTGTCATTACTTTTTTCTTTTTCCTTTTTTGCCCCTATCCATTTTTTTCTTAGCTTTGTTTTTGTGGCAGAACTTGCTTACACAATGGAAGTGAATGAGAAGTTGGATGTTTATAGCTTTGGAGTTTTAATGCTGGAAGTGTTAATGGGGAAGCATCCGGGTGATCTCATCACACATGTTTCCTCATCACCAGTCACTGCTCATGATATATTGTTGAAAGACATATTGGATTCGCGCCTCCCAATTCCTAGGACTCGTATGGAAAAAGAAGTGGTCCTTGTTGCAAAGCTGGCGTTGGCATGTTTACACCCCGTCCACAATGCCGACCAACAATGCGACAAGTTTTTGTGGCTCTACCAAAACAGAGGCCGCATCTGCCAAATTCATTCCACTTGATTTCATTAGGACAACTCTTTGATGTCAATCATTTGACATCTTGAGAATTCTCATTTTGATGTGTCCGTTGCTATGTGTTATCGTTCTCAGAGCATTTTAATGTGGATTTTGATTGAAAATTCAGTCATATTCATATTGCTGTCAGTGATGAAAAAATGATTTGATTTGTATCCAATTATAATTTATATTGATTTTTTTTACTAACCTAAGATATTGAGACTATTTTATTGGAGCTGTTTATGTATGCATACATATATATGTTAGAGTTTGTGTATATATATATATTTTAGAGTTTGTGTAAATTTGTTTGGTGTAAAATCTATTTATAACTTACTAAACAAAAATAGTTTAAATAAATTGAAAAAAAAAACTGATAATTTAGAAGTTGAGGGAGGGGTGTTTTGGGTGATTATTCAGTATTCCAGGAGTATGGACACGTGGTGCTCCATAAGATTTTGATTGGTAGAGAAGGGTAGGGACCCACAATATATGTTGGGGATGGGGGAACAATACGGGACTAAATAATTGGTGATTAGCTTGGAGTATGACCACGTGGTGTCCTGGGATTATTAAATAATTTCCCGGGGTGTTTTTGCTTATTGAGTTTTTAATTTACAATAAGTTTTTAGGAGGAGTTTGAAATCTGTTATAGCAGAAACAAAAAAGAAAAGAATTACACTAACTTTCAATAAATTTTTTAAAAAATACACTAGACTCCACGAGGCTTAATATAATTACACTGTGCTTCTTTGCAAGATTAAGTAATAATATTTTATCTTATTTTTATTAGTCGTTTGTTAGTTGTATTAATAGAAAAATTATAAAATAATTATACTAAAATAAAAGTTGACATGCTTGGGATATAATAAAATGAAAGTTATATTTAAATAAATAGAAGAATTATTATTATTATTTTTTTATCAGCAAATAAATAGAAGAATTATTTGGGTTGCTTTGGTCCAAGTCTTCTCAGTTGGCGTACCAGTAAGGGCTCGTGCTTTGTGGTATTATTTTAATAAATGTATTGTCGAATCTTTTTAACATAATTATATAATTAATTTGATGTAATTCATGATATTTATAAATTATCATCTAACTAATTTTAAAAAATAAAGAATAAAAGCCAGTGTGTTGTCAATGATTTTCATACTATGGTGTTTGACATACAGCTAAAAAGTCACAATTTTTATTTTTACATTTTTTTGTCTTTGGTTTTTTTTTTTTTTTTTTTTGAAAAATTTTGTCAATTTTTTTTATTTTTATTTTTCTAGTTTGTCTTGTGTAAATGAATCTAAAAAGTATTTTTTTTTAATAAAAAAAGTAAAAAATAAGTTGAAAAAGCCAAACAGTTTTTTGCTCTTTTTTTTTTCTAGACTTTTTTTTTCAAAATTATTATTATTATTATTATTTACTTTTATCGGTCTATCTAGTCAAGTAGAACCAAAAAATGTGAAGTTTTTGAAATTAAAAAAAAAAGGGTTAAAAACCAAAACAAAAAAAACAAAAAAAACAAAAAAACAAAGAAAAAAAAAGTGAACTTCAAACACCCAATTCTTATGGTAAAGGAAAAGGAAAAGAAAAGAAATGAAAACAAATTTGATAAACTGAATAATCATTACTAAAAAAAGCATTTTTTTTTTATACAATTACCCATAAAAAAAAATTAAAAAAACAAATCATTCCATTTATTCTACATTTTCTTCACTCAACAAATTTTAAATTTGTTGTGTAAGAACATAGTTTCAATTACACAATAAACAATAATAAGAAGAACAAGCACACACAAACACAAATATGCGTGGTTCAGCGAGATACCTACGTCTACGGTGGAGAAATGATCAAAATCCATTATACGCAATAAGAATTACAAGAACACTTTGCAGCTCTACGTTTTGGTTACACTCACAAAACTGTACCCGAAATTAACAATATATACCACCAAAACTTCGGGTCGGGGGTGCTGCCCCCAGAACCCCACAAAGGGCCTAGGTTTAGCTCGTTCTGCCTTTGTAAAAAATCCCTTACAATACTTTGAGTGTACAATAAATACAAGACACCTCACAAATTCAACATAGCATATCAGTGAGGGCTGTTAATTCCATAGTTCAGAGAATCTCAATGGTGGATGACATTCTCGGAAGTTTTTTCCACCTAATGGAAGAAAACATAAACAAAAAGCACTATGCAAGTCAAAGATATGTAATCAAGACATTTGACTTAACGATTGTGTAATACGATAAATCTTTATAGTGTGAGATTATGGGTTCAGTTTTTACGAAGAGGAGTTTAATATTTATTATAGTAGTTTATTCTCCCCCATTATGGGGATTATATGTAATTAATAGTGATTGTTGGGCTTGGTTATTGGTTGTTAGGCTTTGTTTACTTTCTACCTATTATATGTTATTGGTCTATCTGATAATATAAATATTTTTCATATTTATAATTACTCCTAGGCATGGCTCTAGGGGTAAGTTGGCAAAGCTGCCGCTTTGGGCTCCAGATTTGAGCTAAAAAAATAGAACCCATGTAGGATTAATTCTTATAATATTGAGGGTTTTTTTTTTTTTTTTTTCCTTTTTTCAAAGTGAAAAATCTAGAAACCTCCTAGATGTTGATTTGTGATTATGTATCAATTTTAAGCAGAATATAGCAATCCCAATCAAACAATCAAGACAAAGAGACACAACGATTTTACGTGGAAAAATCACAATTGGACACCTCCAATTGTGATAAAAAAAAAAAAACCACGGGCAACAGCCACAAGAACAATCCACTAAGAAGATTTAAAGGAATTACACAGGTATACTCTCAATTATCTAGCGAATCCACAACGCTTAATTGAACCAACTTCTATGTGCCTCTTCCAACCCCATCTTCACCACGGAATTGTCTTTCTGATGAGCCACTCCAGAATCCACCGAAGTTTCAGGCTCGAATTCTTCAGAATCCACCGAAGAACAACTCTCTCTTTTGTTTAACAAACAAAACCTTTGATGTATTCTCTTTTAGACTATGAGTTGAATACTCAATAAAAACATTAAAGAAAACTAACAAAATATCCCCAGATATAAACCTTAAGAACCACAAAGAAGATTTGGAGGAAAAATTAATGAGTAGTTTAGTTTTGGGAGAAAACCAACTACTTATAGAAAATCCAAAGTAATCTTGTTTTTGGAAGAAAACCAACTTCTTAAAAGACTCTAAATAAATCTTAGTTTTGGAAGAAAACCAACTTCTTAGAAAAATCCAAAGTAATCCTAGTTTGACCCAACAAGCAAAATTGGAAAATCTGGAAAACTAGAAATTATTACAACCTTGGGTTTGATCCATGGAATTTGACAACAAAGGGTCCTAACAATCTCCCCCTTTGTCAAATCCTGGACAAAACCACAAAAACACTAAAACAATTTTTCAATCAAAACAAAAACAACACCACCAATTAGGAACCAACACTCATAACCAAATCTAAAATCCATGCTCTTGAACAATTATCCTGAAAGAAAACAACCACACAAGCCAACCAAAATCTATGGAACTGGATTAAATAACAAAAGATAAATCCATCTATAAACAAAATACTATCCAAATATACTATCCATCCATAAACATATGACAAAATTATCTTGAAGCATGAGATGGAAAATATGAATAGATGCGACTTGGAGATATTAAAGAACATGTAGCATGAAATATATGAAAACTAAGACACATGCACTTGACAAATGGCATGAATACATCATGAATACATGAAAACCTAAAACGCATGCACTAACAATCTCCCCCTCACCAAAAACAAAGAACAAGACAAAAAACGACACAAATAATATGGTGGAGTAAGTAAGAAATTTCAGATTTGTACCTTGAAACACACAAGATTATCCAAGAAGCACAATTACTTGAAAACACAATGTGCACAGTCTATAGAAGATTCCTCATGAAAGAAAGTGATACATTATGTGAAAAGCATAGATCCCATGATAAAAGTGTGTGTGTGACTCTTGGAGTTCGACAAACACTAGATTCAATCCTAGTAGTGATCTGAAAGTTGAACCTCCGACAAGAGAATCTAAGCACAACAAAGAAAAGTCAAACCACTAGGAATCAAGGGGTATTTGGTGAGTAAAGGTGGAGGCTCCCCCTCAATCAATGAATCCTTTATTTTTTCTTTTTTTTTCACATCTTTTTCTTTTCTTTCTTTTGCACATTTTTTTTTCTTTTCTTTTGCACTTTTTTTTCTTTCTTTCTTTTGCACACTCATTGGCGGCTGACACGCTCAAGAGTATGGAAACCGAACCAGAGAAGCATGGATATATTAAGGATGGCCTGGTTGGTGACTCTGAGGTAGCCTTTTCCTCATGCCTGGACTACAAAGAACATAGGGGAAAGCCGTGGAGATGCAAAAAGATGGAAGGTGGTTAAGAGACTCAATATCACCCATGATATGCTAGTATAGGTCAATTCCTCTAGAAAAGCAAAAGATACAATGCCAGAAGTCCATAGAAAAAACAGATCACTAAGGCAGAAGGCTCTGATATTTGCTAATCCAAGAGTGTGTACAGAATGAGACATACTTATCAAAAAACACAGACTCCAAAATGAGTAATGACCACAGAAAGCACACACATATTAACAGGTAATGGATATTCTCATCAATTCCAATATGCACCAAGGACTGCTCAAAAATTTCAAGCTTGCAAAACCATACTAAGAAAATCTTTTTGGATCATTTTTTTTTCAACAATAAAGCAAGACAAAAAAAAACAAACATGCACACACATTTTTTTTTTTTCATAAAAAAAAAACACAGAGGCCCAAAAAAAACTAAAAAGAGTAAACACATTAACACAAGTCAAGTATTCTCACCCAAATCTTTTTGGTCTTGACAAAATCAAGTCTAGCGGTCTTGGTAAATGTCGTGGTATTGTGAACACCCTCATGAATCTTGGTATTCTGCCTAGACATGTAAGGTTGTTTCCTAACCCAAAAAGTATTCGAATTTCTACCCTTTTGAGACACTCTCCCATGCAACTTATAACAATAAGGGCGAATATGACCATGCATACCACAATTATGACAAATAAAAACAAGGTGTACCTTCTTTTCTTTTATCTTACCAACTCTAGGGAGTTTGAGAAGTCTTTCCTCTTGTTGAATCTTTTGTCCTCCCTTTCCTTGAGTTCTTGTATCAAGAGATGTGGAAGCACTCTGTTTTTGCTCTTTGTTATCACCAAAGCCAATGCCACTCTTGTCAGAACAAATTTGTTGAGACCCAATGATATCCTCCAAAGTTTTTGATCCTTTGTTCCAAAGACCAATGGTAGCCACATCACACTTGAGCTCTTCTTCTTTCTTGATCATTAGTTCTTCCAAAGCAACTTGAGACATCTCGAGAGTTTCAATCTTTTCTTCATATGTTGCATAAATTTGTTGTAGCTTATTCCTCTCTGTCTCACAAGTCAAGAGTTTTGCACAAAGAGCTTGTCGATCATTAGCTATCTTGATGGCATCAATCCTAGTCTCAGAAATCTCCTCCTTAAGCTTGACATTCTCACATTCACATGCTTTGAGTTTTGTTGTGAGTTTTTCATTTAATTTGAATAACTTAAGAGACTCCTTATACAACTTTTCATAAGCTTGCTCAAGCTCTTCATTATCACTCTCCGAGGATTCATCATTAGTGGTATTCTCAGCCGACCTTTTTGAATCCATCACAAATCAAACAAGATCTCGTTCTAAAAAAAATATTTTTGTTTTAAACAAAATAGAACGACCTGCTCTGATACCAATTGAAAAATCTAGAAACCTCCTAGATGTTGATTTGTGATTATGTATCAATTTTAAGCAGAATATAACAATCCCAATCAAACAATCAAGACAAAGAGACACAACGATTTTACGTGGAAAAATCACAATTGGACACCTCCAATTGCGATAAAAAAAAAACCACGGGCAACAGCCACAAGAACAATCCACTAAGAAGATTTAAAGGAATTACACAGGTATACTCTCAATTATCTAGCGAATCCACAACGCCTAATTGAACCAACCTCTATGTGCCTCTTCCAACCCCATCTTCACCACGGAATTGTCTTTCTGATGAGCCACTCCAGAATCCACCGAAGCTTCAGGCTCGAATTCTTCAGAATCCACCGAAGAACAACTCTCTCTTTTGTTTAACAAACAAAACCTTTGATGTATTCTCTTTTAGACTATGAGTTGAATACTCAATAAAAACATCAAAGAAAACTAACAAAATATCCCCAGATATAAACCTTAAGAACCACAAAGAAGATCTGGAGGAAAAATTAATGAGTAGTTTAGTTTTGGGAGAAAACCAACTACTTATAGAAAATCCAAAGTAATCCTGTTTTTGGAAGAAAACCAACTTCTTAAAAGACTTCAAATAAATCTTAGTTTTGGAAGAAAACCAACTTCTTAGAAAAATCCAAAGTAATCCTAGTTTGACCCAACAAGCAAAATTGGAAAATCTGGAAAACTAGAAATTATTACAACCTTGGGTTTGATCCATGGAATTTGACAACAAAGGGTCCTAACACAAAGACCTGGAAGGCCTCAATTATTTTGATTGTTAACTTATTAAAACTCACTTAACTCTAAGTCTTTAACACCAAACTCAAAAATAAAACCATTTTTATACATGGAGGATTTCCATTACTTTGATTTTAACTTATCAAAACCCAACTACGTCGCTTAATACCAAACCCAAAAAAAAGCATTATTTTTATTATTGGAGGGCTCTAAGTAACTGATTTCACTTTACCAAACTTCTCGCCAACCCAATCAACCTGTAACGCTCCCAAATAATTGACATAAAGGTTGATCTAATTAATTCAATCAATCATATTAAACTTAACTCAAGTGATCAATCTCTATATTTGTATTCCATTCATGCAAGAGATTTACAAAAAGGTCCATATGTAATACATATTCAATCCCCTTAAATTCAATCCATAGCCTGTGAGACAGTTAAAATGAATGAAATAACAACAAAAGAAGGCCTTATAGGTTACAAGTTCCAAGACTTAGGCCTAGTTACACAAAAGATGGTTATCAAACCCACACAAGTAAAACCCTTGGCTTGTCAAAAGAACTAACAAAAGAAAGAGCCTCGTGCTCTCCAAAGACTTTCCACGCCTTTAGTTAGATGGGATCACCCCATCATTTCCTCCACAAATCCACTAGGAGTGAGCACAAAACCCAGTAGAAATATCTTCACAAGTATATATGTTTAAGTAGTCGTATATACAGGAAACCAACACTATGCCATGCTCCAAAATTACAAGTTTTATTCCTTTGAAAATCATATGCAATGATTCTTTTAAAGACACTTCCTTATCTAAAAAATTTTCAAAATTTAAATACAAGATGATAAATACGACTCAAGTAATCCCTAGTTGGTCTTTACAAGTAGGCATAACAAGCACTACGTACCAATCCCCCACTTTTCCGGCTCCTAGCTGGAAGGCATGTGGTACCTCATCTCCACATGTGTTTTTTGTCTTTCACCCTGGACACTCAAGCCAACTTAAACAATACCATCTACAGCCCCTATCCAGACTTACCAAACGTATTTATTCCAAAAGATTTCAAGATTTTCAATTGTTTTCTCAAAACAATATATCAATTCCTAAGGCATAGCCATAATAAACAATATTGAAAGCTATGCAAAATGAATGAAATGAAATGCAATTATGAGGCTTCACTATAACATTCTACAATTCTCAACTTTTGTTCGATATGAAATACGATATTCAATACATTTCTCCATTTCTCAAGTCATAACCAAAGTCCATACCCATGTGACATATGACACCATTTCATATTTACAATCAATAGTCATTTTCAATTCATAGTCCAAGCATAGGCAACTCATGCTATTCAATAATTTTTCAAAACAACCCATCCATCTCATGGATTTCTCAAACAACATAACAATATGTGAAAGTTCATCATTTCTTTGAAGAAAATTCTAACAATTTCATAAGTTCTTCACAAAAATCCACCTTTTCCCAATTTTTTCGCAAAATCTAGGGTTTTATTCAAAGAGGCTTTTTTCTCCATTTTCAAAGACATTCCTCCTCTACATATTTCCAAATGTTCATAAGTTCACAAAACAATTTATTTTGAACCATATCATAAGAAAATCATTTCTTTCAACATTTCCAAAACCCAACACTTTAAATCTTAAACCCTGAATTTCGATAATCATCCCAAAACAAGCAAGACATGCTAAAATCATATCTATAACTCAAAGAAATTTCCTATCTCAAATTTTAGAAAGAAAAGATGAGAAAAGCTTTAAAATCGATAGCGTCAAAATCCGATCTCCACTGTACATGGCGTAGCTCTTGACGAGCTCTCTAACATTGATGAAGACACGAAGGTCAAAGCACCAGTAGATTTGGAGGGATCAAAGAATTTAATGAGGTTGGTGGGTGTTTTCTAGAGAGACATGAGAGAAAATTATATATATATATATATATATAGAGAGAGAGAGAGAGAGAGAGAGAGAGAGAGAGAGAGAGAGAGAGAAATGAAAAATGAAGGAGAAAGTGTAATGGCTCAACTTTTAAGTGATTGGACACAATTCTCATAACTGACTTTAGACAAACTGCTTGAGCTGTGAAACCTGCACTCGAGCAATTAATTCAAATTGTCAGAATCTCTCTTCTCTGTAAACAGATTGCTCGAGCGGTGGAATCTTTGCTCGAACAGTGAAAGCACACACTCTCAATATTTTAGACTTCAGGACCAAGAACTGAAAGAATGACATGACCGCTCGAGCAATCCCAACTCAGAAATGAGACGAAAACAACCTTAAAACATGCCCACCATTCCTAGATTCACTCCTACACCCAAAGTTGCATATTGACACCCCGGAACATGCTAGAATGTATATGAACGAATAGGTAACAACATCAGACTTGAAGAGCTCAATGGTAACAAGGAAAATTAAAAGGGATAGAAATTTCAAATTAATATACTCAAGTTGCTTTAAAAGGACTCGGGACATCACAAATTAACCATTTTGATAGTAAACTTCTTTGGTCTTAATATTCTCTCTAGATGACTTTAGATTTTGTATCATTTCAAGTTCTACTTCAATTGTTTGTTAATTTACTTAAAAATTGAAATCTCTATAATTGAATTAACGGTTGCTTATTTAATTATGGAATGAATTATTTATTTAATCATGTTTCCTAGAAAGTATAGAAGAATTAATTAAATCTCCACCAAGAGCTCTTGGTTCAATTTTACAGCTAGAAATGCAAGAACAATAACATTTAAGTAGTTATGCATTCAATTTTTTTATTTTTTGAATTTATGTTAGTACTCTAGATTTTTGTGTACTATTTTATTTTATTTTTTGTGTAAATGATTCAATTATAAAACAATAATATTATATTTTATCTTTTTGAATTTTTTAATAACTATTTTAAATTAATTTTATTTTTTAAGTGATATATAAAAATGCACGGGCTCAAATTAAAGTTTTTCCTTGAATCCCTGAATGTTCAAGACCGGTCTTGATTACTCCCCTATCAATTAACAAAAACAAATGTAAAATCATGAGTAAAATGCTGATCAGATAAAACCCAATGGAAAATAAAGTATGCAAGTTGTTCCATAAGAACTCATTCAAAGAATCTGATGTGTGAGGTGAAATCTTATTTTTCACTTGATCAAACTGAGCATATACTTCATAGGTGGAGAAGTTATTTGGTGGTTTTGGAGTACGGTCATGTGATGTTTTAGATGTGTTGTGATTGGTGGAAATGACGGAGTTCACGATTTTGTGTTAGGTGCAGAGGCCATTATAGTTTGTAATAGGTTAGAGGTATGACTACGTGATACTCTTAGACTAAGAAATCATTTTTCTCATAGGTGATAATTCAAACCAAATGACCTCATTCAATGAATCTGATGTGTGAGGTAAAATCTTATTGCTCAATTTGATGTGTGATGTAAAATCTTATTGTTGAGTTGATCAAACCGAGCCTGTCACAGGCAAGTATTTAAACCATAAGAATTCATTCAAAGAATCTGATGTGATGTTAAATCTCAGGTAAAATACAAATAAATATCCTCACATTTGTTTAAAATGTGATTTTTTTTTTTTGTAATTTTAAAAATTATAAATATATTTTTGTCAAAATTTTTTATTTTAAAAAATTAATAAAAAAATAAAATTTGTAGTTACTCTCTTATATAACAATAAAATTATCTGAATTGTTAATTGAAATATATTTATGATATTATTAAAAAATGTTAATTGAGTTGATAATTTATTAAAAAAAAATAGATAATTTGTTATGCGATTAAAAATTTCAAAGGATGTGTAATTTTTAGAACCACAGGGAGTAATCCGTATTTTAGGAAAGTCTCAGGGAGAGGTGTATTTATAATTTATTAAAAATTTTTAAAAATCATGCAGAAAAGTTAAAGAATACTTCCGAATCTCTTTATTTTTTTGGATATATTTTTTGTTTATAAAGTCAAAAAGTCATTGACAGACACTTCAATTTTTTTCACCTTAAATTTTCAGACAAAAAACAAAATAATCACTTTTTTAAACCAACCTTGTACACATTTTCAGTAATTATATCAATAACTATAATTGGGCCTTTCCACATTGTTCTTAAGAAAAATTTGAACATTATATTGTCAAATATATGAATAAAGTTTGATGAACTTCATTTAAAATATAATAGGTCCCGTTCAATTCCATTTTGTTGATTAAAAAAAAAATTCCATTCAAGTCTGTAAAGACCAAAAAAGCATTCCCAAAGTCAAGTCTGTAAAGACCAAAAAAGCAAAAATAAAAAGTAAAGTCTATGTGCAATATTTTAGTGTGGATTTTTGTTGCCCAAAAATATTATGGATCATGAAAATGTATTTTAAATTTTATTTCAAAAGTGAATGTATAACATAAATTTAAATTAGTGAGATGTACTTTACACTCACAAAAATTATAAACCATTAATTTATTTTTTAAACAAATTTTTAAATAATTTTTTCAAATTTATAGTATTACAGTGTGTTGCCATCTATACACGTCAACTTGGAAAGTAATTTAAAGTTATCAGATTAATTTTTAGAAATAATTTGTGTTGAAATGAAACACTACAAAAAATTAAGGCTTTAGAGACCAAAATTTAGGGACAAAATTATTTTTTAGGAACCAAATAATTTTATTGCGAAAATGTCGTCATTATATTTTTAGCAACAAAAATTGGACATTAGTGATGAATTATTATCCTTTTGGGACCAAATTTTGTCTTTAAAAAAAAAAAACCATTTTGAGACTAAATAATTGCCCCTAAAAGTCTATTTATTAGTGACATTTTCAAAATTTTGTCACTAAAAGCCTTATTTTTGACTTTTGGGGACGACCTTTTAGCCACTATCCTCATGACGATGAAAATTGGTCCCTAAATATCTTTTGCAACAAAATTTTCATTTTTAAAGACCAAAATATTTGATTTTTAAAACTCTTATATATTGTAGTGAAATACTCTACATCTTAGGATTCTTAGAGAGATGTCATTTATTTATTTATTTATTTTGGCGCCATATAGCAAATCTTCATTGTTGTAGCCTAAAAATAAATTGTCGCAAGGTTAATACTTAAAAAAAGGAAGAAAAAAAAAATATGGAGCCATTCAGTTTTCATATATATATATATGTAGGAAAATATTTTACAAACAAAATTTTATACATAAAAATTATATAAATTTACATATAATGATGTGACAATGATATTTTTTTATAAGAAAAATGCTATCCATACATAAAATTCATACAAAAATTATCACAAGAATGATGTGGCAATACCATTTTAGTAAATAAATGTCATCTTTGTGAGTGTTTTGATTTAAAGTGAATGACTTACGTTAAGCCACATCTTTATGTATAGAAAGAGGGCTGCTATTTGTCCATACCTTTTTACTTTGGCCCTTCTACTGCTTTGAACCCCCACCCAGCAAAATGAAATCCCTCCATTTTTCTTTGAACCTCCGCCTTAATACCAACTATACCCTTAACTCCAAACCCAAACCCTAACCCTAACCCTAACCCTAACCCTAACCCCAATCTCACCTCTATCTCCACCTCTATTCCTCTCCGACCGGTAGCCTCCTCCAGCAACCACCCTCCTACCATCTCTCATCACCGCGACCCCCTTCCACTTCTCTCTCTAATATGGGCTCTCTCTCTCTCTCTCTCTCTTTATTTTCTTACATTTCAATCAAGTATGAGAGAGAAACAGAGTAAGAGGAAAGGCCTATCAACAATGGCTACCTTTAAAACCACTATCATAGGCTATATAGCGAGTGATTTCATGGTCATATGTCTTGCCCTCCTTCTTCTCCTTTTTCTTCTCTATCTTCTTTTGAAAATCCTAGGTTTTCATCTCTTTCTCTCTCGCAATGGATGAGGAGGTCATGATGGTGGAGTGGGTTTGGCAACACAGTGCTGAATGAATTCTGAATGTTCGACAACACAGTGCTGAATGAATCCTTTTGGTTCGGTAACATAGTATTGAATGGGTCAACGTTACAATCGCGATCTCTACCCTTGCTACTGTTGCGATCGCAACACATGTAATGGAGATCAATTTCTCTCTCTCTCTCTCTCTCTCTCTCTCTCTCCCTCTTTCCCTTCTCTAATTCAGATTTGCAGTAGGGGCTAGGGATGCTTGTCGGTGGAGGTGGTGGCTGATTGCGACAGAGGGAGTGGTGGTTGCGACAGTGAGGGGTGGTCGGAGATGGTGATATTACCGGAGGTGATTGCGGTTAGGGTTAGGATTAGGGTTTGGAAAATTAGGGTTAGAAGATTAGGAATAAGGGTAAAAGTATAATTTAGGTTGGAAAAAATTGGAATTAAAAAATAAATAAATAAAGAAGGTGGGGTTGTAAGAAGAAAGATAGGGATTAATAGCAATGCTCATATAGAAATTATGTATGAATTTTTTGTTTGTAAATCTATTGGAACCATAAATCTACAATTTTATTATTATTTATTATTTATATAATTGCTGGACATGTGACACCTTCTACTCATTTGGAGGTTATGAGAAATTATGAAGTACTAAACATACATGAAAAGATGATGGAGGACCAAATGGAGAACATGGAGCATGTAGTAGAGGTTAAAGGAAATTATGGAAGCTCATGAAGTATGAAATGGAGGAGATAGAAGAATAGGGTAGTTACTAAGTAGTTTTTCCTACAAGTCTTTGCTTATAAATAGTCATTCATGGCCACATTGTAATGATCTAACTAAAATCAAAGACAATTGATTTCTATTTTTCTTGTCACTTATATTTCTTGAACTTTATTTTATACACATTCCTTACAAAGCACAAGAGTAGAGGTAATTAATTGTTACTTTGCTTGCTCTTTCAATCATCTTTCTCCGTCTCCCTCATTCTTTTATTAATTTTTATTTTCTTTATACTTGGCAATTTTGAAATCATTGCTGGCACGCTCACATTTATGATATTTTTCTTTGTAGGAAAAATAAGCCAACAATTTTTTGGCATGCTTGGTGGGATGTCAAGTATGAGGAATGAAAAATGAATTGGATTCATTCATTTCAAATAACCTAGATGAAATAATCTGGCGTAAATAAAAAATTTTGGATCTTCAAGAAGAGATTTATGTTCTTGATGAAATAAACTTTCATCCATTATAATATTATTTGATGGAAGAAAACAAGACACCATTTAATTAGAGAAATTCATTAACTTGATATGAAAATTCGCCAATGGAATGATGAGTTGTCAACTCTCACTACCAAGTCTTTAACTGAGGCTTTAATGGTTGGAATTGGTGAATTTTGTCAAAATTTTTCCATGGTTGAATGTAGCAAAAGCAAAGAGTTGATTTCATCAATGGCTTGAGGGGTCGAAAAACCCGTTTTTAAAGAGCCAACTTATAAAAATAACATGGACAAAAAGTATGTTGTTGAGCCAAATATGGTTAAAAATGATGTTCCATACAGGGCTCAGGGGGTTAAAAACTCATTATTAGAGAGTCAAACCATGGAAACAACATGCCTATGGAGGATTTTCATAAGCCATTAATGGTTAAAATAGAAAAACAACCCATTAGGCCAAGAAATGATGAAACTCACATGCTTACGGAAGATTTTCATAAGCCATTAATGGCAAAAATAGAAAAACAGTCCATTAGGCCAAGAAATGACGAAATTCAAGTGGCTGAAGAATAAATTCTTAAGCCAAACATAGCTAGGAATGATGAGCAACCCAACATTCATTAGTCCGAATTTTCAAAGCCCCTTTTCTATAATGACTTTCATTGTTCAAAACTTACTTTGGATTTGTGGATCGAACCAAAATATAATTTTGATGATGTGGCTAATAGAATTAACAAATTGTTCTTATGAGTTCGAAGCACTAAGAACAGGAGGTGACCATTAAAATGCATTAACTTGGCTAGGAAAATCCTATGCATTTAAATCAGTGGTTAAGAATGGCTTATTTTTTCAAATTGATGGCCAATCATGTTCTTTCTTTCTTTTTTTTTCTTTTTTTTTTTTGTTTAAGGTGCAAAATAATGACAGTATGTGTGTTTCGGTTGTAGTCGAACAATGGCTCTTGCGTTCAACCGATAAAATTGTGAACATTTGGTGACTTATATGTACACAATCAAAGCATCGTAGATACATTCAAAGCATCAAGAGTTGTTTCGAAGGTTGATTACTTCACCTTCAAAGCTTTATAAAACTTCAAATCATATCATGAAGTAAGATTACTTTTGAATGTAAATATAAATAAATATATATATATATATATATATGTACATGCATATATACACAATTGGTTGTTTAAAATTGCCTAATTTTGGTTTGTCTCTTTGAAATTTAGAAGCATACTATAAGATGAGAGAATGTTCTAGTGTGTGGCGGCTATTTATTACATGATCATTATATTAATAAAATGGCCGAATATGTGGTTCAAACCACTTTGTTGGTGTTATAATGGTATTTTAAGCAAGTTTGTTGCCCATACCAAGCAAAAGGATTTTTTTGTAAAATTCACAAAGTCAATTTGTTTGGTATTTTATATTTGAAGATGAGAAACCAATTTTTTGGTTTGATCTTTAAGTATTCACCCAATTATTGGTTTGAGTATATTACCTTCGAAGATTTACATGAAAAAAAAAAAAAAACTAATTATTGGTTTAGTAAAAAAAATGCCTTCGAAGACTAGGGATGGCAATGGGGGTTAATGGGGTGGATATTAATTCCCCATCCCCAATCCCCTATAAAAAAATTTCCTCATTCTCCATTCCCCATGGGTACCACTCTCCCCATTTCTTAATGGGTTTGGATTTTCCCCAACCCACTTTAATCCCCATTTTTATTTTATTTTTATTTTTTATATTTAATGTTAACAACCACTTTTTTTTTTTTTTAAAAAAAAAAGCTAAATATACCTTCAATCTTTTTTCTTTCTTTTTTAATATATTTAATGTTAACAACTTTTTTTTTTTTTAAGGTTCACAACAAAAGTTAAATATACCTTCAATCTTTTTTCTTTCTTTTTTTAATATATTTAATGTTAACAACTTTTCTTTTTTTCTTTTTTTTTTTCTTTTTTTTAAGGTTTTAGCTAAATATACCTTCAATTTTTTTTCTTTCTTTTTTAATATATTTAATGTTAACAACTTATTTTTTTATTTTTTTTTATTTTTTTTTTAAGATTGACAACAAAAGTTAAATAATTTATTAATGTGTTTATTTTTTTTAAAATTCAAATATCAAAAAAGGTCAAAATACGCATGATGCCTACTAATGTAGTCTCTCTCTCTCTCTCTCTTTCCTATTCTTCCACCTCCGTCGGCCTCGTTCCACTCATGTTCTCTCTTTCTAATTTTTTATTTTTTATTTAAAAACTAAATTATTGATAAAAGAAAAAAAAAATTGACTGAAACAATTTTAAGACCTCACTTTTTTCTTTCTTTTTCTTTTTTTTTTTTTTTTTTTTGGAGAATATCAAAAAAATCAAAAGTAAAAAATAATTACAAAATGATGAAGATAAAAGTGATTTATGCATTTAATTGTGGCAGTGTTTGGAAATGAAATTTATAGATCACTTTAGCCTCTTCAAGAAAAAAATTCAAAAAGTATTGTTGCTAACTTCCCCCATGATACACAGCTGTAACGGACAAAGGGTACAATGACGCTTTTGCCTTTTTAATTTTTGAGAAACTCACAACAACAACGATAATACACATAGGGACATTTTGGTCATTTATTATCTCTACATTATTTCAAACACATTTTTTAATACATCAATCTAACAAAAAATCCAACCCATCTTCTTAAATGCAAAAACTAAAATAGTTTACTAAAATAGTCAAATAGGCAAAACCTCTAAAAAGAAAAAAGATTGAATGTATATTTAGCTTTTGTTGTGAATCTTAAAAATTAAAAAAAAAAAAAAAAAAGAAAAAAGATTGAATGATATTTAGCTTTTGTTGTGAACCTTAAAAATTTTAAAAAAATTAAAAAAAAAAAAACCAAAAGAAAAAATATTGAATGTATATTTAGCTTTGGTTGTGAATCTTAAAAATTAAAAAAAAAATGGTTGTGAACCTTAAAAATTAAAAAAAAAAATAATTAAAAAAAAAGATTGGATGTATATTTAGCTTTGGTTGTGAATCTTAAAAAAAAAAAAAAAGAGTTGGTTGTGAACCTGAAAAAAAAAATAAATAAATAAAAGAAAAAAGATTGAATGTATATTTAGTTTTGGCTGTAAATCCTTAAAAAAAAAAAAAAAAAAAAAAAAAAAATAGTGGGTACCCATCCCCAACCCATCCCCTGTGGATATTTAAAGAATATCACTTACCCTATCCAATGGATAAAAAAAAAAGGAAAAAACCCATGTTTTTGGGTTGGGTCTCCATGGATACCCACAGGGTAGGTTATCCATTGCCATCCCTATCGAAGACTAAGTCACATGCCATATGTATTGGCATACTTCATTACCATACCATTATATATTTCAAAGTAATTTACTAATCAATGTCAATATTAATCATTTTTTGTATTGAAGCCCAATCTTTTGGTGATTTTAGTCTTCTTATATGGCCTTAAAACAACTTTGAAGCTTCATAGGCCTATGAAGCATGCAAGAGTGCCTTTGAAGCATAATTTTGGCTTGATATTGACTTCTTCGAAGCATGATTTTCATATGTTATTGACACCTCTGAACATGATATTGGTCCATTACTAATAGTGGCCACCCAAAAATTTAATTTTTACATGCAGAATTGTTTGTAATTTATACTTCCAAGGTCATATGTCTATATTCATGGACATATGTTTATGTCAAATAGATTGGCCAAGTGTTCCTAACTTGGCCTATAATGAATTTGTGAGTGTATGATGTTATTTGGAATTGCATGCAAACATAAAGTTCCATGACGTATGATGCATTGCATCCATGAAGAACACGTGTTAGCTTTGAAAACCCACATTCAAAACTCTAAAGGTCTCCCTTGAAGCTTTTGTTAAAGCGTGTGGTGACATTTTCGAAGCAAAAGTCTGTTCGTCTAGCATCACTCTTGACCTTGAAGGAGGTTTTGGTCCTTGAAACTTTGTTGTATGTATCTTTGAAAGATGATGTTCGTCCTATATTAATGTCTCCAACCTTCAAGGGGTGATTTTGATCCTTCGAAGCTTTGCCGCAAGACCTTCGAATGATGAATTTCATCATTTATAAACACTTTGACCATAAGGGTGATTTTTGGTCCTCTATACCACCTTCGAAGCTTGTTACTAGTCCATAATTGCTAGCATGTGTAACATCTCGTTAAGGTTAATCATGTTTGGATTGGCTTTGCCTTGAAAATATGAGGTTCTGAATGATTCTAAGTGCAAGCAACATCAACCTACTTCAAAAGGTTCTAAGTTTTCAAAGTGTTTGAAGTATGAGTAAAACAAAATTGTTTAATTTCTTTCAAAGGATTGATGCCAATTCGAAGCACATATATAATATCCCTTCAAGGCATATATATATATATATATATTGTGATAACCCCACCATGTAATACACTTATATTTATTTAATTTTGAATGCTAATTATGTGTTTGGTGTGTAATTTGTATATATCTGTTCATTTGGTGAATTATGTGTTATGATTTCTATTTTGAATTTGAAATTGAAAGTCTTAATGACTTCAAAAACTGAAATTGATGAGTCTAATTAGGTTATCATAATTTTTAGAACCTTTTGAGAAATTTGATTAAGTTTAGTAAAATTAAGTTTTGATTAATGAAGCTTAAGTCCTAATTAACTAGCTTAATCCTGAATTAGCAACCTAAACTAATCACATTTATATATATGTTAAGAAGAGGAGAGTTAGTCATTTTTTAGCTCAAAAATTCTGCTGGAAGAATTCTAGAGTGAGAGAGTATTCAAGTTTTAGAGAGAGAGAACTTGAGAGCTTGGAGAAATTGCTAGGAGATTGGAGAATTGAGAAGAGGAACTCAAGATTTTGGTAGAACAAGCTAAATTCAAGACTCTAGGTAAGAATTTGATCTTTAATTCATGTAATCAAGTTACCTAGCTAATGAATTCATGGAGGATTTGTGGTTAATACAAGTAATTTGGAAGAAATGAGTTTAAGGATGAGTTAAATTGAAGTTAGGCATACATGTAAACATAATTTTGGGAAGTTTCATCATTTTGAACATGAATCATGTTATCGATGTTGAATTTAGAAGTTGTATCATAGATGCATCCATGATTCATAGAGTTTCAAAGTTCACTTTCAAGTTTTGAGAATTATGGAAGAAGAATTATGGAAGAAGAATTTGAAAATGATTTCAACATGCATGAAGATTTGAGTTTCATTTTGAAGAATTCTTGAAGTTTTGAGCTAAGGGTTTGAAATTGACTATGCATTCATGTGTTTCAAAGTATTTCTAAGTGTTTGGACAAGCCATGCAAAAGCTTTTGCTTTGGAATTGAGTTTGGAGCATTTTTCTTCATGTTTTGAAAACCCAGAATTCAGCCTAATCGCTCGAGTGCACAACGAGGGCTTCCAGTATTTTTACAGAACATTGCACATCGCTCGAGTGACCAATAGTCCGCTCAAGCGACCTTAATTTTCTTTGCACATTGGCTCGAGCGATCGTCGATCCTACATTTCAACCATCCAGTACTTTTGCAGACCATATGGTCCGCTCAAGCAACCAATTGTGCACTCGAGCGAACTACCCTATTTCAACTTATTTTGAAAAGTTGTATTCTATCCATATTTGTGTTCTCATTTCTTTCTGAGCATTCTTAGGCATGAGTTAAACCTCACAAATGACTTAGTAAGTTAGAATTGAATTTTTTTTATGTGCTGGTTGGATTATATTCCTTCCGACCTTACAAATACAAACATATTCAAAATCCTTACTACAATTAATAATATCACTAACTATAGACATAATTTGCCAATCTTGGACTTCTCTTTTGTTCTGTAGCAGCTTGACCAAGACTTGACAATTTGTTTGAATAGTTAAAACTTTTATCCCATTTTCCTTCACCCATTTTAGAGGTTCCAAACATGCCTTTGCCTTGGCCGCCAATGGACTAGGGAGTGGGTTCACAATTAAAGCATTTTGATATAGATTTTGACCCCTATTGTCCAAGCATACCCAAGTAATACCTGCACCTATGTTAGATGCTTTCCATGCTCCATCTATTATGATCACCCAAGGAGAGAAACCAACAGACTGCTTCCTTACTTGTGCTTGTTGCAAAACACAGAGGTTAGCTTGATGATTCCCAGGACCTGCATTATCATCAATATGAATAGAATGATCATGATGTGCAACATTTATAGCCAAAGCTGAAAGGTCTTTCACAGCTTCAATTGTGCCTTCAATACTCTTAGGACTATGATTGAATGTAAAACTATTCCGTTGTAGCCATATAGCCCAAAGAAAGCATTGGATTGAATAATGACTATGTCATCCTTCACTTGCTCAACCCATGTTTTGAACCACCAAAAAAAGGATACACGTGCCTTAATGCTAAAATCCAGCCCCAACGTTGATCCCTGCCATACCTTTTGCAAAAATGAACAGTCAAAAAACACATGTTCTAATGTTTCATCCTTTGTTTTACATTGGGAACATTCCATTTCATCTAACATTTCTCGCCTTTTTAACTCCCATTTGACTGAAAAAATTCTATGCAAGCACTTCCATATAAATAAAGCCTATTTTGGGGGTAACCTTAGCTTCCATAATTTTTTCCATACTATTTTATTTGGATCTGGATGACCATAAGATGGATAATAACGTAGCAAGGCTTGTTTGTAACTTGATTTAATTGAATATTCCCCACTCTAAATAAGGCGCCAAACCAATTTGTCTTCACGAGGAAAACTCCGAATATGAATTGCTAGAATTTGTTAACACTCTGCAGGAAAAAAAAGTCTCACCAGACTTTCTCTCCAACATCTATGTTCATAGTCAATAAAATGTTCTACCTGCATAGATGGCTACATTCGAGTTTGATCTCTCCCTTTGGTTGGGTTTGATGATATCATGGGAATCCATTGATCCTCAAAAGGAAAAATAAGTTTACCATTACCTACTACCCATTGTACCCCCATGTTTAAAAGCTCCCTCCCCACAAAATGCTACGCCAACCCCATAAAGAATTTGCAGTTTTTGGAACATGCAAAAGGGATTGACTACAATATTTTCCTAACAAAACTTTAGATACCAACAAATCAGGATTAGAAAGTAATCTCCATGCTTGCTTTGCTAATAAGGCTTGATTAAAACATCTAAGATCTCTAAACCCCAAACCACCCTATTCCTTTTGCAAGCAAACAGAGGACCACTTCTTTTAACATGTACCCCTTTCACAATTAGACTTCCATAAAAAATTCCAAACCAAACATGTCAGCTTTGCTAAAAAATATGAAGGCATTTGAAACACAAACATTAAGGGCTTGTTTGGTTTGTTTTTGGGAGAGTTGTTTTTGAAAAAAATTTGGGAGAGTTGTTTTAGAAATTTTTTTAGTTTGTTTGGTTGTATATTTTGAGAGATAAATTTTTTGTGGGAGTTTAGGATGATTTGATATTTTGGAAGAATTTAGTAGATGTGTGTGAGAGAAAAAGTGATTGAGAAGGAGAGAGGAGAGAGAAAAAGTGATTGATTGATGTGTAAGAGAGAAAGTGATTTTGGAAATTTTTTGAGAAAAATCTCAAACCAAACAATTTTTGGGAAATTTTTTTCTAAAACTCATCTCTCAAATTCAAACCAAACAAGCCCTAAATAAACCAGAATAGAATGCAACACATGTCTGACTAACACCCCCTTTCAGCAAAATTCAAGAATTCACATGTCCAACCCTGTAACTTATGCCGAACTTTGTCAATTATAGCTTGGAAAATTTCACCTTTCGATCTACCCCTAAAACCCAGATTAGCCCCAAGATACACCCCTGGCTTATCCACTACTTTCACGCCCAATAGTGACTCAATCCACTATTTATCATTCAAGGGCAAATTCGAACTAGGATAAAATTCAGATATTTGAAAATTAATACGCAAACCCGACTGGTTGAAAAAAGCACTTAAAAACCACTATAAACACAACACTTCTGACATTTCGTACTTTTGAAAATTGAAACAATCATCAACAAATAACATGTGCGAAATAAAGGCAAATACCTGCCTAAACCAATACCCTGACAAATGCATTGATTCAACAAATGTTCAAAGCCATCTGATAGAGCTTTCATTACAACCAATGAGAGATAAGGCGATAGAGGATCCACCCTACCTAAGGCCAGCTCTTGGTTAAAAAAAAATTGATTGAGTCCCATTAAACAAAACCGAAAAAGTGACCGTCGAAATACATTGTGAGATCATCCAAACCCACTTCCTAGGGAAACCCATTTTTTCCATCATAGCTAGCAAAAATTTCCAATTAACCCTATCATATGCTTTATTTGTATCCAATTTCAACCCAAAAACTAAACTTCGCCCAACCTTCTTTTTCTTAATATATTCAACAAGCTCATGTGCCAACAAAATATTATTTGAAATTGATCGCCCCTTTAAAAACACACTTTGATTGAAAGAAATCAAGTCTGGTAAAATATCTCTTAACATATTAGCTAAAACTTTAGTGCCAATTTTGTATAGAACATTGCAAAGACTAATAGGTCGATAATCATTCACCGTCAACGGACTTTTCTTCTTAGCGACTAAGCATATGAAAGTTTTATTAATGTACTTAAGAAAATACCTTGAATTAAGAAAACTAAGGACAAACTCAGTAACCGACACGCCCACCTCTACCCAATATTTTTGATAAAAACCCGTAATAAGCCCATCCGGTTGAGGTGCCTTAAATTTGCCCATTTGAAAAACAACCTTTTTAATTTCCTCCATAGTAAATGGTTGTTCCAACAATTCAACATGTGAGGAACTAATCTTACACTTGACAACACTTAAAATATTAAAATGAGTAGGACATGAATTTGTATCTAAAAATCCAACTGCCCTAGCCAACGATCTTGAAAAAAGTAGCTTGAAATGGTTCACAAAAGCTTTCTAAATGTCCAGTGGTTCAGAAATTAAATTACCCGTCTCGTCCTGAACAAAAGAAATATGATTTCAAATTCTCCTCCACGAAGCCATATGATGAAAAAATTTGTTATTTCGATCACCTAGATTCATCCAGAGTTGTTTAGACTGCTGTGTAGGTTGATCCACAAAGACATGCCAACAATCTAATCACTGTGAGTAATATCTTAGTAAGGATACTTTTGTATAATCTACTTTCTAAATGTTCTATTGTGGTAAGTTTTTCTAAACTTATGATTTTGTGAATATGAATGAGCTTCCCATTTGTTTGATCAACATGATATTTATAAATTGAATTATGATGAGTACAAATGTGTATGATGGACCTAAGGTTGTTCTATATATTTGATGAAAGACCTAAGGTCGTTCTGCATATCTGAAAAATCTGTGATATCTGTTACGTGTTTGACCAAATGGTCGTTATATTAATCTGATACAACTGTAATCAATTAGACCCAAGGTTGTTCTGTTAAGTTAAGATCTGTTATATTCAGTACATCTGTTATATGTTGGACCAGAAGTCACTCTGTCATGTATTGAACCAGAGGTTGTTCCGCTATGTATAGAATTTGATATGAAAATGATTATGATTAAGCATTGGAACTCATTCATGAAACCTTTTACTTTGATGTTATTCACTAGGCTCTAGCTCGCTCTTATATATATGTATGTAGGTGAGCAGCGGGATGCCCAACCTTAGAGATGTTTGAAGATTACCCAAGTTTTGTGATGTCAGCCATGGAGTGCCTCTCGGATGAGGCTTTTGTCTCTTTGTTTTTGTTGGTCATGTTTGACCAAGTTTTGCTTACAAAAGTTTTAAGTTTTGCAAGTTGATGAATTGCACTCTTATGTGTAAGTCTTTGAATATGTAATCAAGAATGAATGTACGTTTGTACAAATATATGTTTAATGTGGGTTATTAACTTATAAGTATTTCTTATATGTCATATATGCAAAACGCATTGGATAAATTATATCATTATCTGCTTCTGCTTTTGACCCCGTATACTTAATCATGTTTTGAAATTCTGTCTGAGATCGTAGGTAATCTCATGATTACTAGCTGGTTATGATCCAAACCTCGAGTGATGGGTCCGGATTGTGACATATATAATTCGAGACATCTAGTCATAATTTCATGCGCATTTGAAGCATTTTATAGGTGCTATTATATCATTCAAAGCACTTTGTTGACATTTGTTAGGTTTTTATTCTTGGCAATCCCATTTGACAAAACTCCTTTCAGTTGTACTTTTATTTGCCCTTTTATTTTAGTGAGGCTATGAGTACTTAGATGCGAATCCAACCCGAATTGCGCCTTGTAGAGAAGTTTCAGAAGATAATTCTTTAATGTTTGCCACTTCGCTGACTATGTCGAGGATCGAGCGGCCGTTTGTGCGCTCGAGCAGAGAATCTTTGGTTCTACAAGTTTGATCACTTGCAAAAGTACTGGGTGTTGCATTTTTCCGCTCGAGCGGAATTTTTTGCGCTCGAGCGGAGATTACGGAACAGATTGCTATAAATACGTGTTTCAGTCAGATTTTAGGGTTACGGCTTCCAGATATTCTTTAAGGGTTCTAGGGTTTTTTTCTGGGGCTATTTTGCTAGTTTTCTTTGATGTTTGAATGAGTATTCAACTCATGGTTTAAGAAGTATACATCAAAGGATTGTTTGTTTATTCAATACAAAAGAGAGAGTTGTTCTTCAGTGGATTCTGAGGAATTCGAGCCTAAAGCTTTGGTGGATTCTGGAGTGGCTCATCGTCGCGATTCGACGTCGACGCTGTGGATTCAATGTTGGGCAAGACAATTCCGAGGTGAAGACCGTGGTGGAAGAAGCATATAGGGGTCAGTTCAATTCGAGCGTGGATTCGCTAGGTAATTGAGAGTACACTTGTGTAATTCTTTTTGTCCTCTTAGTGGATTGTTTTGTGGCTTTGGCCCGTGGTTTTTTTTTATCACAATTGGAGGTGCTCCAATTGTGGTTTTTCCACGTTAAAATCGTTATGTTGATTTGTCTTGATTGTTTGATTGAGATTGTTATTTACCGCTTAAAAATTGATACATAATCGCAAATCAATATATGGGGGATTTCTAGATTTTTCAATGTTATTCAAAGCACTTTGTTGCTTAGATTAGTCATGTACCTCATTCGGCCCTTCAAAAATTCAAGTAAACATCATTTTTAAGGGCTTGTAGACACCCTATTTTTGACTGACCTTAAGACTCAGACATCATCGATTGAGCGCTCGATGATCGCGCATGTTTGTGCTCGTTTCAAGTTTCCAGAATTTTCGGCTGAGTGCCTTGCCTCCGGGCCTCTGAACTCTTTGTGTTTTGGCTTGGTTTGTAGACTATGCCTTGTTGATCTTTCCTGGAGGGAGAGAGAGGTCCGTAGACCACTTTTTTGTGGTCATAGACCACTTTTCCCTCTTGTAGACTAGTTTCTGATTTTCGGAGCCTTCGGCCGAGCGCCTTGTCTCGGGACCCCTTAACGTTCTCCTCTTGGCTTGGTTTTTGAACCATGCCTTGTTGCCTCTGCCTAGAGGGAAACAGAGGTCTGTACACCACTTTTTGTGGCCATGGACCACCTTTCCCTCGTAGACCGCTTTTTGTGCCCGTAGACTAGTTTTCGGGGCTTCCGGCCTTGTCCCGCGGACTTTTGTCTTTCATCTTTTTTGGTTTGTTTTTGGCACAAACCTTGTTTTCCTTGCTTGGAGGGTGGAACAAGGGGTGTAGACCAGTTTCTCCTCCTGAAACCACTTTTCTTCCCTACCAGCCAGTTTTCTGGTCGGCCAACTAGTCTTGGTGGTCTTTGGACCACCAAAAGTGGTCGGCAGCCATGCCACCACTTTGCTTTCTTTGTGCAGACCACTCCTCCCCCTTGCCGACCACTTGGTCTCCCTGTAGACCACTTTCTTTGGTCGGCCGACCAATGCAAGTAGCTAGCCGACCACTTCAACTGGTCGGCAGCTTTCCTGCACTTTCTGCAGATATTTTCCATGCCAGCTGTGCCAGCTGTTGGGCATAGAAAGCATCCTCTAGTGTATGGAGGGATTGATTCAAACTTCAAGCTTGCTCAACAAGCTTGATGCATGTTTTTCTATAAAAGAGAACCTCCTCTTTCTTGTCTCAGGTTTAGAAAAATTGATTGAGAGCTATACATACATATCTATCTCTATATTGCTCATTCTCTCTTTATTTGTCTTGTTTTGTGCTTGAAAGTGCCTTTACTTCACACTTTTGCACACAAACACATAGTGAAACACCATCATTCTTGGGCTGAGGTTCTTGGAGGTTTGTTTGAAACTCAATGCTTGGTTTTTTCCTCAAAAGTTGTTGTCTTGCTTTGATTCTTCAAGGGTGAGTCTCTAATCCTTTTAAAGCCTTGTTGTAGTTGCTTACTAGGTCACCTTTGCATGCTTATTTAGGCCTAACTTTAAACTACAAAAAGTTCTGATTTTAAGTGCTTAACATGTTTGTTTGAGGCCTCTTTGGTGTTGGGGGTGGTCTACTCCCTTGCATGCCTTATTTGCTAGGCTTTTGAGCCATCACTTTGAGCCTTTGTGATCACCTTTATTTGGCCTCTTCACCACTAAATTCCAGAGGAATTTTAGTGGTGGAAACTTGGTTTTGAGGTCTCAAATAGGAGGGGGTTGTCCCCCATTCTTTTCTCTTGTTTGTTTGTGTTGATGGCTCATCAAAGGAGCATGTAGCTCTATCTTCTTGAAGCTTTGTTTGAGCATTTTTTTGTGACCTTTTAGACCTTCCATGACTTTGTTTTTGGTTGTCTTGGTCACCCCTTGCATGCTTCTTGTATGTGTAGTGTAATCCTATTTGAAGCTTTTCAAAGTAACATGCCTTTCTAGCTTGTTTTGGCTCCATCTTAGCATGTTTTAGGGATTATTCTAGCATGGCATAACTCTGTTTTGGGTTGGTTTGGTTACCTCTTGCATGCTCGTTGCACTTGTAGTGCAATTCCACTCAATGGCCTAACATGCATCATGCTTTGGGCCATCATTCTAGCATTTTTTTGGCTCAACTCTAGCAAGCTTTTACTCATATTTTGCCATGCTTAAGCTTTGTTTTATGCTGCTTTGGTCATGCATGCCTTGCTTTGTATAGCCATAGTGCATTCTTGCTCACTAGCTTTGAGTTTCCAAGTCACTAGCATGCATTGCTTGGACTATTTACATGCCTTAGCATCATTTGATACATGATTTCAGAGCATGTTTCATTGTCATGCACTCATATCTTTCACTCTTTCAAAGCTTTGGAGGGTTGGTGCTTTATGCCTTAAGTATGAGCCAATATGCATGCCATCTTACCTAGCTTTTTGGGCCACCATTTCAGTGTGTATTTGGTCCTATTTTGCCATGATACAACTCTAATTTTTGTTGGTGAAGTCATCTCATGCTTGGTTTTGGTAGGTGTAGTGTAATCCTCCTTATTGGCCTTGCATCCTCCATGCTTCATGCTCTTCATGCTATATTGTTTTGGCTATACTTCGTACATGTTTTAGCCTTGATTTGACATGCTCTAAGACTGTTTTGATTTGTCTTGGCCATGTGGTTCATGTATTGTATAGCTGTAGTGCAATTGGCCTTGCTAGCCTTGAGTTTTGAGCACCATAGTATGACATACTTGAGATGCTTGCTTGCCATGACATCATTTCACATGATATTTCAGTGCATACAATGTAGCTACACTCTCACATTTGTCACTTCTCCATCATGTTTGAGAGTTGTGCTCTTATGCCTAGTTGATGAGCCATCACATAAGCATGTGTTCTTGGCCCTTTTGTGCTTAAGCTTTGATGTGTTGGCCACTGTTTTGGCATGATTTAGGTTTGTCCATATTCGGTTTAAGTCCATTGAGCATTGTTTTGCATGCCCCTTGTGAGGTGCCCTTTACTAGCTTTGATGCCTTAGCTTCTAAGCTTGCCATGCATGCATTGTTTGCATGATAGAATTTTGTGCATGCCATCCTAGCATTGGTAGAATAGCATGTTGTTTGCATGTTGTTGCATTGCATTGTATTTGCATGTTGTTTGCATATTGCATGCATTGCATTGTGTTTGCATGCCATTAGCATTGATAAGTTGATCATGTTGCATTGCATTGTGTTTGGATAGGGTGTTAATCCAAACACGAGGAACGAGGGACGTTTCATACTTAAAGTGATGAAACGTGCCTCATTTCTCGGTCGCCGACCCTCTTGATCATGCATGATAAAGGTTAAAGCCATTATATGCTATTTGTGCATTTGTTAACATTGAATCGTGCAATCTTAGCTTCTCGGCCATCGTGCATTGCGATGCTCGGTTGGTGGCCCGAGAGTCAAGAACCGCATTCCCTTGAGCTTAAGAAATGATAGGGAGGGTGGTTGTTCATACATACCTTGCAAATACACTGCTGTACCCCTTATTGTTCTCTGTTGCAGCAAACTGGAGTGTGGCAGAATTTTCTGGTCGGCAAACCAAAAAAAGTAGCCGGCCGACCACTTTTTCTGGTCTGTAGCATACTTAAGTGGTTTACAGGTGGTCTACAACACCAATAAGTGGTTGGCAGCCCTCCTAGAGGTCTCCATGTTGGAGTAGAAGCTATCTGGAAGCTTGTGCAGTGTTCTGAAATCAAATGCAAACAGAGGCAAGTTGGGGCATAGCGATGGATTTCCGAGCGAGGCGACTGAGCATGCATGCACTTCTCGTCCCTAAGGACTTCCTTTTACTTCTTTACTTAGCGGCTTTGCTTAGCTAGCGAATGCTTTGGTTTTGTACTTAATTAGTTGACGTGCTTAGCTAATCAATTTGTGTTGTAATAACTAATTAGTTAACTAGGATTAGTTAATTAGTTTTGGCTTGTAATAATTGGTTTAATTAGCATAGATTAGCTAGTTAGCTTATTATTCGGACCCTCCATCGAAAGGGCGAATTTTGTAATAAGTGTGCGTGTGTGTGATGCATGTCTTCCAACCCCCATTTCTTTCTTCCTTTTACTTAACCGCTTTTGATGGTTAGTTTTTAGGGCATATTTCAATTAGCATCCTTATGCTTCGCATGTGTGCATCATTCATCTATTTTGCATGCACCGGGCTCGGCGCATCATACAAACTGCATTGTATTTCAATACCCAATTTGAATACATGTTATCAAGTTGCATTCACATGACATCTTAGAATAGCCAAGCCTATCTTAGTTGCATTTTGCATGTGTTGCATTAGGCATTCTTGACATAGCTAGGGTCATGCATTGATTTCTAACTAGCTTTTGTTTTGGATCGGAGTACTAGGTAAGCTTTGATGCTTTAGCATCCTTGCATGTATGTAAGTGAATGGCATGACAACATGCATGCCATGAGGCTATCTGCTTAAGTGTTTAACTGCATGAATGCCTGTGGATGAAGGCTTCATTGCTTGAATTGGAACAATTCATCAAAATGTACGTTTTGAGCCCACTTGAAGTGGCAAATTATCATGTTTTCTAAGCCCACTTGAGGATGGCAAATCCGCGACTTAGCCTAAGTGTGAGTAGCACTTTCAAACCATTTTCAAACAAACAAACATGAGATGTTTTGTTCCAACTTGAGCGATTGAGTCTATACTTGTATGCTGTGCGCATCACGTAGTAAGCTAGCTAATAAACCGGAATAAGAATGCATGTGTTTTCAAAAACAACATATTATGTTAGTAGAGGCCGATTTTTGATCGGGCGAGCGAGGGTGCTCAATTCAGGACCTTCCCCTCTCGTACCCAAGTTCCCGAGCCGAGGCAACTTTGGTAATGACGGACACATGGCCTTAGGCACGAGTCAGGGTTTCCTAAATTTTCCAAAATAAAAATATTTAGGTGGCGACTCTGAAATCTGGCAAAGCAGTCCATGTTTGGCGCTTTTTGATTAAAATCGATTTTCCAAAACGATTTGCCGGATTTGGACTCTTTGGTGATTTATCAGTCTTACATTGCACTTTGTATGATTAGATTCAGAATCGTGACATTAGTCCGAACTGTAGTAGCTAGAACCACAATTCGCGCCCTCGCGCGCGGAGCGAAGTTCGGGCGGTCTACAAGGCTGCAGGGGGTAATGTTGGCACCATAAATCTACAATTTTATTATTATTTATTATTTATATAATTGCAAAATATGTGACACCCTCCTACTTATTTGAAGGTTATGAGAAGTTATGAAATATTTAACACATATGGAAACATAATGGAGAACAAAATAGAGAACATGGAGCATGAAGTGGAGGTTGAAGGAAGTTATGAAAGATCATGGAGTATGAAATAGAGGAAATGGAAGAATAGGATAGTTACTAGGTAATTTTTTCCCTACAAGTCTTTGCCTATAAATGGCCATTCATGGCTACATTGTAATGATCCAACTAAAATCAAAGACAATTCATTTCTATTCTTCTTGTTATTTATATTTCTTGTAGTTTATTTTATGCACATTCTTTTCGAAGCATAGGAGTAGAGGTAATTAATGCACTGTAGGAAATTTGGCTTTTAAAAGGCCGCTAATTCCTTTTGTGACACTTGGCACCAAACGCTAACGACGCGACCATCGTTGTAGGCTTATGGAGCTTTAAAAACGTTGTTAGATTAGTATAGACGTCACGCTAGTATTTAGCGACGTTTTAAAAACATCGTGATAGCTTTTTTTATTTAAAAAATATAACCATTGTCACTATAGTGGCATTTGAAAAACACCATTATAGCTTTAATTTTTTTTTTTTGAAATTGTGCTAATTCTATGAGATTTAACTAAAAAAATGCCTATACTAAACCTGAAAAATAGCAATAATATGGATAAAGATTTGCTACTATTTCAATGTATTAACTAAACTTAGGCAAATATTGGATGATTTTTCTAAACCAAAATCAAGCAACAAACATATCCAAGAAATAAAAGGAAAAAAAATTTAACACACACATTTGAATCTGTTACACATGGATAGAACCGGATGCAAATCTTACTAAATGCACATGTGTATAATGAATTGAACTTTGTAACCAGATAACTTACAAATATTTGTTTAATTAATGTTCCCTCACATCTATAATAATACCCAATACAACATCCTTCATGAAAAAAATCCAACAAATTCAATTCCAAGAAACCAAGCTTAGAACGAGTTAGTTTCAAATGCCAAACTTCAACTAATATGGAAAAACAATTTAATGAACTAAAATAGTATAGCTTTTGTCTACTTAATCAATAATGCAAGATCTTACAAATTGACCAAAATTAACACAATGGAAAGCAAGGGCACAAAGAAATGAAGGAATTGGCACATCCAAGAACAGAGAAACTAATCCTACCACTCTTCGCAAAAGAGGTTCAAACATTGTTGCAAATTCATGCAGTGAAAAGCCTCACATCACATCTCTAGTAACACCACTACACAAATATCACAAACACACATCAAAAACCAATAAAGACATTTTAACAAAACACAAAATGACCACCATAAAGCTAAAACAACCCACGTTGCAAACATAAATCTTCGTTTGGATTCCCAAGAGCCATCATTATCCTCAACACTCAAAAGCCGTTTCAATGCCATCAAAAAGAACCACCACAATTGAATCACTAACAACTTTCTTCTTCTTCTTCTTCTTCTTCTTCTTCTTCTTTTTTGGGAAGGAGGGGGTACAAAATGACTAACAAGTTGGAAACAACTAAAAATTAAAAATTCCCAAAATCTAATAATATCACCTAAAAAAGGCCAACTACCAAACAATATCACATAAACATTTCAGTATGCTATACATGGATAGAACTGACTGCTTAGGGCCAATGATTTAATGCAAATCTTGGCCACTAAAATGATCCAATGATCCATTAGCACTGACATAAGTCCAAAAAGCATTAGCTCTGCCAAATGGTAATGATAACCAAAAAATATAACATCACAAAATTAGAATAATGAATAAAAAAACAAATAAAAAAAAACCCATCAATATATACCAAGAAAAGCTAAAGAAAAGAATTGCATGACTCTTGGAAAATAATACCTCCAAAAAATAGTGCTGTTTTTGAGATGGATCTCCTCTCTGCAAGAAGCAACCAAGCGCACATAAATAAAAATAAAATAAAAAAAAGGTGTCGAATAGATCCTAAAGCCCTCCAACACAACGTGACTGTAAATAAAAAAAGAATAAGCATGAGATATTCTATAGCAATCTTCTTCCTTTTCCTTATCTTATTTTCATATTAATGGAGAGGTCACATATATACACACTAGAAGCAACTAAAAACCAATCTAACTAACTAACTAAGACAAACGCAATATCATGATTCACTACAACAAATCTTGTGACACTTCATACTTCTTGGGTTGATGGGATTACTCTGAACAAGTCTATTATTATACTTGGAGCCTCTTAGATTCATTTTGGAATATTGATTGAGGTGGTATCATGTTTAGGAAGTAGGATTGAACCAAAAATTTTGATTCAGATAATTGTCCTATGAGCAGTCATCACTCTTTTGTCCTTTTCTTTTTCCAAACTTTGAATTTGGATATGAGTTTAGAACCATTGGAAAGATTATCTTTGGGGCTTTGCTTTGGACACAAGAACGGCCTAAAATAGAGTTCGGACGAGGGAGTTATGCCCGTTTGAATTTTGAGTATCATGTTGGAAATAAGTCCACTCGAGCAGTTTGCGCGAATTTCAGAGATTCTGAGAGCTCTTTTTCTATGCTTGAGCGAACTGGTCGATATTAGTCACTTTAAAGTGACTTTTTGGCCCAAAAACTTTATTTTTTCCTCCTCTCTTCTCCCCCTCTCCTCCATACTCGAAATCCTAGCCCTAAAAACCTTGATTTCATCCATTTTTCACCTAGAATCCACCATGGATCCTGCATTAAAGATGAAGAACAAGTGAAGATGAGCATTTTTAACCGATTGGATCTTGGTTTTGTGAAGGATTCTCCTAGAAGTCTTGCTCTCTTGCTCTTTTCTTGAGGTAGGATTACTTTTGGCTTTGTATCACTTTATTTTGAGAATGATTATTTGATATTATTGTGACATTGATGCTATAATTAAAAATTTGAGTTTACAAAATTAGGTTTTGTTTCAAAAATGAGATTTCCTCTACTTTCTCTTGAGATTTTTATTAATGGCTAGAGATTGTGGAGATTTTAGTTTGAAGATAACATTTTGCATGGTTTATGGGCAAAAGCCCCAAATTTATGAAAACCATAGTTGTCAAATTTAGAGAAAAGATGAAATTGATTTCAAATCTTTAAATTGACGAATGGATTATGATATTTTGAATGTGTATTGCTTGAGATTTATGAATTTAAAAGCCTTTGAGATTTTTCCTTGGAATTAACTTTCAATTCTTAAAATTTATGATTTAATTGGGAGATTGAGACATATTTTGATATGAGACTCTTGAAATTGAAATCTTTTGAGAATTTCCTTTGAAATATGAAGATTATGTCTCCATAATTGTTCAATTATATGAATGGAGAAATTTACCTTTGTTCTCATGGATGTATAAATGCTTGGAATTTGTGGAAACATTGGAAAGGTTGTTTTAAGGGGTGGTAAATAGCATGTGAGTCTGGGTAGAGAGTCAGTTTTGAAAAGAGTTATGTGTTATGTTGGTACCTGTGCGGGGAGTTAAAGGTGCCCAATTGCCCTGTCTAGGCTTATCGCTGGACAAATGTGGGAAAATATTTTTGGGTGTCCACTGGTCTTACCGTATTGTAGTCAGCAAAAGTAGAAAAATTGATAATTTTGTATGCCCACTTCCTGCTGTATAATAGTCGGCAAATGTGGGGATAGTTTTAAACAAAAGGGAACTTGTGTTTTGACTTGGACTCTCTTTAGAGACTTCATGGCTCATTTACCCCTGGTTTTGACATGTGATTTCTCATGGAAATAATAATATTTGATTTTTGATGCTTAAACATTTAATATTTGATTTTTGATACTTAAACATTTGTCATGTGTTTAAAAAGGAAAATGTTTTGGTTGTGATAATGCCACGTGGATTTTCAGATAATTAGATACTTTGTTAAAAGTATTTCTTCTAGGCACCTAGCTCATTCCTATCTAGCATTTCAGGTATTGTTCATGTGATTCCGCCCAAGTGACAAGGCGGTGAAGATTTTTGAATGGAGCATGTGGGCTCATTGATTATTAATTGTTGAAGCTTCGGGGCTAATGTGTATTGGGACCATGTGTCCATTTTGTTGTACCTAGGTTACGCCTTGTTGTTTATATGCTATTAAGGCATTATTATTTTTATTTTCTAGTTTCTTGGATTATGTAAATGTTATTATTACAAGGACAAGAACATGAAAATTGTAATATTTGATATGTAGATCAATGGAAAAGAAGACTTTTGAGATTATTGATGTTATTGGTTTGGAGAGATATTAGATTAATCAGATTAGGAGTGATGTTTTAGTTTAATAAATTTTGAGGCATTTCAAATCTGGGTTTTTACGGCACCAAATACACACCGTGGATACGATTCTATGACATGCGATGTAAAGTCGTGTTATGACCAGTCATAGAAAGTCATTCACTTCAAAACATGTCGTGTAATGCCGTTAAAAACCTTTTAACAGTGGATCTTGTGCGTCATGTTTGATTTCTCTACAATTACTTTTGCACGCCGTTAATTCCTAGGACAAATCACAACTCTCATTGCTTGTCGTAAAATATGCAATACAATGACCTATTATGCCTATCGTAGGATATATAGTAATCTTTTTTTTTTTTTTAAATTCAGCAAGTTCTATTTGACCTGTTTAGTACAATCTAACAAACATTACAAACAAGCTACCACAAAAATATTGTTTTAACCATCAAAAACAACTTTATATCCACAAGTTATGAACATTCAACAATTGTCTATACATTTCAAACATTCAAAAACTATCCTTAAGTTCAAAACCATCCAAAAAGAACTATCCTTAAGTTCTAAATTGTCCAAAAAGTTCTACATGATTTCTTTAGAAAGAAAAATAGCGAAGTTCAAGACCATACAAAAGTGTGGAGAAATCCCTACCTCAAGGCTAGGAGACAAGGGAGAGGATGAAGAAACTTTGACGAAGCCGAAAATCCACTTTGCTCCAATAAAAAAGAAGCTCTGGTGAGCTCTACCTTTTCATCAAAGGGACTAAGGTATAGAGATCAATGGATGATAGTGTATTTGAAGGTAGAAGGTGAGTTCTAAAGACAGAGAGAAAGAACATCTTGGATTTTGGAATGTTTAGAGAGAGAGAGAGATGAAAAAATGATCTGAAATGTGACTTTTATGAACTGATATATGTGTAGACCGCTCGAGCGACCAAAACAACGCTCGAGTGACCAGACACGATAAGTGAGACCACTCGAACGACCAGATACTACCCTTCCAATACTTTTACAGACTTGCAAATTTATTAGAAGTTCTCAAAGATTGCTCGAGTGACCAAAGGACCGCTCGAGCAAACTAACCAAAATCTAGGCAATGACTCCTTTGAAAAATGAACTTCCAACCTATTCCAAACGCAACAATGACATCCAAACAACCAAACTCAATCAAGAATAGGATGTATAAGGGTATGAACAACCATTTAAGATAAGGAATCTCATATCCAAAGCAATAAACGAGTCGAGTCTAAATCAGAATCGTTATATCCGAATTATATATACATAAATATTGAATATACACATAAATTATTAGTCATTGGATGATATAAAATTGATATAGATCATTAGATTATATTGAATATATTATATACTTAGGTAACACAACACACACAAAAATATATATATTTTTCACTTATAAATTATATAGACCATCATAACGACATATCTTCTACATTATATAAATTATTTGTTTTGATATTATTAATAATTTTATAAATACAGTCTAATTTTAACAAATTAATTAATTATGTTGCACTAAAAAAAAGGTGCTCGGGCAATAAATCTAATTTTGGATTTTCTTTGCCTAAAGGTCCAGGCGCTCAAATACTGTCCATAATGACAAACTCTTGTAAAATGACCAAACTACCACAATGTATATATATATATATTATTTTCCAAACCAACCCCTAATCAAACCATTCTCTCTCTCTCTCTCTCTCTCTCTCTCTCTCCGCAGTTTCTCTCCCCCTTCTTCTTTCACTACCAATCACTTTCCCTCACCTTCCGTCGTTCCAACACCACTACCACTACCTCTGCCATGACTTCTCTCTTCTCTCTCTTCTCTCTCTTCTCTCTCTTCTCTACCTCCATCAACACTGACACCACCTATAGCTTGCTTTTCGTGCTCCTTTCGGATACTATCAGCCCTATAGTTCGGACTCCCATGGTTTTGAATCTGATTCCACAGGTGTAATGTGAAATAGATAAACACAAACAAGTCCAAATCCGGCAATTCTTTTGGAAAATCAATTTTGAATCAAAATGCCAAAAATGGATTGCTTTGCCAGATTACAAAGTCGCTACCTAAATATTTTTAGAAAATTTAGAAAACTCGAGACTCGTGCCAAAGGCCACTTATTTGTCATCACCAAAGTGTTTCGGCTCGGGAATTTAGGTACGAGAGGAGAAAGTCATGAATTGAGCACCCCACTCACTCAATCAAAGATCAACCTTTACTAATCATGATGTGATTCTTATTTACATTATATGCTCTTGTTTTGATTATTAGGCTAATTTTACTATGTGACGCACACAAGTATAGACTAATTTGCAAAAATTAGAACACTTTGATTTTATGTATGTTTCAAAATTGTTTCGAATATGTACCACTTGAAAAAGTGATCGCATATACACATTAATCAAATCATCCCAATTCAGGCAATTAGCCTTCATCCACAGGCATTCAAACAGGTGTATCAATTAAGCACTTAGCCTCATGGTATTAATGCTTGACATGGCAACAATCACACGCATGCGATATGCTAAAGCAATAAATGCTCACCTAGTACTCCAAAGGAAGCCAAACAAAGAAAAAGAATTAGAAAACATGCATGCTTCTAAATAATGCAACATGACTAATGCAACACATGCGATATGCAATTTAAATCGTCTTGGCTACTAACATGGCATGTGAATCAATTTGATAGCATGCGATTTGAATGCTTTATACATGGGAAATGCTAAGTAAACATGATGTTCTAAACTATCCCATCATAAGCGGGTAAATAAAAAGGAGAAAGACGTAAGGTTGGAAGACATACACACATTATTACATTTTTGCCCTCGCACAGGAGGGTCCGAATAAATGCCCTAGCAAATTACTACGAATTAACTAACTATTACAAACCAAATGAAATAAATTAACTACACTAGATAATTAGTACAAATTGGCCCTCGCACAAGAGGGTCCGAATAAATGAATTAGCTAAGCTACTTAACTAATTATTACAATGGCAAATTTAACTAACTATTCTAGCTAATTAGAGCCACGTTGTATTTCTCAAGCAGATCTACCACCTCTTTCTTGAAGTGTGAGCCGTTATCTGATATGATCTCGTTCGGAACTCCATACTGGCAGATGATGTTGTTTCTAATAAACTTGGCTACATGCGATGCCTTCGGCACAGCATAGGATTGAGCTTCCACCCACTTCGTAAAATAGCCAATCGCCACCAGAATGAACTCATGTCCGTTTGGCCCTTTGGCGAGACTGCACCAATAACATCAATTCCCCAGACTGAGAAAGGCCATGGCGAAGTCATATTGTAGAGCTTAGACGGCGGTATGTTCATGGGATTGGCATGGATCTAGCATTTGTGGCATCACCGTACAAAATCAATGCAATCCTCTTCCATGGTTGACCAATAATAATTTTGTCTGAGAATCTTCCGAGCTAGCATTACACCGTTCATGTGTCCTCCACACTCCCCTCCGTGGATAGCCTCCATAAAGCGCTTCGATTCTTCCTCTTCAACACACAGCTTATGCATTCCTAGATGGCCTCTTTTGTAGAGATTACCCCTGCAGATGATATATTGGACGGCCAGATGCCGTATACCCATTTGTCTTTGGTATTTTCCCCTGGTGGATATGCCTCCTTTTCCAAAAACCAAGGGTTCTTGTCTTGAAACTCATCTATAGCAGCGATGGTCTCATAAGCCGACGTGTATTTCTATTCAATGATGATTGGACCCATCTTCACTCCCAACGGGATGTCTACCATAGAAGATAGAATTGCTAGTGCATTAGCAAACTTTTTGTTCTCTCTAAGCAGATGCGTAAATGTTAGTTTTTCAAACCTTGGAATCAGCATATCCAGGGCCTGATGATAAACCTTCATATTCTCTTCTTTGACCTTCCAGTCCCCGTTTGCTTGGGAAATAACCAAGTTCGAGTCTCCGATGACGTCCAGCCTTATTACCCCTAGTTCTAGGGTAGCTTCGAAACGAGCAATACATGCTTCGTATTCTGCTTCATTGTTGGACATTTTGAATTGGAGTTTGAAGGCTAAGGATATATAGGAATCATCGGGTGCTATTAACAACACACCTATCCCATAACCATATTGATTGGACGCTCCGTCAAAGTACATCGTCCACGTTTCCTCTTTTACATGCAAAATGTCTTTACTGGGAATTGGTATTCCACTGCCTCATCTCCGTCTAGCGGGTGGTCTGTCAGGAATTCTGCTACAGCTCTGCCTTTAACTGTTTTGCGTGTAACATACTTGGGATCAAATTTGGAGAGAAAAAGCAGCGAACGAGCTAGCCTACCTATAAGTGCTAGTTTCTCAAAGAGATATTTGATGTGTTCTAATTGCGAAACCAGGATTATAGAGTGAGCTAACAAGTAGTGCCTCAACTTCCTGGTAGCCTATACCAAGGCTAAGCAAGCTTTCTCCAAGGAAGTATAGCAGGTCTCGTAGTCTAGCATCTTCTTGCTCAAGTAGTAGATGGCTTTCCCCACCCTATTCTCAGATTCCTAAGCAAGCATGCACCTCATGGTTGTATTTGTTACCAATAAGTACAAGATCAGAGGCATTCCTAGCTCAGGCGGTGACAACACAGGCGGATTCTAGAGGTACTGTTTGACCTGTTCGTAGGCAAACTGACATCGATCGTCCCATCGGAACTTCTTCCCTTTCTTTAGGAGACCAAATAATGGTTCACAAGTCAAGGTTAGTTTTGAAATAAATCATCTTATGAATTGCACTTTACCCAGAAAGCCGCGCACCTCATTTTTAGTCCTCGGTTGTGGCATTTCTAAGATGGCCTTGATTTTGGAAGGATCTACTTCAATTCCCCTCTATGTGATAAGAAATCCCAAAGATTTTTCCTTTGTCACCCCAAAGGTACACTTCGTGGGTTCAACCTCAATCTGTATTCCCACGATCCATTGAAAGAACTTTTTTCGGTCGGTGTAATGACCTTCTCGCTTTTTGGACTTGACAATCATATCGTCCACATACACCTCAACCTTTTTGTGGATCATATCATATAGAATGGTGGTCACAGCCCTCTGATAGGTAGCCCCAGCATTTTTAAACCCAAACAGCATGACTCGGTAGCAGTATGTATCCTATGGTGTGGTGAAAGCCATCTTTTCTCTATCCTTCTGGTTATATCCAGAAAACCCATTCATAAAGGAAAGCAAGGCATGGCCCGCAGTGAAGTCTACCAACTCATCAATATGCGGCAGTGGAAAGTCATCCTTCGGGCTGGCTCTGTTCAAGTCCTAAAAGTCGACACAAACCCGAATTCTGCCATCCTTCTTTGGCACTGGGACAATATTGGCCAACCAGGTAGGATACTCGGAAACTAACAAGAATCCTGCATCAATCTGCTTGGTGACCTCTTCTGGTGTTGTACAATCTCAGGATCGATTCCAGGCATGTCTTAGTAGGACCACAAGAAAACATCTTTGAAATCTTTTAATAAAGTGGTTAAATGCTCGCATTCCTCCAAAGACAATGTGGACCCGATCTGGACCAAGCGTGGATCCTTCTCAATACCCACATTAATGGCAATGATTTCATTAGAACAAGGTTCAGCATACCTCTCCTCCTCTCTACTAATCAAATTTTTCAAAGCCAGAGGAATTTCTTCCTCTGTGCTTTCATTAAAATTTTAAAAATCTTGGTTAATGCAATAAATAAATGGCACAAAAAAGTACACAGAATCTGCAGCAATTTCATTCAAAAGTTTCAGTCCCTCGATTACAATCGACTCGAAAGCAAAAGAAAAAGAGGACCTCGACAGGACCTTGGCATTCAGGTTGCCACCCCCAGGAATGCCAGACTCAGACCTCCCAAACTAACTTGAATCTGATCTCGACTCCACAGACTTAGTGGAATCAGATTCTGGTTCATCACTCGATTCAAAACTGGAAACAAAGCATTCTTCCAGCTGCCAAGTAAGACGTGGTGCCCTCGATACATCCAAAATTCTAGAGGTTGGGTCAATGTAGACGTCCCTGAACGTCCCGGGAGGGAAATCCCGTTCTGTTCATTTGGGCTCACTACGGTTCAAGGACTCGATGTCACGGTCCTATATTTAACCTCGTAGAGTGCAATGCAAGACCGATGAATCATCAAAGAGTCCAAATCTAGCAAATCGGTTTTGAAAACAGATTTTTTTTTAAAGAAGTGCCAAGCATGGACTACTTTGCCAGATACAGAGTCGCCACCTAAATATTTTATTTTGGGAAAATTTAGGAAATCCTAACTCGTTGCCTAAGGCCACGTGTCCGTCATCACCAAAGTTGCCTCGGTTCGGGAACTTGGGTACGATTCGGGAAGGTCACTTCGTGAGCACCCCCGCTCACCCGATCAAAGATCGGCCTCTACTAACCATGATATCTAGTTTTGAAAACATTATGCGTTCTTATTCCGGTTATTAGCCTAGATTTACTACGTGATGCGCGCAGCATACAAGTATAGACCGGGTCGCCTGAATTGGAACAAAACATTTCATGTTTATTTTTGAAAGATGGTTTGCTACTCGCAAGTAGGCTTAAAAATGCAGATTTTGACACCCTCGGGTGGGCTTAGAAAAAGATGGTTTTGCCAATATCTAGTGGGCTTAAAACTCACAGTCGATGATTTGTTCCAATCCAAATAACCCAACCTTGACCCACATGCATTCAGGCAGGTATATCACATAAGCATATAGCCTCATGGTAAGCATGCTATCATGGCAGTCACTCACACGCATGCAAGGATGCTAAAACATAAAAACTTACCGAGTACTCCAAGCCAAAACAGAAGCTATGTTAGAAATCCATGCATGATCCTAACTATACAGAAATGCCTAATGCAACACATGCAAAAATGCAACTTATAGCAGGCTCGGCTATTCTAAAGATGGCATGTGAAATGCTACAACTAACAAGTATTCAACTCGGAATTGAAATACAATGCAGTTAGTATGATACGCCGAGCCCGGTGCATGCGAAACAGATGAATGAATGCAAACATGCTATCATACTGTATGCTAATTGAAACATGCCCTAAACTAACCATCATAAGCTGGTAAATAAAAGGGAGAAAGACGTGGGGTTGGAAGACATACATCACACGTACGCACACTTATTGCAGTTGTGCCCTCTCTCGGAGGGTCCGAATAAATAATACAGTCCGAATAAATTACAGTCCGAATAAGTACAAAACCCTAATTAATTAACAAATTAACTAGGAAAGCAGTAAATTAGCATGCAAGCTCATGGACGGCCTCAGCTCTATTCCGGATGATGAATGATGCATGCTTGAGTTACCTTGCGTGGAAATCCAGTGCGATGCCCCGGTTTGCCTCTGTTTGCAATTAATCCTGGAATATTGTGCAAAGCTCTTGAAGGATGTTGATCCTTGATTTACTGCAACAGAGAGCAAGAAGGGGGCATGGCTAAGTATTTTCACATTTGTATGCTCGCCTCGATCCTCGTGCCATCAACCACGCATCTTGATGCATGATGGCCGAGGAGTCGAATTGCACGACTCAATATGAAATGAATGCACATGAAAACACAACAAGACTGAGACTCCATCATGGTTAATCCAGAGTGTCGGTGATCGGGAATTGAGACACGTTCCGTCACTCGGAGTACGAAACGTCCCTCGTTTCCCGTGCTTGGGCTAACTCCTATCCCAAACACGATGCAATATGCATGACATGCATGAATGCGACTAACATACCACCTAGCATACACAATGCTATGAACTGGCATACACAATGCTCGATATAACATGGCATACACAATGTTCTAACATACAACCTAGCATACACAATGCTATGGACTAAGATGGCATACACAATGCAATATGGGCTTACACCAATATGAGTGGACCTCAGCCACACTTACATCAGCGGCCATCAAATGAAAATGAGACAACCGAAATGTGTGCACACATGCACGAATACCGAGGACCGAACCTAAGGCATCAAATGCCACTCTACCAAAGCATGACAAGGGATGAAAGATGGCATACAAACATGTAATTTCCAGCATTGAAACATGATGCTAAATGGTCCCGAAACATGGAAATATGGCACCCGATGCATGAAATAAGCCCCGAAACTCAAAGCTAGGCGCATGTGTTGAATTATAACTATGCAAAGAAAGCATTATTTGGTCATGAAGTACAAAGACAGAGCCAAGGCAGTCCCAAAACATGCACATTTCTAGTTTAAAGCATGGCCAAAAGGTGCTAATACGAAGGGCTAAAACAACATGCAACTTAGGCTAGTAAGCATGGTTTACATGGCATGTATATGAAGCACAAGAGAAGTCACAAAACCAGACAAAAACAGTAAACAAAACATGTCAAAATATGCCCAAATAACCACTGAAATGCAGCCAATGCATGCAAAAATGAGGGGCTCCTTTGGAAGGCTATGCAAGGGGTTACTCAACACATATATGATGGACATTTAGCAAAGCAAAAAAAAATCTGAAAATGAGTTATGACAGCCCTAAAACCCACCAAATAGGCCCTGAAATCAGTTTAGGAAACATACAAAGAAAGGTCCTTTTGAAAGGCCTTGAATGAGATTGCTCTACACATGCATCATAGACAAAAAATATGGCAAAATGGGCTCTTGATAGAGCTTAGGCAGACCTTAAAACCCTCAAAATGAGGCCTGAAACATGACTTCACAACATACAAAATAGAGCCCCTTTGGAAGGCCAATCATGCTAGTAAAGAGAATGAGGGGTGAGAGGGTCACCCCTCTATGATTTCTAAGCTCAAAACCTCATCAAAGCCACTGAAAATCCACTGGATTTCAGAGGCTAAGAGGCCAAAACAAGGCCAATGCAAATGCTCAAATGCATGGCTCAAAGCATGTGGAAATGAAGCATGCAAAGAAGGAGATGACTCCAAACAGAAAAGTGACCTCAAACAAACTTAAAGAGGAGGTCAAAGAAAGACTTTTCCAGTTTATAACAAATCTCGAAAATGTTCACAAGTAAGGCTAAAATAGGATGCAAAAATAGCCCTAAAAGGGAGATTGGGAAAACAAGGAAGTAGATGGCCTCAAACGGCAAAGTGTCCTTAAACAAAGTTGAAGAGGGGCTCAAAATAAGACACTTCACAATTTAGGTCAAAGCCCAGAAATGCTAGAAAAAAGGGCTAAAGTATGAAGCAAAAGAATGCAAGAAAAGGGGAAATGAGGACTTACCCTTGTAGCACAACAATGCAGCAACTTTTGACCAAGAAGGTGAGCTCTCAACCTTTACAAATGACCTCCAAGGTTCTAGAATGGATGGTGGAGGTGGTAGGCTAGGAGTTGTAGTGTAAAATGGCCAAGAACAAGGGTGTTTGGAGGCTTAAAGTAGAGAGATGGAGGGTTGTATGTATATATCTCAGCCCAAAGCCTCTAACCTTTGCAAAATAAGATGGAGGGTTGGTTATATAGAGGGAGAAGGCCATGGCTTCTTGGAGAAGCCTCAAAGGGGGGTCAAAGCTTCTAAAAGAAGCTCGACCAAAAGGGTCAAGCTTCCTCAAGAAGCTTGACCAAAGGGTCAAACTTCCTTTGGAAGCTAAGCAAAGGGTGCAAAACCACCTTTAAAAGGATCAAAACAAGGACAAATCCTCGGACAGAGGGTCAGGTGCAAAATAGCTGGCACAGCTAGAATGCACTCAAGAAGACAAGACTGGCCAACCAGGTTCAAAAGGCCAAGGTGGTCGGCCGGCCACCTCCCCTGGTCGGCTGACCAGGGTTCAAAAGGTTCAAGAAGAAAAGCTGGCCGGCCACCCCAGAAAGGTGGCCTCCCAGATGAGTGCAACACAGCTGTATGGTGGAAAACCAGAAAATGTGACCTAGGAGAGAGAAAAACTAGCTTTTTAGGGGGTTCAAAAGGGTGAAGAAGAATTACTGGTCGGCCTACCCATATTGGTGGCCTTCTAGGTGAGCACAACACAATGGTGGTGTGAAATACCAGAAATTGTGGCTCAAAAGTAAGAAAAACCAGCTTTCTGTCAGAAAAACAGGCTTTAGGAGAGAGAAAATGAGAAAACTGGTTTTTCAGGGGAAAAATGTGGCCTCCCACCATCCTACCATCTCCCTAGCAATGAAAATAGGGTCCCTACCAAAAATGGACCAAGACGGATGCAAAACGAAAGTTCGGGGCGAACGAAAGCATCAGGGGCCCCAAAACAAGTCATAATCGGAGGTGGCGTATGACCACGAAGGTGGTCTCCCCGGCCACAGTGTCCCTCTAAGGAGAGGAAACAAGGTATGTGCCAAAAACCGGAGCAAACGGAGATAATTAGGCGGTCCGAATCGAGAGGCGCCGCCACGGCTCAAAACCGAAAGCCTCCAAACGGGAAAAATGGCCTACGACCACGAAACATAGCCTACGGCCACTGAGAGATGGTCTACGAGACCTCTCCCTCCCTTCGGGAAGAGAAAACAGAGAAAACAGGACCTGGTTCACAAACCGAGGCAAAGCACAAAAGAGCCCCAAAGTCCGGAGGCAAGGCTCGCAACCGAGACTCTGAAACCTCAGAACGAGCACGATATGCAACATTACCGAGCGCTCAGTTGGTGACGTCTGAGTTTTAAGGCCGGTCAAAAATGGGGTGTCTATAGTTGCCCCTCTTTGACAGAACTCGAAAGTCATACGTGACGGGAGTGAATGTCAAAGCCTAGAGATGACCCATTTTTGACAAGGCCGAAGACTTAGACAAACATACAAGATAACAAAGAAATGTGCCCACAGGCATGCCTGCAGGCGGGGGCAAAATGCAAAACGATATGCACCAGGTCGAACGTAACTCATGATCATGCAAAGCAGCAAGCTGTAATGAAGCAAATATTCACAATAGATGCAATAGGTCTAAGCGATAATACAAAGCAACAACTACATTTCATGCAGTAAGAATGTAGGAGAATCACAATTCTCGCCACGTCTCACACGGAGAAGATACAATACCTGTCCGGTTCGTCTGGTCACACCAGCTTCAAATAAACTGTACATACAATATTGTGCTTGCAAAAGAGAGAAACTCATGCTGCCGGGGACCTTCCCCTTCTTTTCAGTTGAACCGCAGGTACTACTTTTCTCCCTGACTATGGTCGCAGTTTTCCCTATTGTCCAACAGGGTGACACACTAGGTTGGTTCAGTATCCAGAATTGAAGCGCATACACATGCTATCTCAATCTATGGGGCTGCCATACAGATTTCAAGCCGAGGATATACCCCTGGGTATTTAAACCAGACTTTAGTCTCGGAAATCCCGAACCTTTGTGTTCTAGGCATGAGCCATTCGAACTCTAGTTTCCACCGTCTCAGTTGGTCTCCTAGGAACTCACCACAAACACAAGCAGGTGGCTATACCAGACCACCGGAAGTCGTTCGGGCACGACAAACACCAAAGGAATCACACCTTTAGAGGATTTAAGGTCTCCTAGACTAGAGAGTGCACAAGACAGTGCGAATAAAGATGCACGATTTAAGGTCTCCTAGAACAGAGGATTTAAGGTCTCCCAGACCAGAGAGTACACAAGACAGTGCGATGCAGAGTGAATGCACAAAACAGTGCTAAGCAGATGCACAAAATAGTGCGATGCTAAAGGTGTACAAAACAGTACGAGCAGGGTGAATGCACAAAACAGTACGATACAGATAAGGTGAGCAAGATAGCACGATGCAATGCACTAACAAGTGCAAGTGAGGTGCGCAAGGTACGCGATACAATGCACTAACAAGTACAGGTGTGGTGCGCAAGGTAGCGCGAGTATAAACTGCACAAAACAGTGCAAGGCGCAAGAAAGCGCGAGTGTAAATTGCACAAAACAGTGCGATGCGCAAGAAAGCGCGAGTGATAAACTGCAGAAAATAGTGCGAGGCGCAAGAAAGCGCGAGTGATAAACTGCACAAGACAGTGCGATACGCAAGAAAGCGCGAGTGTAAACTGCAGAAAATAATGCGACTGAGATACAAAGTGTAAGTGCACAAGATAGTGTGAATGATAAACTACACAAGACAGTGCGATGCGCAAGAAAGCGCGAGTGAAATGCATGCATAATGCAGGCAAAGGTGCACAAAACAATGCGATGCGCAAAATAGCGCGATAAAATGCGTACACCATGTAAGACTTGGCACACAACTTATGACATAGCATTGCATTCGTTTAGCACACAGCTCACAACACAACACTTTGTTTGTTTGGCACGCGGCTCACAACACAAAATTTTGTTCTTTCGGCACGCAGCTCGAAACACAGCACTCTGTTTATCTGGGCACACAGCTCTTTTGGGCACACAGCTCATTTGGGCACACAGCTCGTTTTTTGGGCACACAGCTCATTCTTTGGGCACGCAGCTCATTCTTTGGGCACGTAGCTCACTTTTCGGGCGCACAGCTCATTCTTTGAGCACACAGCTCACTTTTCGGGCGCACAGCTCATTCTTTGGGCACGCAGCTCATTCTTCGGGCACGCAGCTCACTTTTCGGGCACACAGCTCATTCTTCGGGCACACAGCTCGTTTCGAGCACGCAGCTTGTTCTGAACACTCAGTCTATAACACAGCATTCTGTTTGCATTTTGAACACACATCTTAAGCACTTGAATTTCTGAACACGCAGCTCATGCTTTTGGTTGTGAACACGCAACCCACATTTTTGAAATCTGAACACGCAGCTCAAACTTTTTCTCATGAACATGCAGCCCACATTTCTGAAATCTGGACACACAGCTCAGACCTTTTGTTGTGAACACGCAGTCCACATTTTTGAGATTTGAACACACAGCTCAAACTTTTTGTCGTGAACACACAACCCACCGTTTTTGAAAGTTGAACACGCAGCCCAAACTTTTGAGGTGAACACACAGCCCACAGTTTTTGAAATTTGAACATGCAGCCCAAACTTTTGAGGTGAACACACAGCCTACACTGGTTGAAAGTTAAACACGCAGCTCACTGTCTTTGAAGTCTGAACACGCAACCCAAATTTTGAGGTGAACACACAGCACACACTGGTTGGGAGTTGAACACACATTAACTGTTGAATTCTCAACACGCACCCAAATTTTGAGGTGAACACACAAAGACACATCGTTGAGAGTTGAACACACAGCTCACTGTTTTTGAAGTCTGAACACACAGCTCAAACACTTGATGTTGAACACACAGCTCGAACTTTGAGATGAACACACAGCCCACTGTTTTTTTTTAAGTCTGAACACACAGCTCAAACACTTGACTTTCTGAACACGCAGCTCAAATTTTGATTGTGCACACGCAGCACACACTTGTTGAAAGTTGAACACGCAGCCCAAACTCTTGAACTTCTGAACACGCAGCCCATTTTGAATGTGAACACGCAGCACACATTTGTTGAAAGTTGAACACGCAGCCCAAACTTTTGAATTTCTGAACACGCAGCCCATTTTTTGATTGTGAACACGCAGTACACACTTGTTTGAAGGTTGAACACGCAGCCCAAACTTTTGAATTTCTGAACACATAGCTCATTTTTTATTGTGAACACGCAGCACACACTTGTTTGAAGGTTGAACACGCAGCCCAAACTTTTGAATTTCTGAACACGCAGCTCATTTTTCGATTATGAACACGCAGCACACACTTGTTTGAAGGTTGAACACGTAGCCCAAACTTTTGAATTTCTGAACACACAGCTCATTTTTTGATTGTGAACACGCAGCACACACTTGTTTGAAGGTTAAACACGCAGCCTAAACTTTTGAATTTCTGAACACACAGCTCATTTTTTTATTGTGAACACGCAGCACACACTTGTTTGAAGGTTGAACACGCAGTCCAAACTTTTGAATTTCTGAACACGCAGCTCATTTTTTTATTGTGAACACGCAGCACACACCTGTTTGAAGGTTGAACACGCAACCCAAACTTTTGAATTTCTGAACACGCAGATCATTTTCGAATGTGCACACGCAGCACACATTTGTTTGAAAGTTGAACACGCAGCCCAAACTTTTGAGGTGAACACACAGCCCACTGTTTTATTTGCACGCAGCGCATATTGAACACATAGTTCTTACATTTCACTTTTGAACTCACAGCTCATTCATTTCATTTGCACGCAGCTCATGCATTTGATTCTGAACACGCAGCTCATACATTTTCATTTGCATGCAGCTCATGCATTTGATTTTGAACACGCAGCTCATACATTTTCATTTGCACGCAGCTCATGCATTTGATTCTGAACACGCAGCTCATAAATTTTCGTTTCTGAACACACAGCTCATTCTTTTCATTTTGAACACGCAGCTCACACATTTCACTTTGAACATGCAGCTCATAAATTTTCATTTCCGAACACACAGCTCATTCACTTCATTTTGAACATGCAGCTCATAACACAACACTGCTCGATCTGAACACACGGCTCATAACACAGTATTCTTGTAATTTTGAACACACAGCTCATTCTGAACATACAGGATGCGATGACGGAACTTGCAGAAGTTGAAACAAACTCAGATGCCTGACATTTTCCCTTTTTCTTTTGCTTCGAAATCTGGAACCTATATAGCTTCAGATAGGTCCTGGTTTTACTGTTCCCACATGACCCGGGTTAAACCCTGTGGTTTTTGAAAGAATAGAATCTTGTTTTGCACAAATGTGGAGAACGGCACGGCACTCTGAGCACCAAACAATTTTTTGAAATTGAGAGTGAGAATAAGTTCTCGACTGGGTATTGAGCCTACGACTGAACACAGCACACCATGACTCAACAACAAAGAGAAAGACAAGGTAAGACAACCTAAACACATCTACAGACACCCGAAATGACTCAAAACAAGGATCGAGACAAACAAAACGACTGACACGACACACAGATGTGTTCCAATGGCAAGAGACCTCTCAGTGCATGAGGAGCCAGCTTCTCCGGGTATTGTTTCCCACCCTTTCTCATTTGTGATTCTCACATCACTCGGCCCTCAAGCTCTATTTTTTCTGAAAAAGGCCCTTTTCCTCTCAGCGTACATCTCTCTATTCTTCAATCTCTCATTTTTTTATCCCTCCCCTGGGTGGTTGATGGATAAACAGGAAGTTTCGGGCTCTTGCCCCTAGCATTCTGCTAGATTCTCTTTCTTCTGCTCACAACAATGAACTTTCCCCACAGAGGGGTTGTGATGCGGCTGGATGTGCAGTAGATCTGCAATTGACATTGGTTGACGATGCTCTACTGGGGAGTTTGGACATGATCAAATGTGTCCAGACGAGGGAGTGGAATATCTTGATCCATTCCAGTTCATGCTTCGCACTTGGCTTGATACCTTGTTGCTTGGAGGATGTTAAAAGCTTTCAGCCCTTTATTGTTAGCTTCAGTTATGCCCTTTGTTGGCAGGTAGAGTGCCCTTTCTGGCAAGTAGAGTGCCCTTTTTTGGCAAGTATGTTGACAATGGGGAAAAGACAGAACACCTGACTCAACTATGCCCCTAGTTCATTATTTTGACCATTTTTTGTTTTGGTTTCTACTAAAACAATTTTGACCAATATAAGAGTTAGATTAATCATACTTATTCAAATTTTGACTTGAAATCATGCAAGTTAGGTTATGAGCACTGAAAATTTTCCTTTTTGGGTCCAAGAAAATGGTCCAATTTTAGAAAAATGGAATAATTTTCGAGAGAAATAGTCAACCTCAGTAAAAATTCTCAAAAACTATTTTTGCAAACGGCCACTGCTTAACGAGCACGGAACCTACTCTTGAGATGCACAACCTCAAATCCAAATCAATGGAAAATTGCCCCTTGTCTGAACGGCACTGCATGGCAACTGAAAGTTGCCCCTAGTATGAATAGCACCGCAGCACTGCATGGCAACGGAAAGTTGCCCCTTGTTTGAATGGCACCGCAACGCATTGTAATCAGTCTTCAGAGTGACGATCACAACTGAACTCTCGAATACAGAGAAGACAAAGATGACCAAAACCATCACATGGACACAATTGAATTTGCAGTGTTTTACGGCTGGACTTCAGAATGAAGTTGCCTACGTATCCCAAAGATGGGAATCAAGCCTTACGTAGTTCGGGGTAAGGTACATTCGGGTATTAAACTCTCCTTTTGCGCTCTAACTTTTGCCAAGGCCGCCCTTCCGGGTTTTCAACCTTGCGAGCTTTGTTCTTTTTTTCTTTTCAATTCTTTTTCTTTTCATTTCTTTTTTCATCTTTTCTTTGCATTTTTCTTCTCTTTCTTTTTTTTTTTCATTCTTTGCATTTCTTTTCTTCTTCTTTTTTTTGTTCTTTTTCTTGCTCTAACTTTTGCCTGGGTCGCCCTCCCAGGTTTTTGGCCCAGCGAGCCTCTCAAGGGTAAAAGTGTAGCTTTGTCCATGTCAAATGGTTTTGAGATCTTGAAGTCATCTGAATCCAAGAGAATGGCTGCTGTTCGCTGACGATGCAGGAGTCCATCCAATGGGGGGGCTGAATTTGCCCCTAGTGTTGTGGATAGGAACTCGGTTGTCCTTCAGCAAAAAAAAAATCTTCTTTCTTCCCTTATGGGATTTGGCATTCTTGCCAATCGTCGTCTTTGACTCTTCGAGCACATCTGACATTTTTGCCCCTAGTTCGAGGGGTGCTCCTGATCTAGCTTCACAAGCTTCTCGATCTGACTTTTCTTGCCCCTAGTTCGCAGGCTGCTTCAAATCTGGCCACACAGGCCTCACATCATGATTGGCCTCGGAACATTCTGAATCCAAGTTCAAGGTTTAAAATCAAGAGGGGTTGAGTCTTGAGGCTGAGAGCGATCCTAAACTGCACAATCTCAAGAGCGATTCCACACAAGTCTTCGCAGGACAGCACAAAACATTTTTTGAAATTTTTTTAAAAAGTGACTAGTCGCTCGCGCTGAAGACAATGCGAAACCAATCTGGATCAAGCCAGGATCCTTCTCAGTACTCACACTCACAAGCATGATCTCAATCATTAAGTGCTTAGCATGCCTCTCTTTCTCTCACTTGATCAAATTTTTGCAAATCCCGAGGAATTCCTTCATCTTTGTTTTCAACACATTGTTCGAAAAGTTTTGAAAAACTTAGGTCAATACAATGATTTAAAGGTGCAGGAGAGCATGTGAGATGCTCCGCCAATTCATCCTAGATTTTCTGGCACAAACAGCACAAGGCAGAAGCAAATGCAAGAGTGTGAAAATTACTGCTGTTCCATTCAAATTTGTTGGTGTAACTGGCTCCAGGCAGAAACAGACTCAAAACAGAACGAAAAGACAAATGCAAAACAAAATAGTGATGCCCGAGGTGACACCCCCGGAATCACCCGACCTTTGTACAACAGGACTGACTCGATACAACAGGACAGACCCTTAATCAAAAAGACTGACTCAAGACAATGAGACAGACTCAAAACAAAACTACAGAACTGACTCAACACCCAAGTCAGAAGCTACAAAACTAGCATTCACAAATGCTCCAAAGTGCGTGCCATATGCCACATCCGAAGTAAACTGAGCGCCGTCCGCAGGTGGACCAACTTCCGATCACATACTTGTGGTATCCTTGAAATCTAACAACTCAGCAGTGACAAACTTCTCTGAGGTAGGTGGGAGGATGACCTCATTGTCGATCAAATCCTGTACTTCATGACGAAGACGAAAACAGTTGTCGGTGCTATGACCGGTTTGCTGGTGGTACGCACAGTACAGGGTGGCATCATGTTTCACTGGAAGGGGATTGGGGAGGGGGCGAGGCTCAAGAGGTTTGAGGTGGCCTTTCTTAACAAGGATCTGAAGGGCCTTAGACAAAGGCATATAAAGGGCGTGGAATACCCTGCGACCTCGGGGTAGATACTTCGAGGTTTGCTGACTTTTGCTGGACGCACTGGCAAAAGGATCGGCAGGTGCTGCCTTGGCCTTCTGATCCTTTCCAGGTGCAGAGTTAGGGTTGGAGGGAACGGTTCTGGTATGACGGTTCCTATCCCGATTTTCTGCCTGGCTCGAACTGCCCTCGGTCGGAGCGGGAAAAGCGTCATCCACAGTTTTAGCCACAGCTATGAATATTTGTTGTTTACTCAATCTCCCGGTTTTCAAAGCCTCGACTGCCCACAGCAGTTGTTCAACGGGATCAGCATCTGTTCCCACTTTGTTCTTACCTCTAGCCTTAGCATGATCGAGGGTTTGGGTTGCTACATCAGAGTGGAACCCGGTTGTTGTTGACATGTCATGGCCATAGCTTGAGACAGCCTCAGGTTGGCTGAGCTTGATCACAATTCACCCCAATAGCGGAAGCCGACATTCCGTAGGTGAGATCAGCCACAGACCTCTGAAGGTCACCGATCATTCCCATCAATTCAAATGTGGTGGGCTCACGAGCTTGACACGACTGGGGCGTCCAGACCGGGCGCGCGGCAGGCGACCTAGGCGGGTATGGTACATCAACATTGGTCTCATCCTGTAAGATGATTCCTTGGTCTAATGCGGCTGCCATGACCATAATTTCCTCTGAACTTTGCGTCATCATAAGTTCATTGCCCGAATGGTGGTGACGGATCAGATGTCTATTTTGCCTCAGCAAAGGAGAACACTGGTTATTCTGTACTAAATCTCGAATCGAAGAGAAAACACGCAGATTTCGCCCAATCGTAATGCAGACACAAGCATAGAATAATAATCACCCTACTATCGATCATCGTTCCCCAAAATCATCGCCCAAACATGAATCGATACCCACAGATATAATCGATTCTCAAAATCTCGAATCGGTGCTGCAGCTTGATACCCAAACTGGTAAACTGATACATGCATTCCTGTAGGGACGCACTCTAAAAGCACATAGCAAACAAGTGAGAGCCAAAACACCCCTATGTTTGGGTAGGGTTTCCCTTTCCTATTTTGTCAGGAGCTACGGTTTCACTATGCACGTAGCGGTTTCAAACAACCTATATCAGGTAAGCAACCTGTCCTAGTTTGGAATGGTCACTACGGATTCGGAATATGCACTAGGTCGAATGGTCAAAAGGGTGCCCCGGTAAAATCGGGGTTTGTGTTTCCATACTGGCAGAGCCCGTAACCGGTAAGCCTTATGGCACGCAGCCTCTGGCAAACTGCTCAAGAATAGCAGATGGCAAACACGGTGTCCTAGGCGCACCAATGCACATGCAATGCAAAGAAATACATAAGTGTAATCAAAACAAGATATCATGAGTTCGAGTCAAGCTCTCTAAAGTCCCCAGCGGAGTCGCTAGAAACTGTAGACGTCCCCGAACGTCCCGAGAGGGAAATCCCGTTCTGTTCATTTGGGCTCACTACGGTTCAAGGACTCGATGTCATGGTCGTGTATCTAATCTCGCAAAGTGCAATGCAAGACCGATGAATCATCAAAGAGACCAAATCCGGCAAATCAGTTTTGAAAACAGATTTTTTTTTTTAAAAGTGCCAAACATGGACTGCTTTGCCAGATACAGAGTCGCCACCTAAATATTTTATTTTGGGGAAATTTAGGAAACCCTGACTCGTTGCCTAAGGCCACGTGTCTATTATCACCAAAGTTGCCTCGGCTCGGGAACTTGGGTACGATTGGGGAAGGTCACTTTGTGAGCACCCCCGCTCGCCCGATCAAAGATCGGCCTCTACTAACCATGATATCTAGTTTTGAAAACATTATGCGTTCTTATTTCGGTTATTAGCCTAGATTTACTACGTGATGCGCGCAGCATACAAGTATAGACCGGGTCGCCTGAATTGGAACAAAACATTTCATGTTTATTTTTGAAAGATGGTTTGCTACTCGCAAGTAGGCTTAAAAATGCAGATTTTGACACCCTCGGGTGGGCTTACAAAAAGATGGTTTTGCCAATATCTAGTGGGCTTAAAACTCACAGTCGATGATTTGTTCCAATCCAAATAACTCAACCTTGACCCACAGGCATTCAGGCAGGTATATCACATAAGCATATAGCCTCATGGTAAGCATGCTATCATGGCAGTCACTCACACGCATGCAAGGATGCTAAAACATAAAAACTTATCGAGTACTCCAAGCCAAAACAGAAGCTATGTTAGAAATCTATGCATGATCCTAACTATATAGAAATGCCTAATGCAACACATGCAAAAATGCAACTTATAGTAGGCTCGACTATTCTAAAGATGGCATGTGAAATACTACAACTAACAAGTATTCAACTCGGAATTGAAATACAATGCAGTTAGTATGATGCGCCGAGCCCGGTGCATGCGAAACAGATGAATGAATGCAAACATGCTATCATACTGTATGCTAATTGAAACATGCCCTAAACTAACCATCATAAGCTGGTAAATAAAAGGGAGAAAGACGTGGGGTTGGAAGACATACATCACACGCACGCACACTTATTATAGTTGTGCCCTCTCTCGGAGGGTCTGAATAAATAATACAGTCTGAATAAATTAAAGTCCGAATAAGTAAAAAACCCTAATTAATTAACAAATTAACTAGGAAAGCAATAAATTAGCATGCAAGCTCATGGACCGCCTCAGCTCTGTTTCGGATGATGAATGATGCATGCTTGAGTGGCCTTGCGTGGAAATCCAGTGCGATGCCCCGGTTTGCCTCTGTTTGCAATTAATCCCGGAATGTTGTGCAAAGCTCTTGAAGGATGTTGATCCTTGATTTACTGCAATAGAGAGCAAGAATGGGGCATGGCAAAGTATTTTCACATATGTATGCTCGCCTCGATCCTCGTGCCATCAACCACGCATCTCGATACATGATGGCCGAGGAGTCGAATTGCACGACTCAATATGAAATGAATGCACATGAAAACACAACAAGACCGAGACTCCATCATGGTTAATCCAGAGTGTCGGTGACCGGGAATTGAGACACGTTCTGTCACTCGGAGTACGAAACGTCCCTCGTTTCCCGTGCTTGGGCTAACTCCTATCCCAAACACGATGCAATATGCATGACATGCATGAATACGACTAACATACCACCTAGCATACACAATGCTATGAACTGGCATACACAATGCTCGATATAACATGGCATACACAATGTTCTAACATACAACCTAGCATACACAATGCTATGGACTAAGATGGCATACACAATGCAATATGGGCTTACACCAATATAAGTGGACCTCAGCCACACTTACATCAGCGGCCATCAGATGAAAATGAGACAACCGAAATGTGTGCACACATGCACGAATACCGAGGACCGAACCTAAGGCATCAAATGCCACTCTACCAAAGCATGACAAGGGATGAAAGATGGCATACAAACATGTAATTTCCAGCACTGAAACATGATGCTAAATGGTCCCGAAACATGGAAATATGGCACCCGATGCATGAAATAAGTCCCGAAACTCAAAGCTAGGCGCATGTATTGAATTATAACTATGCAAAGCAAGCATTATTTGGCCATGAAGTACAAAGACAGAGCCAAGGCAGTCCCAAAACATGCACATTTCTAGTTTAAAGCATGGCCAAAAGGTGCTAATACGAAGGGCTAAAACAACATGCAACTTAGGCTAGTAAGCATGGTTTACATGGCATGTATATGAAGCACAAGAGAAGTCACAAAACCAGACAAAAAAAGTAAACAAAACATGTCAAAATATGCCCAAATAACCACTGAAATGCAGCCAATGCATGCAAAAATGAGGGGCTCCTTTGGAAGGCTATGCAAGGGGTTACTCAACACATATATGATGGACATTTAGCAAAGCAAAACCAACTCTGAAAATGAGTTATGACAGCCCTAAAACCCACCAAATAGGCCCTGAAATTAGTTTAGGAAACATGCAAAGAAAGGTCCTTTTGAAAGGCCTTGAATGGGATTGCTCTACACATGCATCATAGACATAAAATATGAAAAAATGGGCTCTTGACAGAGCTTAGGAAGACCTTAAAACCCTCAGAATGAGGCCTGAAACATGACTTCACAACATACAAAATAGAGCCCCTTTGGAAGGCCAATCATGCTAGTAAAGAGAATGAGGGGTGAGAGGGTCACCCCTCTATGATTTCTAAGCTCAAAACCTCATCAAAGCAACTAAAAATTCACTGGATTTCAGTGGCTAAGAGGCCAAAACAAGGCCAATGCAAATGCTCAAATGCATGGCTCAAAGCATGTGGAAATGAAGCATGCAAAGAAGGAGATGACTCCAAACAGAAAAGTGACCTCAAACAAACTTAAAGAGGAGGTCAAAGAAAGACTTTTTCCAGTTAATAACAAATCTCAAAAATGTTCACAAGTAAGGCTAAAATAGGATGCAAAAATAGCCCTAAAAGGGAGATTGGGAAAACAAGGAAGTAGATGGCCTCAAACGGCAAAGTGTCCTCAAAAAAATTTGAAGAGGGGCTCAAAATAAGACACTTCACAGTTTAGTTCGAAGCCCAAAAATGCTAGAAAAAGGGGCTAAAGTATGAAGTAAAAGAATGCAAGAAAAGGGGAAATGAGGACTTACCCTTGTAGCACAACAATGCAGCAACTTTTGGACCAAGAAGGTGAGCTCTCAACCTTTACAAATGACCTCCAAGGTTCTAGAATGGATGGTGGAGGTGGTAGGCTAGGAGTTGTAGTGTAAAATGGCCAAGAACAAGGGTGTTTGGAGGCTTGAAGTAGAGAGATGGAGGGTTGTATGTATATATCTCAGCCCAAAGCCTCTAACCCTTGCAAAATAAGATGGAGGGTTGGTTATATAGAGGGAGAAGGCCATGGCTTCTTGGAGAAGGCCATGGCTTCTTGGAGAAGCCTCAAAGGGGGGTCAAAGCTTCTAAAAGAAGCTTGACCAAAAGGGTCAAGCTTCTTGAGGAAGCTAAACCAAAAGGGTCAAGCTTCCTCAAGAAGCTTGACCGAAGGGTCAAACTTCCTTTGGAAGCTAAGCAAAGGGTGCAAAACCACCTTTAAAAGGATCAAAACAAGGACAAATCCTCGGACAGACGGTCAGGTGCAAAACAGCTGGCACAGCTAGAATGTACTCAAGGAGACAAGACTGGCCGACCAGGTTCAAAAGGCCAAGGTGGTCGGCCGGCCACCTCCCCTGGTCGGCTGACCAAGGGTCAAAAGGTTCAAGAAGAAAAGATGGCCTCCCAGATGAGTGCAACACAGCTGTATGGTGGAAAACCAGAAAATGTGACCTAGGAGAGAGAAAAACTAGCTTTTTAGGGGGGTTCAAAAGGGTCAAGAAAAATTACTGGTTGGCCTACCCATATTGGTGGCCTCCCAGGTGAGCACAACACAATGGTGGTGTGAAAAACCAGAAATTGTGGCTCAAAAGTAAGAAAAACTAGCTTTCTGTCAGAAAAACCGGCTTTAGGAGAGAGAAAATGAGAAAACTAGTTTTTTGGGGGAAAAGGTGGCCTCCCACCATCCTACCATCTCCCTAGCAATGAAAATAGGGTCCCTACCAAAAATGGACCAAGACGGATGCAAAACGAAAGTTCGGGGGCCGAAACGAGCAGTCCGGGGCCCCGAAAACAAGCTGTTAAGCACCGGAGGTGGCGTATGACCACGAAGGTGGTCTCCCCGGCCACAGTGTCCCTCTAAGGAGAGGAAACAAGGTGTGTGCCAAAAATCAGAGCAAACGGAGGTAATTAGGCGGTCCCGAACCGAGGCGCACGGCCGACGGCTCCGAAAACCGGAAACTGGCCTCCAAACGGGAAAAATGGCCTACGACCACGAAACGTAGCCTACGACCACTGAGAGATGGTCTACGAGACGTCTCCCTCTCTTCGAGAAGAGAAAACAGAGAAAACAGGACCTGGTTCGCAAACCGAGGCAAAGCACAAAAGAGTCCCGAAGTCCGGAGGCAAGGCTCGCAGCCGAGACTCTGAAACCTCAGAATGAGCACGATATGCAACATTACCGAGCGCTCAGTTGGTGACGTCTGAGTCTTAAGGCCAGTCAAAAATGGGGTGTCTACAGTCTATACCCGATTTTTTCCCAATCATGGAGACCATAAAGTTATCCCCCAAGCTCTCTAGGTCAGTCGCAGGATCCGTTAGAAGATTGGCCAGTGCTGCCCCCACTTCAACCTTGCTATTGTTTGAGTCATCTTCTGTGCTCTGTTTCGCTTTGATGTTTGGTTCAGCCCTGTAATAACCCCGGTCTGTAATTAAGTACTAATCCGTAATTAAGGATGTTAATTAAGTGGATAAAATAAATTATGTGTTTATTATGTATTTTGCATGATCTCTGGCTTTCTATCTGTTACTTGTAGAAATATCTGTCTAGAATTCTGCTTTGATATGAAAATTGAAAGCCTTATCGGCATCCGAAATCGGAATTGGTTACATGAATATGTTATTCAGAATTTTTAGAACCATATGGAAAATTTTATTAAAAATTGATTCAGTCTGATTAATTAAGCTGTGTTTGGCAAGCCTTATGTTTTAATTAATGTATATTAGCATTACAACTATATAAGTGGGCTCTTAGGCTCATTCTTGAGCTCAAGCATGTTTCATTTGAGTGAAAAATTCTGAAATCATATTCTAGAGAGAGGGTGAACTCCATCTTAGAGAGAGAAAGTGTAGAGATTCAAGAAAAAGTTGGAGATTTTGCTAGAGTAACTCAAGTTTGTGCTAGAACAAGAGTATTTGAAGGCTCTTGGTGAGCATCTAACCTTTGGGAGTATGTGATTTAGAGTTGAATTCATGAACTACATGAGATTACTTGCATGTTTTTAGTTAAAAAATGCCAAGAAGAGGAAGTAGCTAACATGCATGTATAGCTTTGGCATGATTCTTTAGTTTTGATCATGAATATGTTGTTTAAATTGAGTTTTGAACCTACATTTCACATGCATTCTTGAATTGAGTTTGTTTGAAGTTAACCTCCATGATTTGTAAGCTTTGAAAAAGAATTTGAAGTTGAATGTTTCATACATGGTCTTTGGAGTTAGAATTCTACCATCCATGTTTATAATTATAAATGTCTTGGTATATGCATGTTTGAATTATCATTTTTTGAACCTTGATTTCATGTTTTGGAAAATAATTTCTTACATGCATGGAGCTTAGTTAAATTCATAAGTTTTAGAGAAAAGAGTTGTATGTTTTACATGCATGAAAGTTTTGGGCCTAATTTTGGTAAATTCATGAGTTTTGAGTAAAAAGAGTTTGTGAAAATCATATATTCATGTTTATGAACAAGTTTTCCAAGTTTATGAACAAGCCATACACGAATTTGCCATTGAAATTACATTTGGAAGCTGAAAACTTTATTTTGGAAAACCCAGATTTTTGAAGGTCGCTCGGCGAGGATTTGCGCCGAGCGGACATTTCGTGCATCCAGTAGTTTTGCAGGCTATTGCAGCCCGCTTGAGCGACCACTTGGACGCTCAAGTGAACCCTTTGTATATTGTTGATCCGCTTGAGTGTAGGAGTTGTAGCTCGAGTGTAGATTGAGACCATCCAGTACTTTTGTAGACAGACTAGTCCGCTCGAGCAACCAAAGGTACGCTCGAGCAGCCAAGCCAAATTCAGCATATTTTTGAAAGGCATTCAGCGTTCATATTTTTGTTTCCATCCTTTTCTGAGCATATTTAGGCATGAATTGTGAGTCATTTAAGAGTAATGAGCCAAGAAATAACATAAGTGATTGAATTAGGAAATACGAGATAAATCCGAGAATTGATTCGCATGTTCAAGTCTTAAGTACTGAACTGAATAAGAAAGCTAAGCCATAACGGCCATGTCAACACGTGTAATGATAAGATGTGTTTCTGTTATGTGCATCTGTGTTTGTAGGTCAACGCTTGAGGATTGACCGTTTACGGGAGCCCACTATGAGTAACATTTTTGTAAAGATATGTTCATATGAATTATGTTCCAAATGTGATTTGTTAAGTTATGATTTCTGATATGATATTGTTTAGTGAACGAATGTCCCATGTTGAAATTTATTATGGCATCCATAGATAGTCCCAAGTCATGGGGGACGGCATGTTAATGCGGGTCCATGACATGTATACGATTACGAGATCTCGTTAGCTACTTCATTGTGGTGATATGCGTTTAATCAGTATCTGGAACTGATTACTCTAGTCGAAAGATGTTATGCGATGTGTTCTATGGGATGTACCATTATTATATTCAGATATGAGAATGATTATGTTATGATTTGTCTTATGTTTATGAAATGTTCGGAATTCATTTACTAACCCCTTTACCTTAATGTTATTCACTGGGCTTTAACTCACTATGTGTATATATATATATAGGTGAGCGTTTTGGAGATCGAGCCTGAAGGCTTTTTTGGATCCGTGTTCTGTTGTCAGCCAACCACTGTGCCTCACGTAGAGGTTCTGGAAGTGTCATGGATTTTGAGTTCTGGTTATCTATGTATATCAGACGTCGTTTGTTTTTCATTGGCTGTATTTAAGATGCTATAATGTATGTGGGTGTAATGTAAGAATGACTTTTGGATATGTACATAAAGAGTTTTAAATATTCTGTTTCATGTAAGTCAACACAGCTCATTGGACAACTATATTTATGTCTTTGCTTCCGCTAGCCCCTTATTTATGTTGATCTGTTTCAGAGGCCTTCGGTAATCCAAGGATTACTGGCCGGTTATGACGCTAAACCTATAGAGACAGCTTTGGGTCGTGACAAGCCCTTTCCCCATCACTGTCCTACAACTGTAGATATCTGTTTTATTAGCTATTAGTGATGAAAATGGTTCAAGGTTCAAAGTTAACCACTTCCCTTGATCAATTCCATGATAGGCAGAGGTTTTTGTTGGTCTTTAGTTTCACTTATTGAGATTGTATCCCTTGGTTCATAAGTCATCACGCAATGAATTTGTGGCGATTGATGGCTTGCGAATCAAGTCTACCCATCCTTTGAGCTATTTGATGATACAAAGAGGCATGGTGGACAAACATCCCCTGAAAATGCTCTATTTATTATCTGTTGCAACAAGGTAGTACCACAAACTAGTGGCTGGCCGGCCATTTTTTCTATACGACCGACCACTTTTTCTGGCCAGCCGACCACTTTTTTTTTTGCAGCCCAACAGTGTCCCTTTTTCCTACAAAACAAAGCAGAGGCTGAAGCAAAATAGTGCAATTTTCTGACTGCAAAACAGAACCCTTTTGGCAGCAAAACAGAGGCATTTTCGAGGTGGAAACTGCCTTCATGCATGAGCATTCCTTACTTCTCGAGGCTGATTGATATTCTTAATTGAATCAACTAAGTAATTACAACGCATCATTTTTGGGACTTCAAAACATCATTTTTAGACTCTGAAAACCTCTAAAATTTAGTGGTAAAAAGCTCAAAAAAGGTTGATGAAGAGATGGGAAACACAAGGGTAAAAGCCTAGGAAGCAAGGTTCGAAGAAGGTTGGTCAACCCCTCTACCTTTAATGTTTTAGCCCATATATACAGGTGAAAAACAGTACAAAAATAGAATAAATTGTGGAAAATAAATAGAGGAAAGAAGCTTGGAGTTATACCTCTCGAAAAGGAGTGACCTTTTAGTTATGAACCACAAATTCCATACCCACAAGAGCTGAAACTCAAGCTTGAGAACCTCAGCAAGGAACCTTAGCAATTAGGTTTAGGACGTGTAGAGAGAGAGTGTGTAAGTTGCAAGATAGAGAGAGAGAGAGAGAGAGAGAGAGAGAGAGAGAGATTTTTGGGAATTTTCCTTCATCAATTTTTCCTAACCCTAATTTATGAGTGAGGGTCATCTATATATAGAAATATATGAGACTATCTCGGAAATATCCATACAGACACAGCTGGTGCAATCCATGCACCTGTAGAGACAGTTGGCACAGCTGGCAAAAAGATCTATTTTTTACACAAGTGGCCGGCCGGCCACTAATAATGTACGGCCGACCACTAGTGGGTCTGTAGGCCTCTGAGAAGTCAGGCTTGAAAAAAAAGTTGTTGTGGTTCAAAAATGATGTAAGGCTTGTAGGTTTATGAGGCTCAAATCCGAGGCTTTTGGTTGAGGAAATCAAGCATTGGACAAGCGTGTGCATTCATCATTGGGTGATCAATCAGTGGCGCCTAAGTCGTAAGGGTAGTCAAAAGTGGTGTCTACACCACCATAACAGAGCAATCACGGTCTACTACCTCTACCATAATGCAGACGTCAACCGCGTCTTCTCCGTCGCCTACACAGTTGTCAGTCGCTCCCTCCTTCTCCATTTCTCTATCTCTCTCTCTCTCCTAAACACCCACCGCACCACATCTTTGTCTTTAGATCTGAACTTCGTCACTACCTCATATATGGTTGCTTTGCCTCTTCACCGTGGTGGATTTGTCATCAAATTTCAAACCCAAGCCCATCGGTGGTAGTGGTGTTATGCCTAGGAGGCAAAAAACAATCACACACAAACACACAAGTAAAAACACACAAGTATTTACGTGGTTCGGCAAATCACCTACGTCCACAGGCAACGGAATTCACTAAATTTGGAACAAAGAATTACACACTCTCTTGTTATCTCTCTGCTCTCTGTATTCTTTCTTTAACTCACCACACTTGAACCTCTCCTATTCATTACCCTTTTATAGATACAATGGGAAAGCCAAAGTCTCCATAGCCATCGACAGGCCACGGATATCATTTACAACAGCCACCAACAAGATCTGAAGATCAACCACCCTACCATGGAGTAACTCGGCTAAATCTTTAGCCGAAAACTTCAGCTCCTTCATTTGTCTGAAATTAGCAGCTATTGTTGACTTTGGTGAATCAGAGCCAATCTTCAACAAATTTCCACCTTGGCGAGGATTCTCCATCCAACATAGTGATCAATCAATATTGTCATGCACCCGAAGGTACTCAATTCCGAGAGATGTTGACCAAGTCCAAACAATGTTGGAACTTGATCCCAGAAACCACTTTGGTGAGAATATCGGCTGAATTATCTGCAGTACTAATCTTGTGAAGCAGAATATCCCCTTTATTCACAATTTCTGGGACAAAATGGAAACGGACATCAATGTACTTGGTGCGGGAATGATGAACCTGGTTCTTTGCCAAACAAATGGCACTTTGACTGACGCAGTACACCTCAATATGCTTCTAAACAATACCCAAGTCCTCAATCAACCTATGTAGCCAAATAGCCTCCTTAAATGCTTCTGTCATTGCCATGTACTCTGCCTCTATAGTAGACAAAGCCACCGTTGACTGAAGTGTTGACCTCCAATTCATCGGCTTTTTAGCAAGCGTAAATAAATACCTTGTTGTTGACCGATGTTTGTCCAAGTCACTAGCATAATCCGAGTCCACATATCCAACCAGATTCTATCCGAATCTATGATCTCTCTCGAACTTCAAACCCATATTAATTGTGCCATATAAGTACCTCAAGATCTACTTCACTTCCTACCAATGACTTTTTCTTGGATCATGTATATATCTGCTTACCGTACTCACATCATGTGAGATGTCAGGCCTTGTACAAATCATAGCATACATTAATGCACCAACTGCATTTGCATATGGAACATGCGCCATATGCTTTCGTTCTTCTTCTGTGCGTGGAGACATCGAAGCACTAAGCTTGAAATGAGGGGCCAATGGTGTACTTGCAGCTTTTGTTTTCCCATTTATGCCAAATCTATTTAACACATTTTTTTTATACTAGTTTTGCGTCAGACAAACCGTGCCCTTCTTCCTGTTTCTTTTGATCTCCATGCCAAGAATTTTCTTTGCTTCGCCAAGATCTTTCATTTCGAACTCTCTTGCCAATTGTGCCTTGAGTTTAGTAATCTCCACATTGCTCTTAGATGCAATCAACATATCATCTACATATAAGAGCAAATAGATGAAGGAACCATCAGAAAGCTTATAAACATATACACAATGATCATACTGGCTTCTTGTGTATTTCTTTTCGTCATGAACTGATCAAATCTTTTGTACCACTGTCTCGGGGATTGTTTCAACCCATACATGATTTGTTCAGCTTACAGGCCCAATTCTTTTTTCCAGCAACTTTGAAACCATCTAGCTGGGACATGTATATCACCTCTTCAAGATTTCCATGTAAGAAGGCAGTTTTGACATCGAGTTGGGCAAGCTCGAGATCAAACTGTGCAACCAAAGCTAGCAAGATACGAATAGACGTGTGCTTCACAATATGTGAGAATACCTTATTGTAGTCTATTCCTTCCTTTTGGGTATAACCTTTAGCTACTAATCTAGCTTTGAATCTGATGTTGTCTCTTTCTGGGATGCCTTCCTTTTTGGTGTAAACCCATTTACACTCAATTGCTTTCTTGCCCATTGGAAGTTGCACCAACTCCCAAGTCTAGTTCTTATGGAGTTACCCGATCTCTTCATCCATAGTCTCCTTCCACTTGACACTTTCTGCATTCTACACGGCTTCTCTAAAAGTGCACGGAACATTGTCATCAATGATTGGAAGTGCATAGGCTACCATATCAGCCATCTAACCAGGTTGCTTAGTAACCCTTTTTCCTTTTCTGATTACAATGGGTTCTGACTATTGTGGGGCTTCTTGAAATGGATCTTTATTCTCATCTGAACTCTCTTCAGGATCTTCTTCAGAGCTATCAACAGAAACTTCTTTAGGATTGTTAACTGTCCGAATAGTCTTTGCTGGAGTCTCAAACTCCACTTGCACTGACTTTTTCAATGCTTCCTCATTCTCTTGAGGATTTGGCTACTTCAACATTGTAGACTCATTAAAGGTAATGTCTCTTCTAGTGATAACTTCCTTTGATTCAAGGCACTAGAGTCTGTATCTCTTGACACAGTCACTAGAGCCCAAGAAGACAGCTTTCTTGGCTCTAGGATCCAACTTAGATTCTGTAACATGAAAATAAGCTGGACATCCGAAGATACGTGGCTGATCATAATCAGTAGCTGGCACTCCTGACTATACCTCTATGGGAGTCTTGCCATCTAGTGCTGCAACAGGTAATTTGTTAACAAGATGACAAGTAGAGTTCAATGCCTCGCCCCAAAAGGCCTTGCTCAATCCTGAATATGATAGCATACACCGAACTTTCTCCACCAAAGTATGGTTCATGCATTCTACAACTCCATTTTGTTGCGGCATTCTACTAACTATGAAATGTCTCACTATCCCTTCGTTTTGGCAAACTTCAAAGAAAGGATTTGATGTGTATTCACCGCCATTATCAGATCTAAGCTTCTTGATTTTCTTGCATGTCAAGGTTTCAATCATTTTCTTCCATATAAGAAAGATGTCTAACACTTCATCTTTGTGCTTCATTGTAGGGAAGTAGCGGATATTTCGATTCACCCAAACCGACCGAACCGAACTGATCCGCCTCATTTTGGACGAATGCGTGATGACAAGCGGACGATTGCGGATTGATTTTTTCCAATTCGCCTAATTTTGGACAGATAGCAGATTTGAGGTTCCTTTAGCCACAACAAAACTGCCAAACTGTGAGCACCCCCCTAGTAATTTGTAAGACTTTATATTTTCAATTTGTTTAAATATTCTGTTTGTATTTTCAATTAAAAAAGAGTTTCGATATTATGTTGTGTTATCAATTTGGAAATCCTTTTATCAAATGGCAAGGGTTAATATTTGATATTTTTTGTGTGAAAACATAGGGCTTAATTTTGTCATTTTTTCAAAAAATCAAATTAAATAGTTTTTGAATAGAAAAAAATAATGAAATAGTTTTGATAATGTATGATTTTCTTATATGTATTTATTATTGGTATTTGACAATTTACTTGATAATCTTTTAGTTATGTTGAGTTGGATTATTATCCAAAAAAATTTGTTAACAAATTGTTGTATTATGTTCAAAATTTGTGGAAGTTTAAACCGCCAAATAGATTCGCATCCATCCACCAATCTGCTAATCTGCTCAATCCGTATCCATCAATTCGGCAGCTGGATGCGGATTGATTTTTCCAATTCGCCCATTCGACGGACGAATGGCAGATTAGAAATTCCCTAGCTGCAACCGAACCGCAAACACCCCTACTTCATTGTGTAAACCCAGACTCTCCTTGAGAAATCATCAATGAATGACACAAAGTACTGTTTACCTCCTAAAGAAGCATTTTTGGAAGGACCCCATACATCGATGTGAACATAGTCTGGAATCCCTTTGGTACGATGAATAGCGGTACCAAACTTGGTTCTTGTTTGCTTGCCTAATACACAATGCTTGCAAAACTCAAGCTTTTCTATCTTGGCGCCTTTCAAATGGCCTTACTTTACAAACCCTCATAAAGCCTTTTCTCTAGTATGCCCAAAGCACATATGCCAAAGTCTGGAAGTGTCTGAGGTATCATCCTCTGAGCTGGTGGAGACAGCCACTCTCCCTATGGCTATAGATGTAACAACCCTGAACTATGATTAGCCACTAAACCATGTTTAAGAATGCTTAATGAGAAATTAAGATGAAATTCTGAATTAATTGCATGAGTGTTGCATTATTTGTGTTTCTATCTGTCTATCGTAAAAAGATCAGTTTGTGTTTCTATTTTGTTCTGCAAATTGAAGGACTTATCGGCATTTGATCACGAAATTGACTTGGTATATGTGTTATTTGGAATTTTTAGGAAATTATGGTAGGTTTAATTTAAATTTGATTCGGAACGAATTAAATTAGAATAATTAATGCAAATATGATTAGCTTAAGCCAAGGTTAATTAAACACTACTAAGCAAGCCTATATAAGGCTTGAGTTGATTAAGGAGCATAACTCCCACTCTCATTTTATCATCTTTGAGGCAACAAAATGTAGAGAGAGAGAGAGAGAGAGAGAGAGAGAGAAGAAGAGATTAAGCTCAACTAGGAGAATTCTTGGAGAATCAAGCTTGAACCCTTTGAATTCACACCTTAGGTATGAACATTTCCCTTAAATCTTGGAGATAAGGTACATAGGAAGTGAATTCCTGAGTTATGTAGGAATATTTACATGAAATTGGAGAGAATAAGTTAGAATTATGTCAATCATGGAAGAAATAAGCTAATTATATACATGCATGCATAATTCATGGATTTTGAGTTTTGATTTCAACAAATTCTTACATGCAAGGACCTATTTTTGTTTAATTGTGGGAGCTTATTGTGGTTTTGCACCTTAACACTTCATTTGTACATGTTTGGGAAGATTTGAGTTCATGATAACACATGCATGATGTGTATTCATATAATTCAAGTTTGTTTTGAAGAATTGACTTGCTTTTGGGCATTGATTTTGTGTAATGATCTCTAACTCATGATGTTTTCCAAGTTTACAGAAGTTTCCTTAAGTTATTGGCCGAAAAGAACATAATTTGCAGCTTTGGGGTTGAGTTTTGAAGCTTGAAGGCAAATCTGGAAATTCTAGAAATTTGCCTCTCCGCCGAGTGATGATTGTGCTCGCCGACCACTCTTAATTTTGCACTTCTACTCTAGAGAACAAAGGTTGGCTTGAGCATAAAATGCGTGCTCCCAGACGTTTATAAGTTTTGCAGACCGCTCTAGCGACCGTCGAGCGAAGAAATCACACAACTAGTACTTTTGCAAGGTTTACAAATCGCTCGAGTGAACGAAGTTGCACTCAAGCGACCATGCTTATTTTGCACATCCGCTCGAGCGAAGGAAGCTACGCTCGAGTGAAGACCCTATTTTCAGAAAATTTACCTAAGTGTTGAACAGCATGTTTTAGCATTCTCATTGCATCCTGGGCATTCCTAAGCCATGATTAAGACACAATAATGAGGATAAGACTTAAAAACACACTAAGAACAAAACGAAATAAGTTAAGTAAGATCCAAGTGTATGTTTCAGTATATGTATATGTTATGTTTGTGTAGGTCACGCGTCGTGAGCTATTGATCCATTGGTTGCTATCAAAGCTATCTGTGCAGTTATCTGTGAGTAATAACTTAGTAAAGCTATGTTTGATATGAAATACTTTCTAAACATTATGATGTGATATGAACTATCTTTGAATGATACAACAGGCTATTTTGTGATTCCATGAATGATGATCCATATCTTTAAAATGTATTTGTGGTATCCTTAGCAGAGGCCCTCGTCCAGGGAACATAATACTGTGGCTTATAATCATGAGGCCCTCGCTCGGGGGAAAAAATACTGTGGCCCAGGCCCTCGCCCAGGAGAAACAACACCGTAGCCCATGTATGAGATATATTACCCGGTACCGGAGGTTCCTTCATGGAACTTGATATGCTTGACCAAGGAGATATGTTAATGCTAATGGAAGTACCACACATGATTTGAACACATATATGAACATGACTATGTTTTTTATATGACTATGCTTATCTCTCTAATTAATATGATACGAAACTAGACATCATTCATTAAAATCTTTACTTATTATTATTCACTCGGCTTTCACTTACTATTTATTATATGTATGTGGCGACTAGGCGCGTAACTAGGCTTAGAGTTGATGACCTGGAGTCTCTGTTTTGTCGGCCAACCATTGTGCCTCCCGAGGAGGTTCCAAAAAGAGTTCAGTGGTCTAGTTTTGTAAACCAAAACATAAGCTTAAGACTTTTGTTGTTTTGTGACCAGTACTTTTGTTCTATTTTGTGTATAATGATAAGGTTAGATGGATGTATATGACGTTATATATGTATATATATGTCTGCTCGAAAAGAGTTCACGCTCACAAGGTTTTAAATTATTTGTCCAATGTATGTCTGCACAGCTCTATGGACTATGTATGTTTCTATATTTTCTTCCGCAGCCCCATTACGTGATAATCTGTTTAGAGGCCTTTGGTAATCTAAGGATTACTAGCCGGTTACGACGCTAAACCTATAAGGGCAGGTTTAGGTCATGACAGAGTGGTATCAGAGCACGTGTTATACCGCACATAAAAGTCCATATGAGCTATAGGATGTCCTAGACAAGAATTAGGGGCATTTCATTTGCATGTGCGAGTGTGTGTGTTAGTTTTTATAATTATGAAAATTGAATCTGAACATGAACTCACAAAATTGAAACAAATGAACTATGATTGAATGTGCTGAATATTGCGAAAAGAATTGTCTTGCTTATGTTTATTATTGTCCTGTTTACCTATAGTTTGGAAAATATAAGTGATGGAACAACCGAATCTTCTAAGGCTCGAATGAGCCGAATGGAACAAATGCTCGCAACCCTAACTGAAGCAATGATACAGCAGCAAAGATGACAACCTCCACCTCCTTTGCTTCCTCCGCCTCTTCCTGTCCAAGTTGAACCGGATAACAATGATATTATAAATCTGACTCAGAAGTTCATGAAGATGAAACTGCCGACTTTCTTGGGAGGTATAGAACCATTAAAGGCAGAGACATGGCTACTTGAAATGGAAAAATTGTTTGAAGTGTTTCCTTGCTTCGAGACTCAGAAAGTTCTATTGGCCACCTATACCCTAAAAGATTAAGCTCGAAGATGGTGGTTGTTAATCTGAACTAATAATGGAAACATGACATGGACTCAATTTAACGAGATCTTGTACGAAAAGTATTTTCCTCAGTACTTTCGGGACCGAAAGGTTTCTAAATTCCAAGAACTCAAGCAAAGCAACATGTCTGTAGCAGAATATGAGGCTAAATTCACGAAATTAGCTCGATTTGCTCCTCATATGGTAGATACGGACTATAAGAAGGCTTAGAAATTTTAGGGGGGGATTAGATTTGGATGTGTTTGATCGAGTAGGCGTCCTGAAGTTGCGTACATATGTGGAAGTACTTGATAGAGCATTGATGGCAGAGGCCACTCTAGTAGCAAAGAAACAAGCTAAAGCTCCAATAATTGAATCGAGGGGTAAAAGATCCGGATTCAATTTCAAGAATGGTCGGTCATTTTCAAAGAAACAAAACATGGGATCCTCCAGTAGTTCGAGTCAGAGTAGTAGAACTATTCTAGCTTGCCCCAATTATGGAAGGAAGCATAGAGGAGTGTGTTACCGTGCATTTGGAGCCTGTTACCAGTGTGGCAAAGTTGGCCATATGATGAAAGATTGTCCACTTGGGTCTGAGAATGTCAATCGCCCTACAGCAGGTTCAGCTGGATCTGCCTTTGTAACAAGGTCAAATGCCAGAACTAATGCCAAAGGTAACACTGGAAATGAGACATTAAGGCAAGGAAGAGTGTTCGCACTAGTGCCTAGAGATGTACAGAACACCGAGTCTGTGGTGTCAAGTATAATTTCCATCTATGCCCAAAATACATATGTCTTGATAGATTTTGGTTCTACACACTCATCTGTTTCACATGCCTTTTCTCGGAAATTAACTAGACTTTTAGAACCCATGAATTATTTATTATTTGTATCTATGCCATCTGGAAGTTCTATGGTACGTAGATATGTTTATCCGACATGTGAAATTGTGATTGGTAATGTGCCATTGTATGCTGATTTATTGCCATTGGAATTGATTAATTTGACTGCATATTGGGTATGAACTAGTTAACGAAGTATTATGCAACTACTGACTGTGTGAATAAATCTGTTGTGTTTCGTCCATCTAGTTTACATGAATTTGTGTTTGCTGGGAATGGGGTAGTTCCTCCCCCATATTTGATTTCTGCCATGAAAGCTGTGAAACTGCTTAGGAAGGGATGTAGGGGTTATATGTGTTGTGTTTTGACTAAGACTTCTGATAAACCTAATGTGGAAACTATTCCTATTGTTTGTGAATTTCCAGATGTGTTTCCGAATGAGTTTCCTGGGGACTTGATTGATAGAGAGATTGAATTCACCATTGATGTAATACCTGGAACACAACCAATTTCCAAATCCCCATACAGAATGTCAACTTCTGAATTGAAAGAATTGAAAACTCAACTTCAGAAATTGTTAGACAAGAAGTTTATCCGCCCGAGCACGTCACCTTGGGATGCTCCAGTTTGTTTGTCAAGAAGAAAGAAAAATCTTTAAGGTTGTGTATAAACTATCAGGAATTGAACAAAGTGACTATTAAGAACAAATACCCATTACCTCGAATAGATGACCTATTTGACCAACTCCATGGGGCACAAGTGTTCTCCAAGATAGACCTTAGATATGGGTATCACTAGCTAAAAGTTAAAGCAGAAGACATAGAGAAAACTGCATTCAAAACCAGATACGGGCACTACGAATTTTTGGTAATGCCATTTGGGGTAACAAATGCACCTGCAGCATTTATGGACCTAATGAATAGGGTTTTCAAACAATTTCTTGATGAATTTATCGTTGTATTTATTGATGATATATTGATTTACTCCAAAAGCAGGAAAGAAGATGAAAATCATCTGAGAACTGCATTACAGATTTTGAGAGAAAAAAAGTTATATGCAAAATTTTTCAAATGTGAATTTGGGCTTGACAGCGTAGCGTTTCTGGGACATGTGATCAACAAGGATGGTGTATCAGTGGACCCACAGTGTGACAACCCTACTCTGTGTTATGCTAATTAATCTTAAATGCACTTATAATTATATGCTTGATATGATTTTGAGTGCTAAATATATGATTATATGTATTTCTCAATTTGTATTTGTTTACTGTAGGAAAATCTGTTCGTTTTTCTGTTATAAAATCTAAATTGAAGGCTATACAAGCGTTAGAAAGTGAAATTGTCTGTACCATTGTGATTAGCATGATTTTTAGAGCCTATGGTGAAATTTAATTAAAAATTGATTCGGATCAAAATAATTAGATTAAGTTGATTAAATTAAGCATAATTACTTAGCCTTAATCAAATTTGATTAGGCAAGCATATATAAGTGACCTTTATACACTTGAGTTTATTCCTTGGAGCTCAAAATCTAAAATACACCTCTAGAGAGAGAGAGAGAGAGCCAAATTTAGAGAGAGAGGGCTTATCCTTGAAGATTTTTGCAAAGGAGCTCAAGAACTAGATGGATTAGCTCAAGACTTAGCTATAATTGGAAGGGTTGGAGCTTCTAGGTGAGTAACCAACCCTTAATCCATGATTTTAAGCCTAAAATTATGTGAATTCAAAGAGAATTGGTAATCAAGAACAAGATTTGAATGGTGTGTGATGAATTTGAAGTCAATATCTCCATGCATGTAGAGAATTGCCGTGAATGTACAAAATCATGAAGAATTGAATACCAAATCACACATGCATGCATTATTTTGTTGAGCTTAATGATTTTGAGCATCATTTGTACTATTTGAAATGGAATTAGAGTCAATAATTTACATGCATGCTAGAGTCATAAAGGTATGAAGCTTGATTGCCATTTGGTTTCAAATTACCTTTGTTCACATGATAGACAATGTTTTTCCATGTTTTGGTGTCAATTTGCAAGCTTTGGACCTTTGGGGGTGTGTTTTGAACTTGAAACACAATTCTAGAAATTCCAGAATTCGACCTGTCCGCTCAAGCGATGAAAGTCTTGCTCGAGTGTGAAAAGTTAGCTCCTAGAAGTTTTGCAGAGATTTATACGGTGGCTTGAGCGGCCAAACTCGCGCTCAAGCAAACCCTATTTTGCAAGACTTCTCGCTCGAGCATCAGAAATCTCGCTCGAGCGTAAAATTCATGCAACCAGTACTTTTATAGAGTTTTGCAGGCCACTCGAGCGACCAAAACTGTGCTCGAGCAAAGAGCCTTGTTTCAGAAATTTTGAAAAGTTGTTTTATGTTTCGTTTTCCATTCTCTTCCATTTTTAAGAACTCGTAGGCATGCATTGAACATTGTAAATGAATTAAAAGGATAAGAAAGAGGCCTAAGAGAAATGAACAAATTAAGAATGGATTGAATCGCTTGTGACCTAATATGTTATGAAATGTGTAGGGTCAAGCGCAAGGGCAAATCCATTGACAGAACACTGTGAGTAATATCTTAGTAAAGATATTTTCAAGTATACTACTTTCCAAATGCTTACTTTTGTATAAGTTTCATGGATTTGTTAATTTGAATTGTGAACGAGAATTTGTTATGCCAATGAATGAATTGGGCCCGAAGTCGTCTGACATGAATGAATTGGGCTCGAGGCCATCTGACATGAATGAATTGGGCCTGAGGCCGTTTGATATGTTCGTTAAGAATTTCATTCATGTAACTTCTTTATTTTGATATTATTCACTGGGCCTTTACTCATTCTCATTTATATGTATGTAGGTGAGCAAAGAGATGTCTAAACCCAGCCTCAGTGGAGGATGCGAGAGAAATCCAAGTTTTTGTGAAGTTAGCCCGAACGTCTTACGCACGAGACTTTGTTTTTGTTCTTTTGTTTACCCTTTTTGCTACCTTGGTGAATACATTGGATCACCTATATATATAAACTTTTGTTTGGCTGACTACATGTTTGAAGTTCCTGGATGTACAAGATGTTACAAGATGTTAATTCTGTCTATATGTGTGAGTTATTATGGAATGCTTTTGAATTAATTTTTGCTATGCCATATAAGCACAGCTCATTGGACAAAATTTTTAAGTCTGCTTCCGTTTGGCCCCCTTTATTTCTATTGAGACATGTTTAATAAAGAATGAGGCCATAGGTAATCTCATAATTACTGGCCGGTTATGACCTTAATCCATAGGGGCGGGTTCGGGTCATGACACTCAGAAAATTGAAGCCATTGTGGACTGGCCAAGACCGACCAATGTGTCAGAAATCAGAAGTTTTCTAGGACTTCCTGGCTACTATTGCAGATTTGTGAGAGACTTCTCTAAGCTCGTCATGCCATTGACACAATTGACCCAAAAAAATGTACCATTTGATTGGATTGATCAGCGGAAATCAGCCTTCCAAGAACGAAAAACTAGATTAGTAACTGCACTAATTCTGACATTGCCCAACAGAACCGAATGAGTTTCAGATTTATAGTGATGCTTCCTACAAAGGCTTAGGATGTGTGTTAATGTAAAATGGGAAGATGATTGCCTATGCTTCTCGACAACTCCGCCCACATGAAAAAAATTACCCAACTCATGACCTTGAATTGGTAGTGGTGGTTTTTGCATTAAAAATTTGGAGCCATTATCTATATGGAGTGCCTTGTGAAGTATATACAGATCATAAAAGCTTGAAATATTTTTTCACCCAAAAAGAACTGAACATGAGACAAAGGAGATGGTTAGAGTTGATTAAAGATTATGTCTTGCAGATTTTGTACCATCTGGGAAAAGCCAATACTATTGCAGATGCCTTGAGTAGAAAGTCAATTGGGAATTTGTCATGTTTACTCACTGGTCAAAAGGACTTGATATGCGACCTAGAAAGAAATGAAATTGAAATTGTGCTATGGAAATAGGACGAAATTCTGGCCGCTATTGCTACCCAGCCTGCAATAATTGAAAAGATTAAAGAGAAACAGCTTGAAGATGAGTCTTTGTGGAAGATTGTCAATGAAATTGATTCAAGACCGAGGCCCGGATTTGTGTCTGAAAAAAATGTGTTGAAATTTCAGGACAAATTGTGTGTACTAGATTGTTCAGAATTGAGAAAATGTATTATGACTGAAGCCCATAATTCCAAATTTGCTATGCATCCATGAAACACAAAGACGTACCATGACTTGAAACAAAACTTATGGTGGCCTAGAATGAAGAAAAGTATTGCTGACTATGTGGCTAGATGTCTGCATTGCCAACAAGTTAAAGCTGAACACCAACAACCCGCTGCATTACTTCAACCATTTCTAATACCAGAATGGAAATTGGACCATATTACGATGGACTTCATTGTTGGATCGCCTCGCTCCTCTCGAGGTATGGATTCTATTTGGGTCATTGTTGATCGTTTAACTAAATCTGCTCACTTTTTGCCTGTCAAATCTTTGTATAATGCGGATAAGTTGGCTAATTTGTATGTAAATGAGATTGTGAAATTGCATTGAGTTCCAGTGTCCATAATATCTGACAGAGATCCCAAGTTTACTTCGAGATTCTGGCAGAGTTTACAACAGGCCTTGGGGACTGAACTGAGACTAAGCAGTGCTTATCACCTACAGACAGATGGCCAATCTAAACAAGCCATTCAAACCTTGGAAGATATGCTCATAATGTGTGTGTTAGATTTCCAAGGAAATTAGGAGACTTACTTACCATTGGCAGAATTTGTGTACAACAATAGTTACCATTCGAGTATCGAGATGGCCCCTTATGAAGCGTTGTATAGTAGAAAATGTTGTTCCCTGATTTGTTGGGCCGAGGTAGGTGACAAACCTTTATTGGGATCGAAACTTGTGCAAGAAATGACTGAAAATGTGAAATTGATTCAACAGAGATTAAAAACTGCACAAAGTCGCCAAAAGAGTTATACAGATGTTGGAAGAAGAGACAGAGAATATGAAGTCGGGGATCACTTGTTTATCAAAGTGACTCCAATGAAAGGGCAAACTCGGTTTGGTGTGAAGGGTAAGTTAGCACCGAGATATGTTGGGCCATACGAGATCCTTGAGAAAATCAACCCAGTGGCGTATCGAGTAGCCTTATCGCCAGTCATGGAACATATGCATAATGTTTGAAATGTTTCGATGCTTTGGGAATATTTAAGAGATCCACTCCATGTAATTGAGCCGACCCATGTGCTTCTAAAAGATGATTATACGTACAAAGAGAGACCAATTCAAATTGTGAATCATATAATCAAAAGATTGAGTAACAAAGAAATACCATTAGTGAAGTTGATTGGCAAAACCATGGAGGGACTTATGCAACTTGGGAGACTGAAGAAGATATGATGAAGAGATACTCTGATTTATTCCCTCTGGATCCGATATTCTTCCAAAACGAAAGTAATTCGAGTTTAAAGGACCAAACTCTTTTGAGAGGGGAAGACTATAACAACCCCGAACTATGACTAGCCACTAAACCATGATTAAGAATGCTTAATGAGTAATTAAGATGAAATTATGAATTAATTGCATGAGTGTTGCATTATCTGTGTTTCTATCTGTTTATCGTAGAAAGATCTATTTATGTTTCTATTTTGTTCTGCGAATTAAAGGCCTTATCAGTATCCGATCACGAAATTGACTTAGTATATTTGTTATTTGGAATTTTTAGGAAATTATGGTAGGTTTAATTTAAATTCGATTCAGAACGAATTAAATTAGAATAATTAATGTAAATTTGATTAGCTTAAGCCAAGGTTAATTAAACACCACAAAGCAAGCCTATATAAGGCTTAAGTTGATTAAGGAGCATAACTCCCACTCTCATTTTATCATCTTTGAGGCAACAAAATGTAGAGAGAGAGAGAGGGAAGAAGAGATTGAGCTCAACTAGGAGAATTCTTGGAGAATCAAGCTTGAACCCTTTGAATTCACACCTTAGGTATGAACATTTCCCTTAAATCTTGGAAATAAGGTACATAGGAAGTGAATTCATGAGTCATGTAGGAATATTTACATGAAATTGAAGAGAATTAGTTAGAATTATGTCAATCATGGAAGAAATGAGCTAATTATGTACATGCATGCATAATTCATGGATTTTGAGTTTTGATTTCAACAAATTCTTACATGCAAGGACCTATTTTTGTTCAATTATGGGAGCTCATTGTGGTTTTGCACCTTAACACTTCATTCGTACATGTTTGGGAAGACTTGAGTTCATGATAACACATGCATGATGTGTATTCCTATAATTCAAGTTTGTTTTGAAGAATTTACTTGCTTTTGGGCCTTGATTTTGTGTAATGATCCATAATTCATGATGTTTTCCAAGTTTACACAAGTTTTCTTAAGTTATTGGCCTAAAATAACATAATTTGCAGCTTTGGGGTTGAGTTTTGAAGCTTGAAGGCAAATATGGAAATTTCATAAATTTGCCTCTCCGCTTGAGTAATAGATTGTGTGCTCAAGCGACCACTCTTAATTTTGCACTTCCACTGGAGCGAACAAAGGTTGGCTCGAGCGTAAAATGAGTGCTCCTAGAAGTTTATAAGTTTTGCAGACCACTCGAGCGACAAGAGTTGTGCTCGAGTGAAGACCCCAGTCTCACGCTTGAGCGACCGTCGAGCAACCGTCGAGTGGAGAAATCACACATCCAGTACTTTTGCAAAGGTTTACAAACCGCTCGAGTAACCGAAGTTGCGCTCGAGCAACCACACTTATTTTGCACATCCACTCGAACAAAGGAAGCTACGCTCGAGCGAGGACCCTATTTTCAACAAATTTACCTTAAGTGTTGAATAGCATGTTTTAGCATCCTCATTACATCCTAGGCATTCCTAGGCCATGATTAAGACACAATAATGAGGATAAGACTTAGAAACACACTAAAAACAAAACGAAATAAGTTAAGTATGATCCAAGTGTGTGTTTCAGTACATGTATCTGTTATGTTTGTGTAAGTCACGCGCCGTAAGCTATTGATCCATTGGTTGCTATCAAAGCTATCTGTGCAGTTATCTATGAGTAATAACTTAGTAAAGCTATGTTTGATATGAAATACTTTCTAAACATTATGATATGATATGAACTGTCTTTGAATAATACAACAGGCTATTTTGTGATTCCATGAATGATAATCCATATCTTTGAAATGTATTTGTGGTATCCTTAGCAGAGGCCCTTGTCTAGGGGACATAATACTATGGCTTATGGTCATGAGGGCTTCGTTGGGGGAAACAAGACCGTGGCCCAGGCCCTCACCCGGGGGAAACAATATCGTGGCCCACGTGTAAGATATGTTACCCAGTACCGGAGGTTCCTTTATGAAACTTGATATACTTGACCAAGGAGATATATTAATGCTAATGGAAGTACCACACATGATTTGAACACGTATATGAACATGACTCTGTTTTTTATATGACTATGCTTATGTCTCTGATTAATATGATACGAAACTGGACATCATTCATTAAAATCTTTACTCTGTTATTATTCACTGGGCTTTCGCTTACTATTTATTATATGTATGTAGGCGACTAAGCACTTGAGCAGGCTCAGAGTTGTTGGCCTGGAGTCTCTGTTTTGTCGGCCAACCATTGTGCCTTTCGAGGAGGTTCCGAAAAAAGTTCAGTGGTCGAGTTTTGTAAACTAAGACATAAGCTTAAGACTTTTGTTGTTTTGTGACCTCTATTTTGTGTATAATGATAAGGTTGGATGGATCTATATGACGTTATATATGTATATATATGTCTGCTCGAAAAGAGTTCATGCTCACAAGCTTTTAAATTATCTATCCCATATATGTCTGCACAGCTCTATAGACTATGTATTTTTCTATATTTGCTTTTGCAGCCCCCTTACATGATAATCTGTTCAGAGGCCTTTGGTAATCTAAGGATTACTGGCCGATTACGACGCTAAACCTATAGGGGCAGGTTTGGGTCATGACAGTAGAGCTATCTAGGAAATATAAATTTTCCTTCCAAGTACCCTTCATTGCAACAAATGCTCCTCGTACAAGGACTTCACCTTCCACAGTTACTTTGTAACCTTGGAGTCTAAAACTCCCACTGAGATGAGAGTTTTTTTCAAATTTGGTATATACTGAACATCTTCAAGAATTCTGATTGTTTCATCATGCATTTTCAGTCGAATTGTTCCAATCTCCTTTGTCTGGCAAGCTTGGTCATTGCCCATCAGCACAACTCCTCTATCGAACTCTTATAAGCTCGAGAACCACTGCTTGTTAGGACATATGTGGTATGAACATCTGGAATCTAGAATCCATTCATTGGAATAGCCAAGTGATGAAACTATGAAGGCTAATCTTTCACCATTATCTCCATCTCGTGCAACGTTCACCTTTTCCTCTTTTTTGTCTTTATTGGGACAATCTTTTGCTTAATAACAAGCAGCACACTCGTCTTTTGCAAGACGTCTTCTATCTAATGATCTCCCTCTTGATTTTGAGCGAGATTTTCCTCGCCCTGTATATCTTCTGTTATTCATTCTGTCTCTAACTGTCAATGTCTCTTATGCTGCATCCCTGTTTGTAGACTTATCTTTTCTTCTGAACTCATTATTTACCAAGGCGTTTGAAACATCAACATACTTGATCTTTTCTTTACCATACAGTAAAGTGGTGGTGAGATGATCATATGTGTCAGGTAAGGAATTCAACAATAACAGTGTTTTATCTTCATCATCGATTTGAACATCCAAGTTTTTCAAATCGGCAAGAATTTTGTTGAAATTGTTCAGGTGTTCATTCATCGAAATACCTTTCTTGTAGTCGAAATGAAACAACATCTTCTTCAAGTACAGCCGGTTCTCAATGCTCTTTGCATGAACTTGTCTTCCAGTGCCTTCCAAAGCTCCTTTGCAGTATCATATTCTGTAAGGTGTCTTTCTCCTCTTTTGCAAGACAAAGTCGGATAGAACTACAGGCCAGGAGATTAACTTTCTCCACTCAAACTCATCCAAGCTCTCTAGTTTATCTCCCAGAGTGAAATGCTGGTTCATCTGGACAAGCATGTCTTTAACTTCGCATTTTCACATGCCGAAGTTGTTGCTTCTATCAAACTTTTCTACCTCGAATTTAGCATGGGACACCGAGGTCCAATGCCTAGAGCTGCTTGTAGTCACTGGGTTGCTTGTGAACTCGGTTGATCTCGTCTCTGTAGATTCTGCCATTGAGACTACTCAATAATATCCAAACAATAACGGACACTTGAAATGCCCAGAACAAGGCAAATTCTGAGCTCCCGAAAACTTCACTGAAAATTTGGGTCCAAATATATTGTTGCCCCAAAGATTTGAACCTTGGCCAAATGAGAGAAACGGTCAGCCTTAACCACATGGACAGAGCTCCACTTAGTGTTTGTTTCCTTCAAATATATATTTGAAGTATATGTTTTGGAAGTCGTCTTCTTCCTCTCGCTACGCATAGGTCTTCTGGTTCAGAGTTAACTTTACGCGTCCACTTTTGAACAGAGCATGTGGGCCACCCCGACCTCCGTTTTGACCGTTCTTTCTGGATCTAGACTCCTCTTGTCGAGACGTACATCGTGGTAGGATGGAAACTCGATTTCTCGTGTGAGACTCCTTTCGAAATTTTCAATTTATAGAAAAATGCTCTGTTTTTTCGCACAACAATACTCTGATACCAATTTGTTGTGCCTAGGAGACAGAAAACAATCATACACAAACACACAAGTAAGAACACACAAGTATTCACGTGGTTCGGCAAATCGCCTACGTCCATGGGCCGCGACATTCACTAAATTTGGAACAAAGAATTACACACTCTCTTGTTCTTTGTATTTTTTCTTTAACTCACCACACTTGAACCTCTCCTATTCACTACCCTTTTATAGATACAATGAGAGAGCCAAAGTTTCCATAGCCATCGACAAGCCACTGACAGCATTTACAGCAGCCACCAACAAGATTTGAAGATCAACAACCCTACCATGGAGTAGCTCGGCTGAACCTTTAGCCCAAAACTTCAGCTCCTTCATTTGTCTAAAATTAGCAGTTATTATTGACTTTGGTGAATGAGAGTCAATCTTCAACAAATGGTCGAAGGGCATGTTGAGGTCAAGAGACAAGGTGGTGGACGGTGGCAAAAAGTTGGTATTAGCTTTGGAACCTCTAGGGGAGCTAGCAGCACCGTCGTAGGTCAATGCGGCTTCTTTGAGAGTGTCGCTTTTACCTTCCCAGAGATGTGGCCGCTCAATTTAATTTAAATTAATTTGACTTTTTGTTTTTGGATATGATGATTGATGAATGAAGAGCTAACGATTTTACAGTAGTGATTTGTAAGGAAGGTTCGACGTGGGAATGGCTCAACAGAGGGTTCATCATCGCTGTCGATGGTTATAAAGTTGGAGTCAAATCTGAGTGCGCTCGGTGGGACTCACAAAGCTCCATAGATAGGACTTCTTATTTCTTGCAGTTGAGAGAATCTGTGCTCTTTGCTATTTTCTCAATCTATTTCTCTCTATCACTCTTTTTTGTGTCTGAGTTAACTAGCGTGCATTTGCTTTGATCTCTATGTATGTTAAAAAGATAAGAAACAGGTTTGTGCTTGATTTGTTTGGTTCAGTCTAAAGACATGTCCTTATATCTGTGTGCATATTCAACAGATAAGAAAATGTTTAACAGATAGAAAAAATTAAGTTAAAAAAATTCAATAGATAAGAAAATGTTCAATCTGTGCTTTTTGCTTTGATCTGTACTTTGATTTGTTGAACAAATAGAAAAAATAGGTTATAAAAACTCAACAGATAAAAAAAATATTTCAATAGTTAGTTTAAAAAATTGAACAGATCATCATCTTGGTAAGGGCAAATTTCAACTGATAGCAAAAATTTTAATAGATAAGAGGAAAAAATTGAACTGATAGTCAAAAAAAGTCAACAGATAAATTAAGAGGTAAACTTGAAGACAAAATGTCCTCCAAAACTAATAAAATGATTTTGCACCAAACTATTTTATAAAGGGTGGACCTCTCACTAACAAAAAAATATCCACTAGACCTAATACCTGATACCCTCTTTAAATTGGATTTATCAACAATTTTCTCCTAAAAAAATGAGAGAGAAAAAAAATGTGCAATTCGGGTTTAACTCTTGGGGTTGAGCAGACAATTTCGAATTACAATTTGAATCTGGGCAAGCTTGGATAACTCTCAGTATAACTTGGACAATCTCCCAATACATTCGAACTCACCCAAATTGTACTCCAAACTAAAAATTAATGTAATTATGTTAAATTTGTGAGATGAACTGTATTTTTTTAAAATCTCGTGAAAGGTGAGTGTAAATTACCCTAAAAACCTATTCATAATTTCATATTATTTTTAAAATAATTTTAGGGTTCGAGTTTCATTGTTTGAATTTTTTTTATTTTTTTTTTATACTAACAAATTTACCAGGGCAAGAAATTTGTAGTAACAAAAATGCTTGGGACCTTTAAAGTTGGAGATCCTCATGACTCCAAAATGACGTGGACTAATTATGTGTTTTTGTTTTTTTAATTTTTTTTTTCTTTCCTTTCTAAACTAATCACAAGTGAGTGAGAGCTGTAAAGATTGTAGGTGTGTTTGGTTTGATTTTGGAAGATAAATTTTTTTAAAAAAATTAGAGAAAGAGTTTAGAAATTTTTTTGATTTGTTTGGTTATATATTTTGAAAATAGTTTTGTAGTATGAGAGTTTAAAATGATTTGATATTTTGTTGTAGTTGAGTAGATGTGAGTGAGAGAAAAAAGTGATTAAGAAGGAGAAAAGAGAGAGAAAAAATGATTGATTAATGTGTAGGAGAAAGAAAATAGTTTTAAATTTCTTTTTTCAAAATCACTATATCAAACAAAATTTTAAAAAAAATTAAAATTTATTTCTCAAAAACAAGCCAAATCAGGCTTGTAATTTTTTTTTTTTTAGGTATGTAACATTGTTGTGTGTAGTAATTAGATGCTGCGGACTTGACATCATTGGAGCCCACGGGGTCATTTTTTTTTTCAAATTTTAGTAAAATTACGGAGCGTTTCAGGTGGAGGACCTTTTTCTTAGAATTGACAAGTTATTCACTATCCTTTTCGATATGGCGGATGGTGGGTAGGAGTGTACGCGATTCGGTCTGGATAGTTGGGGAACGTATTGGCAGATTAAATAATATTTTATATAATTATCAAATATTTATATAATATATAATATTAATTTGTATAATATTTTTTAGGGTAAATTATATTGACATTCTCTGAAGTTTACGTTTATTACAATTCCTCCCTTACCTTTTAAAAATTACATCCCCTCCCTGAGGTTTAAAGTTTCATTACAGATTGCTCTCTCCAGCAATTTAATTTTTTTAAATACCAATTTTACCCTCATTGGATAAATTACATTGACACCCCTCACATTTTTGAAATTACAATCCCTTTCCCAAGGTTTAAAATAGCATTACCAATTCCCCCCCGTTAGTATTAGTTGAAAAAAAAATCATTAAAAAAAATTAATTGAAAAAAAAAATTATTTGAAAAAAAAAATTTATTAGTCAAATTTTTAAATTTCTGTTTAAAAATCAACGTGAGTTCTGAATAATATATGATAAAGGGAATTTTTTAACTATCATTGAAAATTTGTACTTTATTTTTTTAACTATTATTTGAATATTATTGTAACTTCTTATATTTTAAAATCATACATTCAGACCTTCAACTATTAAAATTTGTATAAAAGCTCTCATCCTATATAGGATGAAAGTGAAGTAATTTTGATAATTAAGGGGACAAAATATAATGTTTTGAAGTTGATCAGATAAGATAATATTCAGAATTAATTGGTGGGGTTAAAGTGCAATTAACCCAAAACATTATGACCATTATGGTATTATTCAACTTTTAATTACATGGCCAATACATCACTAGCTGCGACTAAGGTGATCCTGCTGTTACACATTGGCAATTCCATTCCCATCAATTAATGACTGCAAACAAGGCAAGGCATTATTATATTCAAAATTTACCATATAATATTTTTGTATAATTTAATTATAGAATTAAACACAATTTATTATATGAAATGGAATCTATACATGTAGCTCATATTGTAAAAAAGTTATATCTAATTATGATCGAATTTTATGTATTTAAAAATTTTCTTTATCATATATTATTCAGAACTCACCATTAGAATTTTCTTTATCATATATTATTCAGAATTCACATTGGTTTTAAATAAAAATTTAAAAATTTGACTAACAATTTTTTTTTTTCAATTAATTTTTTTTTACAAATAATTTTTTTTCTAATTATTTTTTTTTTCAACTAATACTAACCGAAGGAGCAATTGGAAATGTTACTTTAAACTTTGGGGAGGGGATTGTAATTTCTAAAATGTGAGGGGTGTCAATGTAATTTACCCAGTGAAGCCAAATTGGTATTTGAAAAAATTAAATTGCTGGAGGGAGTAATCTGTAATGAAACTTTAAACCTCAGGGAGGGAGATGTAATTTTCAAAAGGTGACGGGGGAATTATAATAAATATAAACCTCAAGGGGTGTCAATGTAATTTATCCTATTTTATATATATATAACACAAACTAATTTTATATAATACATTTTATATATGTAACTATTAATTTGTAACAAATTTTATATTTTAAATCTCTCTCATGCTCATTTTTATTTTGATATTTTATTAGAGGTTAAAATATATATATATGTATTAATTATGGCGGAATAGAGCAGTTTTGAAGACGGATTATAAATCTTACAATTTAATTCGCGGTTAACGAATAGATGAGTGCGGATTGATGCAGATCGATACTCTTTTAACTAATTAGACAGTATTTTGCACAATTCTAATGGTGGGAGTGGCACTAAAATTGCAAAAGAGTGGTCAATCCACTGACAACGGTGTAACAACCCTCATTCTTGACCTAGCTATACTTGCATACATCCATGTATGTTCTTGTCTTGTTATGTTATGAATCTTGTTAATCTTGTTTCGTCTTGCCATATTTGAGTATTGCTCGCTTGATTTTGATCCTTGCTCGGTTGTGGCCGAGATTACCTTGAGCTTTGTTTACTTTTGAACTCTTGTGCTTAGGATCGTTATGGAGCCTTGTTTAACCCTTGTCTTCACCTCGGCATGATTGCCGAGATGTTTTGCATTAGTAATCCTTGTCCAGGGGCAGGTATGACCTAGGCCGAGATGTGGCACACCCGGGCCAAGGCGTGGCACAGCTTAGTCAAGTGTTGTCCTCCCTAGCCGAGGTATTTGTTACCCTGTTGCCGAAGTTCCGTCTTTGGTCGATGTTGTTGATGGCCGAGGTGCTCTCGCCATCTAGCTTGTCGTAGACGCTTTGTCTAGCTTGTTGTGGACGTTTTGTCAGAGGCTTGTCTTGCCAATCAGTCACCTTTTGAGTTAAACCAACCCAGTGACGCCACGTGTCCGAGCTTGTCACCAGCACCCTAATGCATCATTTTGCATCATTTTGTATCTTTTGTATCATTCTTGGTTATAAGTCTTGTTCTTGTAGAGAGAGAAACACTAGAGAGGAAGAAGTAGAGTTTTAGAGAGAGAGAGAGTCGACCTTCGAGCTTGGTTTTGGTTGATCGAACCGTTGGATTCGTGATCTGAGGTAAGAATCTTTACCTCCTCTTGCTGTTCTTGTTGGTGAGCTAGCTGCATTGCATGATCGGGTTTGTTTTGCATGCCATGCATCGATTTGAAGTTTGCTCTTGAAAGAGAAAGTTTGTATTCATGTGTTCTTGGTGAAAGTCCCCTTTTGATCCGAAAGTTTGGACCAGGGACTGTATCTTGTGTTTGTTCTTGCATGTTCTTCTTGGTTGGGTACCTAAGTACACGTTTTTAAACTCTTGGCACGAAAACCTTCGATTTCGTATGAATAAGTTAAGATTTCAGCATGCATGGTCTTGATGCTCTTGATGAACTTGTTCTTCTTGTCCTTTGAAAGGAAACTCAGGTTTTCCTAACCTTGTCTTGTTTTGGCCATTCAGTCCACACCTCGGCGGGGAGGTGTAGGACCTCGGCTATACCTGGATGGTACCCAGTGCACTTCCCTGTGATGGGAAATAATGTTTTGACTCCTTGCATGTATGTAAAGCTCGTTTTGAGAATGTGGTTTGCCATGTGATTGTAGGACTTTGATCTTTGCTTTGAGCCTACACCTGAAGACCGAGGTGAGTGGTGCTTTTAATAAAGCTATGTTATAAAGCTTTTGATAAATCTTGCTTGCTTCGCTTTGATAAGAGTATTTGCTAAGCATGAATGATTAGCCTATTTTGATGTAATGAATATGAACTTGTCTTGATGATGTCCTTGTAATGAGTTTGAGCCTTGTTTTGATATCCTTGGAAAGTCCCTTGTGCTGGAGGACTCTAAACTTTCGCAGTACCCTCTTGTTAAAAAGGATACGGTCCTTTCTTGAAAAGATAAATGTTAAAGCGGGCTACGGGCCTAAGTAACACCAGTCCCTTGTGCTAGAGGACTTTAAACTTTAGTAGCACCACTTGGTGAAAAAGGGTCATGCCTAAGTCACATAAGATGGTCAAAAAGGGCTACGGGCCTAAGTGACATAAGGTGGTGAAAAGGGCTACGGGCCTAAGCCACACAAGCAAACAGTTTGGTAAGATTGAGCTTGATGAATATGGTTCACCCCCTTGATTTGATCTGACTTGTTATGATTTTCCTGGAGGAGGACCTCGGCTACTACTTGTATGATCTCGGCAACGCTTTGACTTGTAAGACTTGCTAGATGAATACGGTTCATCTCTTGATTTGATATAACTTGCTACGTTTTGTTTTGGATGGCACCTCGGCTAACGCTTGAATGGTTTGGTATGCTCGGTTTTGAACAGACTTCGGCTATATTCATGCTAAAACCTTTATTTCTAGTACCATTCACTGAGTTTCCAAGCTCACCCCTCTCTATATATATGTAGGTGATGAGCGGGGCGGCCATGACGCCTAGATGTATTTGTAAAGCTTGTTTTGGGATTTTTGCTTAGGCGGCTATTTTGTGATTACCTCGGCAATGTGTGTTTATGTCGGAGATCTTGAAAATTATGCTTCTTTGTTTGTAATCATTGATTTTTGTACATGTCGGTTGAAAGCCTTTTGATCAAGATGTAACCGACATTTGTTTTGTTAGTCAAGTGCGATCATGTTATGTATGTTATCACCTTTGATTTATGCACAGCTCTCAAGGACCATTTGTATTTAGTTAATCGCTTCCGCATATGTGAGCCCCTCTATGTATATACTCTGTTGTGTGTGTGAACTTTTGTATGAGGCCTTTGGTGAATCTCGGATTTACTGGCCATCTCGGCACCAAACTACTAGGGGCGGTTTAGGGTCGTGACAAACGGGTAGCTAGAAGATTGCAGTGGTTGCGGCAACTAGCAGTGACTAGTAACTAAATGTGGTGAAGGGAGAAAAAATTGAAAATTTATTTTGAAAATAAATGACTCTTTTTCATTTTCATTTTTTTTTTCTTTTTTGAAATAGAATCTAATTTTATGAAAATGAAAACATAAAAACAAAAATATATCGAAACAATTTATTTTTAAATTAAAAAAATAAAAACAAAAAAAGGAAGTATAAGGAACGACCAAAAAAGGTGTTCTTGCTCGTGTGTCACGTTTTACTACCCTTTCTACACGCCAAATGAGAAAGACTTACTAGAATATCAAACAAATAACAATTGATGTGTGTGTGTGTGTGTGTGTGTGTGTGTGTGTGTGTGTGTGTGTGTGTGTGTGTGTGTGAGAGAGAGAGAGAGAGAGAGAGAGAGACCCCTAAGCAATTCATGAAAAACGTTAGAAACTTGCAATTTTAGATTTGTAAATTTATGTACAATAATATAGTAGGAGAATTTGGTCCCATATAGTTAATGTGTGACAAATTATAATTAATATTATTGTGCATTAATTTTTTTTTTTTTTTAGAGAGTTCAAATTAGGGCCCACCACGGGTTTCATTTTAATAATTCTAACTATTCATTTTTTATACCACATCGTATTGATTATCTATAAAAAAAAAAATAGATCTATCCGATAACTATAGCGATGATTGTTTGTGACATTTATTTGAATAAAAATGAACGATAAATATTATTTGAAAATTAAACTATCTATTTTTTGATAAACAAATGCAATAAAATAACACAACTATGGTTATTGGATCGACTTCATTGTTTTTGGTGATAACATTTTCAACAATGCTACATCCCACTAATTTATTACCTATAAATAACACATAATGATGTGGTATTGAGATTAGACCTTACATGATGAAAATTTTGACAAATCAAAATTTAACACTTGTCAAACACACAATTAGGGGTATAGATCCGTAAGCCTATTGATTGACCATAGATGCGAACCGATCGACCACTATCTAAGAGAAGATAAGTAGTTCTTCTATCATTCAAAAGGTGATAACTTAGGTGTCTTAAGTATTTTTTTAACACTTTTCAACAGTCTCCTAAAAGAAAAATACTTGAGACACCTAATTTATTACCCCTAAAAATCACCCTTGATGATGTATCTAACAAGTGTCAAATTTTAATTTGTCAAATATTTCATCACGTGGGCTCTAACCTCAATGCCAGATCATTAGAGGTTATTTAGTGCCATTTTGGAAACACAGCAAAAAGTCAAAATGTCCAAAAATGCAAGTGCCAAAAACGCCAGAAAATTGGTTTGGCAAGTGCTAAAAACGCAGGTATAAAATTACAAATTATGGCCTATGAAAAAAAAATAAAAAAATAAAATTCTTATGTTAGGTAAGGATATTTTGGTCATTTTAATTTGATTTGACACCATAAATAAATATTAAATTAAAAAGCAAAAAGTCAACTTTTTACTAACTTCCCAAATCACTTTTCAAAAAGCTAAAAAGCTTGGTAAAAAGCTAAAAGCCAGCTTTTTACCAACTTTCCAAAAGTGGTGTAAATTAGAAGGATGTAATATTGTTGCTCCTAAAATTGTTGGAACAATATTTCTAGGAATATGTTTGGTTTTAATTTCAAAATTAGTTTTATGAAAAAGTAAAAAACAATAAAATGATATCTTTAAATTTTATAAATTATTTTCATTCCAAAATAAAGGTAACACTACATGAAAATGAGTGCTTTTTATTTTTACTTTTTTCATTAAATTAATTTTTCTTTTTCTTTTTCTTTTTTTAAATAAAGAGGGATTTATTTATAAATCCTGTTTAGAGTAGTTCTAACACAATAAATTCATAAGGTATTCTTGTAGCTTAGTTAATCTTATTTATTTAGACTTTTATTCCAAAAAATAGATTATGAAATGCACCAATAAATCCCAAATTAATAACTTATGCACTGTTTAGTCCTAAAAGTTTTCTTATAGACTGAAAGGTCCCATTACAATGTTAATAACATCAGATACAATGTTAATAACATCAGAGTCATGTTACAAACATTAGATTTCAAACATCTAATGTTCATCAAATTTCAATAGTGTTTGAAAATATAGGATGAAAAATATCTAATGTTCATCAGATTTCAATAAATTTTGAAATTATAGAATGAAACATCAGATCATTTACATCATTTACATCATGCTAATGTAAAAATGGGACTAAATGGAGCATAAGAAAACTTTTAGGACTAAATGGTTCAACGTTTCAAAAACTAGGACTTATGGGTAAATTTTCCAAAAAAAAAATATTGGACATTGGTGTGTGTGTGTGTGTGTTTTCTTTTAATTTTATTTATGACTCAATGACCTAATAAACTAATTAATTTGGATAACCAATCCTACTATTGGCTAATTGGGAGCTCAATTAAAGCCAAGTAAAACTTCATATAGATTAATCTCAAAAAATTATTTGCAAATAAAAGATCAAAAACCTAAAACCAACTCTAAACCTAAGAGCATCTTCAACGCACTAGGCATATAATGCTTGTTAAGTAAAAGGCCTAGTATGACTCATTTTTTTCAACTCCAATGCACTAGGCATGTGATTAGGCATTTTAGCTCAACTCACATTCACTAGCTACATGTAGCTAGCCTTCAAGGCTAGACAAAATGTATTTAATCATTAGGATTATTTCCCTTCATCTTTGTTGCTGATGTGGCATTTTATAAAATTAATAGTATTTGGATGAATAGCTAAAATAAAGAGCATGGTTGGAGCAGAAACATGAAACAGTTGATAGGGAAAATAAAATATATACTTTATAGTAATGTTTAGATAGATAAAATGCCTATTACCATTAGAGATGCTCTAAGTCTTAATCACCAAGTCAACCCATTCGGTTTCATTCAACGTTGTTTGGGACCACTGAACCATTTCAATCACTTTTCAAGATTAATCTGCCCCGCACTTGGGGCAAGAAACTCGTAATTAGATGCTGGCTTGATTTTTTTGGGTCTGGGGATTACTATTTTTGAAAAATATTAAAATATACAAAAATAAAATAAAATTATAGAAAAATTTACTTATAAATCTCATCTTAATAAATAATAATCTGTTTAGTTCAAAAAAATTTCTTATAAACCAATTAGTTCCATTGATTTTGAATAGGTAGATTTAATATATTATTTAAAAATTAGATTTACGATTATATCCTTATTTTTATTATGTTTCTTTCTTTCTTTCTTTTTTCTTTTCTGCTAGAAAGGTATGATACACAATCTATGATAATCAAATTTGGAATGAATTTTTACATGATAATATTTTTTATTTGGAATGACTTGAAATGTGAGATTTTCAACCATTTCAAAATGAGTACACAAAAATGACTTGAAATATGGGATTCTTTAAATATTTCAAAAGAAGTACAAAAACTCCTTAGTAAGATTTGGGCAAATGTATAATTCAAACTGTAACACTCAAACATAACACTCTAAAAAAAACTCCTTAATGTACTTTTTCTAAACGTAACACTCCAATATAACACACAAAAAAACTCTTTAGTATATTTTTTATCAAACGTAACACTCCAATATAACACTTTAAAAAAAAGAATATGAGATTCTTCAAACCATTCCAAAAATATGTGAAATTCTTCAAACCATTCCAAAAGGAGTACAAAAATTCCTTAATAAGTTTTGGATAAATGTATAATTTCAAATTTTGAGTATTACGTATGAAAAAAGTACACTACGAAATTTTTTAGTATTTTTTGTATGTATATTACATTTGAGTGTTACTTTTGGGATTATATTGATTAGAGTGTTACTTTTGAGATTACATTGATTAGAGTGTTACGTTTGAGATTACATTGATTAGAGTGTTACGTTTGAGATTACATTAATTGCAGTGTGACGTTTGGAAAAAGTACACTAAGGAGTTGTTTTGTGTATTACATTAAAGTGTTATGTTTGAGAAAAGTACGCTATAAAATTGTTTTGGATTATTACGTTGTTACATTTGGAAAAATATATATATATATTAAGAAATTTTTTATTGTGTTACATTTGAGTATTACATTATTAGAATGTTATATTGAAATATTACGTTCTTCTCCATAATGTAAGATTTGTTCAAGGAGGAAAAATCTAAAATCTCTATAATGCAGATTGCCCAAATATGTAACTTCACATTTGGAAAAATTCACTTTCATTTTTAAAAAAATTAAACCCAAACATATAAGTGACTGTCATTTTGTGTAATTTTTACTTTAATGGGACTTTTGGATTCATAAGAAAAAAGTGAGGATTAAACAATTCACAAAATCACATTTTGGAATTTATTAGTGTTTCACCCAAAATTATATAGGTAACATTTTTGTAATTTTAAAATATAGTGATGTTCTTTTTTGTGCCAAAAGAAAAAATGAAAAAAGAAAAGAAAAGAAAAGTAATAGGCTTTCTTGAAAAAAATGAAACGAAAGAATTTCATTTTTTTGGTCGGATTACAAAAAGATAAGAAAATTAGTTGTTTGCTAAATTTTTTTTTTTTTTTCTTTGGTTATTCATTGAAAAATATATATACGTAATTTTAAAATTTTGTTTTTCTTTTTGTGACGGGATTGGCCATGATACATGGTTAGGACATTCTAATTTGTTAGGTAGAATCAGGGGGTGTAAAAATGGTCCGCCAACCTGAACTTCACCTGAGGCTTAGCCCAATCCAAATCTCCCGAGCTAAACCTAGGCCATGCTTTTTCTAGCTACGGCCCAGCCCGGCCCATCAGATGCCCAACGTCATTTTCAAATTATTTTGGTGAAAAAAATTTAAAAGAAAATGTCAGGCCCGACTCTCCAATTGGAATTGGGCATGGGTCTGATTTTTTAAAAACTAGACAGGTCAACTTTGTCTAATTTTTTGCGGGAGCTCGATAGGCCCGTGGGCATGTCGGCCCGAGCCTGACCCTATATGGTAAATAGATAAATTAAAGGATAAAATTAAAAACAAAATATTTTCCAAAACTAACAAAAATACTTCTCACCAAACTATTTTACAAAGAGTGGACTTCTCACCAACAAAAAAAATTCACTAAATCTAACTTCTTATATCCTCTTTAAATTAGATTTATTATCAATTTTCTCCTTAAAAAATGGAGGGAAAAATACAAAAAATTATGTGCAATTCATGTTTAATTTGGGTCGAGATTGAGGAGACAATCTCGAGTTACAATTCGAGTTTGGGTAAGCTTGGGGGGCAGTTCTCAGTATAACTTGAATTGAGTTTAAACAATCTCTCAATCCGTCTGAACTGATCCAAATTGCACCCATAACTAAAAGAAAAATTAGTGTAATTATATTGAATTTGTGAGGTTAGCTGTACTTTTTCGAATTTCGTTGTCATAAATTTTTTTTATACAAACAAATTTAAAGAAAACTTTTTCGGGCTTGACATTATTGGGCCCTCGGGTCATTTTTTCAAACTTTAATAAATTACGAAGCATTCAGGGGTGGAGGACGTCTTTCTCGGAATTGGCAAGTCATTCACTATCGGGTGATTGCTAAGTATTTTGGAAATATAAATATGTGGTGTTTTATAAAATTTTAATTGATAAAAAAAAAATAGAAATTCACAATTTATATTAGGAATAAGAGAATAACATGGAGACTAAATAATTAATAGTTAACTTCAAATATGACCATGTAATATTTTGAAATTATAAAATAATTTCCCATCACTATCCTTGTCGATATGGCAAATGGTGGCACTAATATTGCAGTCAACAGGTCTTCGTTTTTTGTTTTTTTAACACCACAAACAAGACGTTTTGTAGGCAATCATAGTATTTATGGTTCTTAATTTCGAAAAAATTGATTGTCCATCAAATTTAATCTAATTTTAAAGACGGGATCTACCATTAAAATAAGCGGAGAATGTATAAATCTTTAGTACATGAGACAGAGTTATGAACAAAATATAATATGATCAATTTTACCAAATAAATAGAACACTGATTGTGCCTCCCAAGAATTGAGTCCTACTCACTTGTATAGTAGACCAGCACATTTCCACGCCACCACCACTGCCGGTGGTGTCAACAAGTTGTTGAATCATATTAATCCGTTGTTAGAGGTCAATTCACCAATGACCAGTGGCTAGAAAATTGTGGTGGTGACAGCAACTAGCCGTGGGTGGTGGCTAAATATGGTGAAAGGAGAAAAATTGAAAATTTATTTTGAAGATAAATGACTTTTTTTTTTCTCATTTTCAATTTGTTTTTAAATAGATTGTAATTTTATGAAAATGAAAACATAAAAACAAAAATATATATAAAAAAATTAAATTATAAAAAAAAAATAAAAACAAAAAACAAAAGTATCAAAGAACGACTAAAAAAAGGTGTTCTTGCCCGTGTCATGGTTCACCACCCTTTCTAAATGTGAAAGATTGACTCCATTTGATTTAGTTTTTGAATCATGATTTGAGTTTTAACTTATATTTTAAGTTTTGAATTTTTTAAATAAATTTTGAAAAAGGAAAATTTGTTTGAAAAGAGTTTTGAGTTTTGAACTATATTTTGAAATTATTTTAGGTTTATTTTTTTAAAATATTTAAAAATGTTCTTATTTTTATTTTTTTAGGGTAAATATTTTTTATTGTAAATTTTTATTTATTTTTTTAATGTGCTCTATATTTATTACATTTGTGTGTTGTTTTTTTTTAATATTTAAAAATTTTAATTTCTTAGTTTAAATATATAATTTTTTAAATTTTTTTTATAAAATATTTAGTTTAAATCTTTTATTTTATTTTTTAAATATTTTTTATTTACTTTAATTATTTAATGTTTTCCATATATATCTAAATCATAACAAATTATTTGATCAATACTTTAAAAAATAACAATATATTTTTTTAGAAAAAAATATAAAAATAAAAAATATTTTTATTCAAAAATAAAAATAACAAAAAAATAATTTGTCAAAATTTTAAAAATAATTTTAAAAAAGAAAACAAAAAAATATATTTTTAGAATTTTTTTTAAAAATAAAGTTTTGAATAGAGTTTGGTTATAAGTTTTGAAAAAATTATGAAATTGAATTTTGAAAATTTTTATTTGATTATAAATTTTAAAAATAATTTTAAATTTTTTTCATTCAAATCGTGATTCTAATTTTTACCAAACGCTACCTTACTAGAAAGAATATCACAAAAACAATTCATGATAGACGTTAGAAACTTGCAATTTTAGATTTGTAAATTTGTGTACAATAATATAGTAGGTGAATTTGGTCCTATGTAGTTAATGCGTGACAAATTGATAGTTAACATTAATATTATTGTGTATCAAATTAAAAATGTTTTTTTAGAGATCTCAAATTGGGCCTATCACGGGTTTCGCTTTGATAATTCGAATTATTCATTTTTTATACCACATCGTGTTCATTATTTATGAAAAAAATCAGATCAATCCGATAACTGTAACTACATTTGTTTATGACATTTATTTGTATAAAAATGAACAATAAATATTATTTAAAAATTAAACATCTATTTTTTGATAAACAAATACAAAATTTGACACTAGTAAGACATATCATTAGAGGTATAGATCCGCAAGCCTATTGATAGACCATAGATGCGAACCGATTGACCGCTATCTAAGAGAAGATAAGTAGTTCTTCTATCGTTCAAGGGGTGATAAATTAGGCGTCTCAAGTATTTTTCTAACACTTTTCAATAGCCTCCTAAAATAAAAATGTTTGAGACACCTAATTTATTACTCCTAAAAATCACCCCTAATGATGTATTTGACAATTGTCTTACATGGAAACTTTCTAATTATAATAAAGGTAACACTACATGAAAATGAGTGTTTTTTATTTTTACTTTTTTCATTAAATTAATTTTTCTTTTTTTTTTTCTTTTTCTTTTTCAAAATAAAGAGAGATTTATCCTGTTTAGAGTAGTTCGAACTCAATAAGTTCACAAAGTATTCTTATAACCTAGTTAATCCTATTTATTTAGATTTTTATTCCAAAAGATAGGATTATGAAAATAAAACAAAAAAATATTGGACATTGTTGTGTGTTTTATTTATTTATTTTTAACTCAATATCCGACCTAATAGACTAACTAATTTGGGCAACGAATCCTACAATGGCTAATTGGGAGTTCAATTAAAACCAAGGAAAACTTTATATAGATTAATTTCAAAAAATTATGTGCAAATAAAAGATTTTAAACCTAAAACCAACTCTAAACCTAAGTCTTAATCACCAAGTCAACCCATTCGGTTTCAGTCAACGTTATTTGGGATCACTGAACCATTTCAATCACTTTCAACATCCCGCACTTGGGGCAAGAAACTTGTAATTAGATGCTGACTGATTTTTTTTGGGCCTACCATTTCAATCACTCTTCAACATTAATCTGCCCCGCACTTGGGGCAAGAAACTTGTAATTAGATGTTGACTGATTTTTTTGGGTCTGGGGAACCATTTCAATCACTCTTCAACATTAATTTGCCCCAACCCCGCACTTGGGGCAAGAAACTTTGATTTTTTTACGATTTTTGAAAAATATTAAAATATTCAAAAATAAAATAAAATTATAAAAAAATTTACCTATAAATCTCTTCTAAGAAATGATGATCTGTTTAGTTCAAAGAATTTTTTTACAGACTAATTACTCCTATTGATTTTGAAAAGATAAATTTAATATAATATTTAAAAATTAAATTTCCGATTATATCTTTTCTTTCTTTTTTTTTTTCTTCTTCTTCTTCTTCTTCTTCTTCTTCTTCTTCCTTCTTCTTCTTCTTTTTTACTAGAAAGGTATGATACACAACCCATAAGAATCAAATTTTGGATGAATTTTTACATAAATATATTTTTTTATTTGGAATGAGTTGAAATGTAAAATTTTTCAAACATTTCAAAATGAGTACAAAAATGACTTGAAATATGAAATTATTTAAACATTTCAAAAGGAATACAAAAACTTCTTAGTAAGATTTGGTCAAATGTATAATTCAAACTGTAACACTTCAATGTAACACTCTAAAAAAAATTTCTTAATGTATATTTTCTAAACGTAACACTTCAATGTAATACAAAAAAAACTCCTTAGTGTACTTTTTGCCAAACGTAACACTCCAATATAACACTCTAAAAAAAGGATGTAGGATTTTTCAAATCATTCCAAAACGATGTAAGATTCTTCAAACCATTTCAAAAGGAGTACAAAATTCCTTAATAAGTTTTGGGCAAATTTATAATTTCAAATTGTGAGTGTTATGTTTGAGAAAAGTGCACTACGAAGTTTTTTCGTATTTTTTGTGTGTATTACATTTGAGTATTATATTTGGGATTACATTGATTAGAGTGCTACGTTTGGGATTACATTAATTTGAGTGTGACGTTTGGAAAAAAAGTATACTAAATTTTTTTTTTTTGTATTACATTAGAGTGTTACGTTTGGAAAAAGTACACTATGGAGTTGTTTTGGATTATTACGTTGTTACATTTTGAAAAAGAAAATATATTAAAGAATTTTTTAGTGTGTTACCAGGGCCGGCCCTGAGAATTCAGGGCCCTAGGCGAGCTTATAAATTTGGGCCACTTGTACATACGCCCAAACCAACAAAAAAATATATATATATTTGCTAGTGGCCACTCAAGTTTGCTTGAGTAAATTTGGGCCCTTTGTTTGTTTTTTCAACTGGACTAATTTTTTATTTATTTTTAATATAGGCCTGCAACATGTTTTTATTTGGGCCTTTTATAGTAGGCTGTTTTATTTTGGAGGGCTTCTATTTTAGTGGGTTGTTTTGTTTTTGAGGGCTTCTAACAATAGTTGGACTTTATTTAAAACTTGATAGTATAATAGATCTTCAAAATTTGGGGCCTTATTTTGGGGGCCCTAGGCACAGGCCTTACTCGCCTTAGCCCAGGGCCGGCCCCGTGTGTTACGTTATTAGAATGTTATATTGGAATATTACGTTCTTATCCTTAATGTAAAATTTGTTCAAGGAGTGTAAATCCAAAACCTCTATAATGCAAATTGTCCAAATATGTAATTTCACATTTGGAGAAATCCACTTTTATTCTTAAAAAATTAAACTCAAACATAAAAGTGAGTACCATTTTGTGTAATTTTTACTTTAATGGGACTTTTGGGTTCATAAGAAAAAAGAGAGAATTAAATAATTCATAAGATCACATTTTGAAATTTATTAGTATTTCACCCAAAATTAATAGGTAACATTTTTGTAATTTTAAAATATAGTGATGTTCTTTTTTGTGCCAAAAGAAAAAATGAAAAAAGAAAAGAAAAATAATAGGCCTTCTTTAAAAAAAATGAAATGAAAGAATTTCATTTTTTTGGTCGGTTTACAAAAAGATAAGAAAATTAGTTGTTTGCTAAAAAATTAATTTTTTTCTTTGGTTATTTATTGAAAAATATGTATATGTAATTTTAAAAATTCGTTCTTTTTAGGTTGGGATTGGCCACGATACATGGTTAGGACATCCTAATTTGTTAGGTAGGGTCAGGGAGTGTAAAAATGGCCCGCCGGCCTACACTTCACCCGATGCTCAGCCCAATGCAAACGTTAAACCTAAGCCATGCTTTTTCTAGCCGTGGCTTGGCCTGCCTGACGCCCAACTTCATTTTCAAATTATTTTGGTGAAATATTTTTTAAAAGAAAATGTCATGCCCGACTCTCCAACCTGAAGCCCTAGGATTGGGCCGGAGTTTTTTGAAAACTAGGTAGGTCGGCTCTGTCTAATTTTTTATGGGGGTTTGATAGGCCCGTTGGCTGGCCGACCCGAACCCGACTCTATATGGTCTAGGCTGGGCCGAATTTACACCGCTAGATAAAATGTGTATTGAGACTTCTCATTAGTTAAGAATACCATGTGACAACGTTATATGATATTACCAAAATATCAATTTGTATGTGAAGTTGGTAATTTCAAAGTTTTTTGTATAATAATAAATATTTTTATAGACAATGAAATTTTAACCTTGAAATTTGTGTTAAAATAATTAGATTTATCAAAAGGAAATGAAATTATTTATTCATATCATTTTTTATGAATAAAATAAGATAGATTTGATTTTATTGACATATGGAACTTCTATAGATTGGGTTGAAAAGCAGGTTTTTTTTTTTTTTTTTTTAATTGACAATTCATTTTCTTTTTATTTTTCCAAATCCAAAAAGAAGAAGAAGATGATGACCACGAAGAAGAAAAGTTTCACTTCTAGTTCATTTTCTTTTCATGTAATTTTCTTTTTTATTTTTTTCGTTCACAAATCTCATATCCAAAACACAACCTAATGAAGTGTTTGGTTTTATTGATTTTATGAAAATTGAGTTTTTTATTTTATTTTTAGTTAATTTTTTTTAATGTTTTAAATTTTTTTTTTTTACTTTCTAAGTGCACATAACTTAAATGCACCTAAAAAATTAAATATTTGTGAAAAAATATTTTAAAAATTCAATACATATAGAAGAATATAAAAATGTATTGAATTTTTGTATGTCTTTTGTTTTTTTTTTTTTTGTATTTGATAAATTTTTTAAAGATTGTTTTCATAAAAGCATATTTTTTTAAGTATATCTAGGTTAGGTGTATTTAAAAAATAAAAAATAAAAAATCTTAAAATATTAAATTTTTTTACTAAATTTTAAAAAAAAAATACTAAAAACATGGAACTCAATTTTTTTTAAAAAGTGAGCTCAATTTTCTGAAACCAAACAAATTTAAGATCCACACATAACCTAATTAGTATATTAGGAGCAGCTCTTTAGTTGATCACTTCTGCAAATTTCAATATGCACAAACTGTACATGGTTAAATCGCATCAGTTATTTTATTTTTTATCATATTGGTTATCATGAAATAATAATAATAATAATAAATAAATAAATCTAGGGACACAAAACCAACAACAAAACATGGATTTGGATGCAGATAATAGACAGTAAGACTCGTCATAAAAAATAAATAAATAACTAAAGAAGAAGAACAGTTTCACTGGGAAATCTTTTTATAGGTGAGTTTGATCAAATTGTGGCAATACTATTATTCAATCAAACCAAAACTTGGAACAATATTTTACTTTAGAATTTTCAAACTAAACTAATTTTTCAACCAGTGGGGCAGTCCACTTTAGAATTGGGGCAGTTTTTTTATTTAGTTATTTACGGTATTATCTATCTATAAATACTTATCCATGCTCTCAAAGAACTTCATGCCCTTCATCCCTCCATCCAAACAACTGTTCCTCATTGCTTGTAGTTACAAACCAACAATGTCAGCCTTAGCGGAGAGGCATTCCAACCAGTTTGTTCTGTTCCATGTCCTGTTTGTCTTTCTCTTGATCCTTGATTTGGTCTCTTCTTTTAATTCTGCTACTTATGCTGCTTCTGCAACTACTAAAGTTGGAGAAGACGGAACTGAAGCTGTGGCTCTCTTGACGTGGAAAGCTAGCCTTGACAACCAGAGCCAATCTCTCTTGTTCTCGTGGGCTGGAAGCAATCATTGCAATTGGGTTGGAATCCATTGCAATAATGCTGACGGAGTCACCCATATAGACCTTGAGAGTAATGGCTTGAGAGGTACACTTTCCAATCTTAACTTCTCTTCCTTCCCTCAACTCCTTAGCCTTAAACTTCATAACAACTCAATCTACGGGACCATCCCCAAGAAGATTGGTAGCCTTGTAACACTCACCTACCTTGACTTGTCCAACAATTATCTTTCAGGAACAATTCCATCAGAAATAGGAATACTCTTTTCTCTCACAATTTTGTATCTTTATGATAATCAACTTTCTGGATCCATCCCTCAAGAAGTTGGAATGCTAGGGTCTCTAATTGAACTTGAATTGTCAACAAACAATCTCACAGGTTCAATCCCTGCTTCAATAGGGAACTTGACCGACTTGACCATTCTATACCTTTTTAAAAACCAACTTTCTGGATCCATCCCTCAAGAAGTTGGAATGCTAAGGTCTCTCATTGAACTTGATTTGTCAACAAACAATCTCACAGGTTCAATTCCTGCTTCTATAGGGAACTTAACCAATTTGACCATTCTACGCCTTTATAAAAACCAACTTTCTAGATCCATCTCCCAGGATGTTGGAATGCCAAGGTCTCTAATTCACCTTGATTTGTCAGAAAACAATCTCACAGGTTTGGTCCCTACTTCTATAGGGAACTTGGCCACCTTAATCGTTTTACACCTTTTCAAAAACCGTCTTTCTGGACCCATCCCTCAAGAAGTTGGAATGCTAAGGTCTCTAATTGAACTTAGTTTGTCAACAAACAATCTCACAGGTTCAATCCCTACTTCTATAGGGAACTTGACTAACTTGACCGTTCTATACCTTTATAAAAACCAACTTTCTGGATCCATCCCCCAAGATGTTGGAATGCTAAGGTCTCTAATTAAACTTGATTTGTCAACAAACAATCTCACCGGTTCAATCCCTACTTCTATAGGGAACTTGACCAACTTGACCATTCTATTCCTTTATAAAAACCAACTTTCTGGATCCATCCCCCAAGATGTTGGAATGCTAAGGTCTCTAACTAACCTTGATTTGTCAGAAAACAATCTCACAGGTTTGGTCCCTACTTCTATAGGGAACTTGGCCACCTTAACCATTTTACACATTTTCAAAAACCGTCTTTCTGGACCCATCCCTCAAGAAGTTGGAATGCTAAGGTCTCTAATTGAACTAGAATTGTCAACAAACAATCTCACAAGTTCAATCCCTGCTTCTATAGGAAACTTGGCCAACTTGACCATTTTGCACCTTTTTGAAAACCGTCTTTCTGGATCTATCCCTCAAGAAGTTGGAATGCTAAGTTCTCTCATTGAACTTGAATTGTATGTAAACAATCTCACAGGTTCAATCCCTGCTTCTATAGGGAACTTGACCAACTTGACCATTCTATACCTTAATGAAAACCAACTTTCTGGACCCATCCCTCAAGAAGTTGGAATGCTAAGGTCTTTAATTAAGCTTGATTTGTCAGAAAACATTCTCACAGGTTTGGTCCCTACTTCTATAGGGAACTTGGCCACCTTAACCATTTTACACCTTTTCAAAAACCGTATTTCTGGACCCATCCCTCGAGAAGTTGGAATGCTGAGGTCTCTAATTGAACTAGAATTGTCAACAAACAATCTCACAAGTTCAATCCCTGCTTCTGTAGGAAACTTGGCCAACTTGACCATTTTGCACCTTTTTGAAAACCGTCTTTCTGGATCTATCCCTCAAGAAGTTGGAATGCTAAGTTCTCTCATTGAACTTGAATTGTATGTAAACAATCTCACAGGTTCAATCCCTGCTTCTATAGGGAACTTGACCAACTTGACCATTCTATACCTTTATGAAAACCAACTTTCTGGATCTATCCCCCAAGATGTTGGAATGCTAAGGTTTCTAATTGAACTTGATTTGTCAGCAAACAACCTCACAAGTTCAATCCCTCTTGAGTTAGGAAAACTAAACTCCCTAACTTATTTGAATTTGCGTGAGAACAAACTGACAGGCTCTGTTCCTTCAGAAATGGACAATCTTACGCATTTGCAAATCTTCGATATAAGCCTTAACAGGCTCACAGGTCATATACTACCGAGTGTCTGCCTTGGAGGATCACTTATCAGACTAATTGCATCAAACAACTACTTAATAGGTGACATCTCAAAATTCTTCAGAAATTGCAGTCAGTTGCGTCGAGTTAGGCTTGATCAAAACCAACTCACTGGAAATATATCTGAAATTTTTGGGGTACTCCCAAACTTGGTATATATCGATCTGAGTTATAATAAATTCTATGGTGAACTTTCTAAAAAATTGGGGCAGTGCCATAATTTGACTAGTATAAAGTTCTCTAACAATAAAATCTCTGGAAATATACCACTTGAGTTTGGAGGTGCAAGTCAGTTGCAACTACTTGACCTCTCTTCAAATCATCTAGATGGAGAGATCCCAAAGAGTTTAGGAAAGTTGGCTTTATTGTTCAATATTTCTCTGAGTGATAACAAACTTTCAGGCAACATTCCAGTAGAATTTGGCAGGCTATCTAATTTGGAAGATCTAAATTTGGCGGCAAACAATCTAAGTGGATCAGTTCCAGTCCAACTAGGAGAGATTATGAAACTATGGAACTTGAATTTGAGCAAAAATCTACTTGAGGGGGATATTCCTTCTGAAATAGGCACATTACAGTTTCTTCAGAGTCTTGACCTTGGAAACAATTTGTTTAAAGGTGAGATTCCACAACAGATTGGGGAATTGCAAAGCTTAGTGACATTAAATCTGTCCCACAATATGTCAGTCTGTTCCATTCCATCCTCTTTTAATAGGAGATCAAGTTTGACATCTGTTGATATATCTTATAATCAGCTGGAGGGTCCTTTGCCCAACACCAAAGCCTTTCAAGTTGCTCCATATGAAGCATATAGAGATAATCGTGGTTTGTGTGGCAATAAGACTGGTTTGATGCCATGCTTGCCTAAAAACAGCAATAAGCCTAAAGGGAAAAGGTATAAAAAAGTTGTGCTTTTGGTCATAGTACCTTTTTTAGGCATTTTATTGCTTGTGGTTGTTGGAATTTTTCTAGTTATGTGCAAAAAGGTGGAGAACACAGAAAATGAGCCTACAGCTAGAGGAGCAGATAATGAAAATTTGTTTGCAATATGGAGCTACGACGGAAAAATGGTGTATGAGAACATCATCGAAGCGACAGAGGACTTTAATTCTAAACATTGCATTGGATTAGGAGGATATGGCACTGTTTATAAAGCAGAGCTGCCAAGTGGTCAAGTTGTTGCTGTGAAGAAACTTCACTCTTCACAAGATGGTGAGTTGGCTAACCTAAGAAGTTTTACAAGTGAGATTCGTGCATTGACAGAGATACGACATTGTAATATCATAAAGCTTTATGGTTTTTGTTCGCATCCACGACACTCATTTTTAGTGTACGAGTTTTTGGAAGGGGGGAGCTTGGAAAAGATATTGAGCAATGATGAAGCGACATTGGATTTTGAGTGGACTAAGAGGGTGAATGTTGTTAGAGGTATAGCAGATGCTTTGTCATACATGCACCATGATTGTTCGCCTCCAGTCATTCATCGCGACATATCAAGCAAAAATGTTCTGCTAAATTCAGATTATGTGGCTCACATCTCTGATTTTGGCACTGCTAGACTTTTAAAGCCTCACTCGTCCAATTGGACTTCATTTGCAGGAACCATTGGGTATGCAGCCCCAGGTATGGCATGGTTTTTCTTCAAATTAGCATACAAAGTTCATCTTTAAATTGACATTTACGGCCTGTTTCATTATTTTCCCTTTATCCCTCTCTTTTCTTTGCTTTTGATTTTCTGGTAGAACTTGCTTACACAATGGAAGTGAACGAGAAGTTGGATGTTTATAGCTTTGGAGTTTTAACGCTAGAAGTGTTAATGGGGAAGCATCCAAGCGATCTCATCTCTTCTCTTTCCTCATCTTTGTGGTTGCCATCGTTGTCGTCGTCGTCGTCATCACCGCCCACTGCTTATGATATATTGTTGAAAGACATTTTGGATACACGCCTCCCACCTCCTAGGAATCATATGGAAAAAGAAGTGGTCCTTGCTGCAAAGCTAGCACTAGCATGTTTGCACACCAGTTCACAATGCCGACCAACAATGCAACAAGTTTCTGTGGCACTATCAAAAGAGAGGCCACCTCTGCAGAATCCATTCCACCTGATTTCATTAGGAAAACTCTTTGATGTCAACTGTTAAACATCTTGATAGCATTCTCATCTTCCTTTATTGTTTTTACATTTTCATTCCCCCTCATCTACTTTGAAGTTTTTTTTTTTTTTTTTCACCCTCTCAGTTTATCTACTTGTTCCAAAAGAGCAGATGTGAATAAGATGAAGAGAAAGGGCTACTTCATTATGCATCAAATTTTCTAACTATTAGCATTTAAGAGCATGGCCTTCAGGGTAGAGGTTCAATTGATGGACCATCTTTTCTCGTAGTGTATTTTTTATTAATAGTAATGGGTTTATAATAAAGGGCAAATCACAAATAAGTAGGAAGACTAAAAATAATTACAAAAAGATGGAAAATAAAAAATGATTGCATTATAATCTATTGTTTTATTAGATAAAAGGAGCTCTCAAAAAACTTTTAATATTATTGATAAAATAAATTATTTTGCCCTTAAGACTTAAAAATAAACCAAATGCAATTAAATATTAGAGAAGAAGCAACAGATTTCCACCCCTTCAAATTCCACTCCACATGATTTTATTGAAACAATTGTTTGGTGATATCGAATTTTCAACTTTTTAAGCTTTTTCACTTATTTCAAACTAATAAATCTACCGATGTTGAACTCATACACACAAAAGAAAAATTATTTAGTAATACAATGCGTGGTCTAAATTCAACTCTTTAATGGTAGAATTCACGTTTAGATTGACTTTAGACCACACGTTATTTTTTTTAGATATTTTTTTATGTGCAAATTTTGGGTCCATAGCAGCTCCCTTTCTCATAGTGTATTTTAGATTTAGTTCATTTTGTACGTACCCACATTTTGATCTCACTTCTCTTTGTGTTGTATATCTCTGCCCTTTCGTACATTGCTTTGCTTGAATGAATAAATGATGTTCAAGGTACTTCAATCTGTGTTAAATGTCCAACAATTAGTGAATGCTAAAATGCAAATCTTTCGGGTTGAGATTCAATTTTTTAGCTATTTTAAATATGGGTTTAATTTTTTATTAATAGTATTGGATTTAATAAAGAGCAAATTGCACATAAATAGGAAGACTAAAAATAATTATAAAATAAAAAATGATTGCATTGGTCTATTGTTTAATAGACAAAAGGAGCTCCCGAAAAAACTTTTAATATTATTGATAATAAAAAGTTATTTTGCTCTTAAGACTTAAAAATAAACAAAATGCAATTAATCTTGGAGACGAAGCAACAATCTAAAAATCAGAAAAACTGAAGTAGCTTAAATTAGGAAATACTTTTAGGCTGTTCCATACTACTACAAAATTTCTAATAAAATACATACAAAATGCAAAAAGTACAATTTATTTCTAATCCCTATAGAATTCTGGATCCAAACAAGAATTCTGTGATCAGCAACACAAGAGTGGGTGTTTGTTAAACAAATTTAGAAGAAAAAAAAATCATAAAATTGTTCAGAATTTACAATCGAATGCTAAGATTCATTTGTGATATGATCTCATAGCAAGGCACTGTAAATTTAAAATTGTGGATAAATTTATGAGTTCTTTTTTGAATGCCTAGAATTTTTTGACATTCATGAAAGATCCATTTCATTACATTCATATTAAACATTTATTAAAAGTTTTCATACGTATCACTTATAACATTTACATGGGATGAAATATTTTACTAGAATCCTTCATCTCCTGTGTAACTTTCTACCTACTACAAGAAGTCTCATTAGTTTTTTTACAGAACTCTTTATACTTTCTGCATCTACTCATAATTTTAGTCTTTACACTTAATTGTTTCATTGTTACTAGTTATGACTCAACACAAACAAACCCATCAAAATGTTCAACAAGTCATGCTTGTGAGTGAAAAATCTAAAATCCCCGAGATATTGATTCGTGATTATGTTTCAATTTTAAATAGTGAATACCAAGGCGACGCTACTCCTCTGCCACCACTCCACCACCCTTCGCCTCTACCTAGCCCCTCTCCACCTCACCCATACAATATGTAAAATACATCGAATTTGGAGGAAGAAAATCCATCTATTGCCCTCAAGTTCCACAGGGGCGCCATACAAGCACAGGCAATCATACTATGCCCAGAAGAAAAAGCATCACTGTAGACCATTCTACCAAAAACTAGCAATCTAGAGGAGCTAGAATAAGAACCATTCCATGTATTTAGAGTTGGGAACAACACAGAACCCATTAAAGACCCCATTCTTTTTGGCTCAATTTGCTTTCTAGACAGTCAAAATTTTTGATTTTGAGGGTTCACAAGCATGTTCATCAATCAAATATCAGCACAAAACTTCAACATTCAAAAAATGGGTGGTGGGGATGTGGACCCACAATCATACAAAGATTGATAAACGTGAATCAAAACAAGAGCGAGCACAATCGAAAGGAGAGTGAAGATTGTTTATGTTGTCAGAATAATTTGATTTGTGGGCTGGTGGAGGTGGAGGTGGTGGGGGAGAACTAGGATTAGGATTTTTTTTTAAGGATGAAGGTTAGAGATGAGGGTAATAAAGGAATTGTATAAATTATAAAAATATAAAAATAAAAAAAAAATTTGAGGGTGCAAAGAGTTAGATTGGTGGTGTAAGTAGAATCACTCAATTTCTTTGGATCTCCTAATTCTCACTTTTTTTTTATTATTATTACAATTATATCCTGAAATAAAATTATATTAAAGGACAATTTTTAATGAAACATCCACCTACAAAATGAAAACAATTAGAATGACACTCTATAATATTATACACCCACTTCCATCCCCATCTGTAGGTATTCCTTACTGTCACGACCCAAACCCGCCCCTATAGGTTTAGCGACGTAATCGACCAGTAATCCATGAATTACCTACGGCCTCTGAAGACATTAACAAATATTAAGGGGCTGCGGAAGCAATAATGTAAAATAAACAAGGTCCAATGAGCTGTGATGACATACATGGGACAGTAAATTTTAAAACTTATTTATATACATAGCATGCCAGTCAAAGTACACCAATATGTACAGAATATTTACATAAGTACGTTCCAAAATCCGACTTTACAAGACCCAAACATAAACATTGACTAGCATGAAACAAAACAGCCACAACGTTAGACTTTGACCGGAACCTCCTCGGGAGGCACAAAAGCTGGTTGACAAAAAGGGAATAGGAGGCCCTCAACTCTGGCCCTGGTCATGTGCCGGCTCACCTACATATATATAGTAAACTGTGAGCGAAAGCCCAGTGAATAATAAACAAAGTAAAGGGGTTTCAATGAATGAGTCCACACAGATTTCAGAAGTCAATTCACATTGTATCAAAATCATACTTGATCAGATCGAAATCATAATTTAACTTTTCAAATTCATACTTGATCGGATCATAGATAGACAGAAATCATAAGTCATAGTTTCATTTACGTGATACATCCATTAGCTTAACTAAACGCGCAATGCGTAAGGTTATGAATAACCTCCTTAGCTCCGGTGAAGGAGCCTCCGGATCTGGGTAACAAGACAGCTAAGCCCCCATGGCGGGCCTCCGGTACGGGCAACAGTGCACAATTCACCTAACAAGACGCATAAAGCGTAACATCACAGGACGCATAAAGCGTAAAGTTCCATAAGGAACCTCCGATACCGGGTCAAGGCTGTAAATCTCACATGGTACTAAGGATGTCACGGACACATGTCAAAAATTGGACAATCATTCATTGTACATAACATATCATTTCAGAAAAACAGATCTCATTTTCATCACACAGAAAATAAGTACAGTTGAACATATCTTTACAATGTTATTACTCACAGTGGGCGGTGAAACTGATAGGTGGAGCCAAATGGTCAAACAGAATGCGGCACACGACCTACATAACACATAATGGACACACGCTTGAAATACGCATTTCTAAATGTACAAAACTCACACCAATGATCCTAAGTGTGTACCTAACCTCTTATCCTTATTAAGGAGCCTTAAATATGGCCTAGGGATGCCTAGGATGAAATGTGGATGCAAAAATGCCTTAGAAAACATTTTTCAAAAGTTGCTGAAAACAGGAGCCTCGCTCGAGCGAGCCTTCCTTCGCTCGAGCGAGCTTCCAAAATCAAAGGCTTCGCTCGAGCGAGAAAGCCTTCGCTCGAGTGGTCTATCGAAACAGTAAAAATATTGGATGCTGTGATTTTACGCGCGATGGTCGCTCGATGCTCGCTCGAGCGGAGCCCTGGACAAAGGTGCTCGCTCGAGCGAGGAATCCTTCGCTCGAGCGAGGAAGCCAAATCTGGAATTTCCATATTTGTCTCCCAAGTTCGAACCAAGCATTCTACCACCCAAAACTCAACCTCTTGGGCCCAAATTCTGGAAAAAACACTTTAAACTCATAGCATATCAAGCTGCAAAAGCCAATTTGTAAATTCAAGGGCCAAGAGTAAGTCAATTTGAGCACCATTTCCATAATTCTTCAAGAACAATGTTTAAACACACATGCATGAGTTCAATTCCATTCCAAAGCTCCAAAACATGATCCAAAGCAACATTAAACTCAGAATTTTGATGAATTCATGGACTTTAGCAAAAATATGCACATGCATGTGGAAACTTGATACCAAGCAACTTCAATTTCCATGGACATGTACATGCATGCACTAATTAAGCTTAATTTCAACATGTTAAACCCCTTCTTAACTTGATTCATCAAATTAACCAAGAACCATGCAAGATTAATCTAAATTCTAGTTCTAGAGGGTGAATTCTCTACCTTAACTCTTCAATGTCAAGCTTAGAAGCTCGAGCTTGCACACCACCCTTCAATTCTCTAAGTTTTTAGCCAAAATTCTTGTTGGAGCTAAGTTTTCCTCCTCTCCCTATTTCTCTCCCACGTTGGTCTCACAAATGATGCAAACAAAAGTCCCAAGACTAAGTCCCAAGGTTATCTTAGTTAGTGGCCTTCAATGGCACTATTATAATTAAGCTAGGTTCATTATTAAAATGTTATTTAATCTGATTCAAACATTCCAAATCGAATTTTAATTGAACCTACCATAAAATCACATAAAATCTAACTAGTCTAAAGCACTAATCAATTTCGGAATCGGGTGCCGATAAGGCTTCCGAATTGCGAATTAAAGTTTAAAACACGAACAGATGTTTCGACACCGAACAGATAATAACACATAATTCATGCAATGCACATGTAATTATTTCCAGATTTTTCCTTAATTATTATTAGACATAATTATGTTCTAATTAGCGTTAATCAGGGTCGGGGTTATTACAGTCTTCCCCCCTTAAAAGAGTTTGGTCCCCAAACTCAAGTTACTTTCATTCGAAGCCAACGTCGGGTCTAGAGGAAACAAATCCGGATATCTTTTCTTCATATCTTCTTCGGTTTCCCAAGTTGCATAAGTTCCCCCGTGGTTCTGCCAATCAACTTTCACCAACGGTATCTCTTTGTTTCTCAGTCTTTTAACCCTTCGATTCACAATCTGGATAGGCCTTTCTTCGTAGGTGTAGTCATCCTTCAACAGTACATGCGTCGGTTCGATGACGTGGAGTGGATCTCTCAAATATTCCCGAAGCATCGATACATGAAAAACATTGTGCATATGTTCCATCACCGGAGGTAAGGCTATTCGGTAGGACACCGGATTGATCTTTTCGAGAACTTCAAAAGGTCCAACATACCTCGGAGCCAGTTTTCCTTTAACACCAAATCGGGTTTGACCCTTCATCAGGGTCACCTTAATGAACACATGATCCCCCACTTCATATTCCCTTTCTCTTCTTCGAACATCGGCATAACTCTTTTGCCTACTCTGTGTAGTTTTCAAACGCTGCTGTATCAATTTCACTTTCTCGGTTGTTTATTGCACAAGTTCTGGTCCCAACAAAGGTCTGTCACCTACTTCAGCCCAGCATATCGGAGATCGACATTTTCTTCCATACAATGCTTCGTAAGGAGCCATCCCAATACTTGAGTGGTAACTGTTGTTGTACACAAACTCAGCTAATGGCAAGTAGGTTTCCCAATTTCCCTGGAAGTCTAACACACACATTCTGAGCATATCCTCCAGAGTTTGGTTAGTTCGTTCAGTTTGGCCATCATTCTGTGGGTGGTAAGCACTGCTTAGTCTCAATTCTGTTCCCAAAGCCTGTTGCAAACTTTGCCAAAATCTTGACACAAACTTCGAGTCCCTGTCAGACACAATAGACACTGGCACTCCATGCAGTCTCACAATTTCAGTCATATAGATATTAGCCAGTCTATCGGCGTTATAAATAGTTTTAACAGGCAGAAAATGTGCAGACTTAGTCAAACGGTCAACTATAACCCAAATAGAGTCCATACCTCGACAAGAACGAGGCAATCCCACAATGAAGTCCATGGTGATGTGCTCCCATTTCCATTCTGGTATGGGGAGTGGTTGTAGTAACCCAGCGGGTCGTTGATGTTCAGCTTTAACCTGTTGGCAGTGTAGACATCTAGCCACAAAGTCTGCAATACTCCTCTTCATTCCAGGCCACCAAAAATTCTGTTTCAAATTGTGGTACATCTTCGTGTTCCCCGGATGCATAGCAAATTTACTACTGTGAGCTTCAGTTATAACACGTTTCCTCAAATCATACCAATCAGGCACACAAAGGCGGTTCTAAAATTTCAACACACCATTTTCAAACACGAATTCGGGCCTCGGTTTCGAATCAAACTCCTCTATAATCTTTTTCAAGTATTTATCTTCACATTGTTTCTGTTTAATCTCATCAAGAATAACAGGTTGAGCAGAGATAGCAGATATCAATCCATCTTGTTCAAAGCCAATTGACAAGTCTTTTCGGCTAGATAACAAACACAACACAGTTGCACCAGATTTTCGGCTCAGTCCATCCGCCACAGTATTAGCCTTTCCCGGATGGTATAAGATTTGCAAGTCATAATCCTTGATTAGTTCCATCCAACGTCTCTGTCTCATATTCAACTCTTTTTGGGTGAAGAAATATTTCAAGCTTTTATGGTCGGTGTACACTTCACAAGTTACCCCATACAAGTAATGACGCCATATTTTCAAAGCAAACACCACGGCTGCCAATTCCAGGTCATGCGTTGGATAATTCTTTTCATGAGGTCGCAGTTGTCTGGAGGCATAGGCAATCACCTTTCCATTTTGCATCAGTACACACCCTAAGCCTTTATATGAAGCATCACTGTACACTTGAAACCCATCAGTACCATTTGGCAAGGTTAAGATTGGTGCAGTCACTAACCTGGTTTTCAACTCTTGGAAAGCTGCCTCTCTTTGATCATTCCAGTCAAATGGCATGTTTTTCTGAGTTAACTGAGTCAATGGCAAGGCAAGCTTTGAGAAGTCTTTCACAAATCTCCTGTAGTAGCCTGCAAGTCCCAGAAAACTTCGTACTTCTGTCACATTTGTAGGCCTCGGCCAATCCACAACAGCTTCAATTTTCTGAGGGTCCACAGAAACACCATTTTTGTCAATCACATGGCCCAGAAATGCCACACTGTCCAGCCAGAATTCACACTTAGACAATTTAGCATACAACTTCTTTTCTCTCAAAATCTGCAAGGCGATTCTCAAATGCTTTTCATGTTCTTCCCTGTCTTTAGAATATATCAGAATATTATCAATAATACAATAATAAAATCATCCAGATACGATTTAAACACTCTATTCATAAGATCCATGAAAGCAGCAGGTGCATTTGTCATCCCAAACGGCATTACTAAGAATTCATAATGTCCATATCTAGTTCGGAATGCAGTCTTCTCTATATCTTCAGCTCTAACTTTTAACTGATGATACCCAGACTTGAGGTCAATTTTTGAAAACACTTGGGCACCCTGAAGTTGGTCAAACAAGTCATCTATTCGAGGCAAAGGATATTTGTTTTTGATAGTCACTTTGTTCAATTCTCGATAGTCTATACACAATCTCAAAGACCCATCCTTCTTTTTGACAAATAACACCGGAGCACCCCAAGGTGAAGTACTTGGACGGATAAAGTTCTTGTCTAACAGCTCCTGAAGTTGGGTTTTCAATTCTTTCAATTCAGAGATAGACATTCTATAGGGAGTCTTGGAAATAGGTTGTGTCCCGGCAACACCTCAACAGTAAACTCAATCTCTCTATCCACCAAGTCCCCCGGTAAATCAGTTGGAAACACATCAGGGAAGTCACAAACAACAGGGATTGTTTCTACGGTAATATTGGCAGATGATGTGGTCAATATGCAACACAGATAACCCCTACATCCCTTCCTAAGTAGTTTTACAGCTTTCATAGCCGAAATTAAGTATGGGGGAGGAACTACCCCATTCCCTCTAAAGGTAAATTCAGGCATACCCGGCGGTCTAAACACAACAGTTTTGTTTGCACAATCAATGGTAGCACAGTATTTAGTCAGCCAGTCCATCCCCAAAATACAATCCAAAATGAGGAACGTCCAAAGGTAATAAATCCACATACAATATCATATCACCGACCACAACATCACAAGCCGGATAAACATGAGTGCACATCATAGAATCCCCAGAAGGTGTAGATACAGACAATACACATGTCATATGTTCTAGTGGCCTAGTCAATTTTCGAGAAAAAGCATGTGACACAAAAGAATGCGTGGAGCCAGAGTCTATCAATACACATGCATTTTGAGAACATACAGAAAGTGTACCTGACACCACAGTATAGGTGTTCGGTACATCACCCGGCACTAAGGCAAACACTCGGCCTTGTTTCAAAGGTTCCTTTCCTGCATTGGCTTTGACGTTGGTTTTGGCCACAGAAGCGGATCCCGCCGAACTTGCTGTAGGTCGGCTTGTAGTTTTAGACCCAAGCGGACAATCTCTCATCATATGGCCCGGCTGGCCACATCGGAAACAAGCACTGGACGCTCGGTAACATACACCCTTGTGCCTATTACCACAGCCAGAACAAACTGGAGGAGGCCCACTACCTTGGCTTGAGTTGCTCCAAGTCCCTGTGTTTTGCTTCTTAGTATTAAAGGACCGGCCTTTCTTAAAACCAAACCCAGATCTTTTTCCTCTCCACTCATTTGTCAGAGGTCTTTGGGGCTTTGCTTTGTCTTATGGCAGCTAGAGTAGCCTCTACCATTAGGGCTCTGTCTAGGACTTCCACATAAGTAGGCAGTTTCAAGACGCCTACTCGATCAAACACATCAAGATTCAATCCCCCTTCAAACTTTCGGGCTTTCTTGTAGTCTGTGTCCACCATGTGTGGAGCAAATCGTGCTAATTCGGTAAACTTAGCCCGTTACCTTCTCGGCCATTCTTCCCTGTTTGAGCTCCTGGAATTCTGACACTTTTCGATCCCTGAAACATTGGGGAAAATACTTATCGTAGAAGATGGCATTAAACTGTGCCCATGTCATATTCTCATTCTTGTTTCGGATTAACAGCCACCACCTGCGGGCTTCGTCTTTCAAAGTGTAGGTAGCCAACAGGACCTTCTAAGTTTCAGAACAAGGGAACACTTCATACAATTTCTCCATTTCAAGCAGCCATGTCTCAACTTTCAAAGGTTCAATTCCACCATAGAACATTGGCGGTTTCATTTTCAGGAATTTCTGTGTCAGATTGATAATGTCATTGTTATCTACCTCAGCTTGTATCGGTGGAGGCGGAGGGGGTAAAGGTTGTTGTCTCAGCTGTTGTGTTAAGGTCTCAGTCAATGCTGCTAACATCTGTTCCATTCGGCTCATGCGAGCCTCTGATGATTCACTTTCACCACTTCCCCCTAAGTTCTCCATTTTACTATACAGACATCAAGGGATATTAAGCATAGGCATATTCAGAGGTACATTCAGTTTTAATATTCAATTGCATTACCACACACTCACACATGCAAATAGAATGCCCCTAATTCTTACTAGGACATCCTAAGCTCATAAGGACCTGTGTGTGCGGTATAACTTGTGCTCTGATACCACTCTGTCACGGCCCAAACCCGCCCCTATAGGTTTAGCGACGTAACCGGCTAGTAATCCGTGGATTACCTATGGCCTCTGAAGACATTAACAAATATTAAGGGGCTGCGGAAGCAATAATGTAAAATAAACAAGGTCCAATGAGCTGTGATGACATACATGGGACAGTAAGTTTTAAAACTTATTTATATACATAGCATGCCAGTCAAAGTACACCAATATGTACAGAATATTTACATAAGTATGTTCCAAAATCCGACTTTACAAGACCCAAACATAAACATTGACTAGCATGAAACAAAACAGCCACAGCGTTAGACTTTGACCGGAACCTCCTCGGGAGGCACAAAAGCTGGCTGACAAAAAGGGAATAGGAGGCCCTCAACTCTGGCCCTGGTCATGTGCCGGCTCACCTACATATATATAGTAAACTGTGAGCGAAAGCCTAGTGAATAATAAACAAAGTAAAGGGGTTTCAATGAATGAGTCCACACAGATTTCAGAAGTCAATTCACATTGTATCAAAATCATACTTGATTAGATCGAAATCATAATTCAACTTTTCAAATTCATACTTGATCGGATCATAGATAGACAGAAATCATAAGTCAGTTTCATTTACGTGATACATCCATTAGCTTAACTAAACGCGCAATGCGTAAGGTTATGAATAACCTCCTTAGCTCCGGTGAAGGAGCCTCCGGATCCGGGTAACAAGACAGCTAAGCCCCCATGGCGGGCCTCCGGTACGGGCAACAGTGCACAATTCACCTAACAAGACGCATAAAGCGTAACATCACAGGATGCATAGAGCGTAAAGTTCCATAAGGAACCTCCGATACCGGGTCAAGGCTGTAAATCTCACATGGTACTAAGGATGTCACGGATACATGTCAAAAATTGGACAATCATTCATTGTACATAATATATCATTTCAGAAAAACAGATCTCATTTTCATCACACAGAAAATAAGTACAGTTGAACATATCTTTACAATGTAACTCACAGTGGGCGTTGAAACTGATAGGTGGAGCCAAATGGTCAAACAGAATGCGGCACACGACCTACATAACACATAATGGACACACACTTGAAATACGCATTTCTAAATGTACAAAACTCACACTAATGATCCTAAGTGTGTACCTAACCTCTTATCCTTATTAAGGAGCCTTAAATATGGCCTAGGGATGCCTAGGATGAAATGTGGATGCAAAAATGCCTTAGAAAACATTTTTCAAAAGTTGCTGAAAACAGGAGCCTCGCTCGAGCGAGCCTTCCTTCGCTCGAGCGAGCCTTCCTTCGCTCGAGCGAGCTTCCAAAATCAAAGGCTTCGCTCGAGCGAGAAAGCCTTCGCTCGAGCGGTCTGTCAAAACAGTAAAAATACTGGATACTGTGATTTTACGTGCGATGGTCGCTCGATGCTCGCTCGAGCGAGGAAGCCAAATCTGGAATTTCCATATTTGTCTCCCAAGTTCGAACCAAGCATTCTACCACCCAAAACTCAACCTCTTGGGCCCAAATTCTGGAAAAACACTTTAAACTCATAGCATATCAAGCTGCAAAAGCCAATTTGTAAATTCAAGGGCCAAGAGTGAGTCAATTTGAGCACCATTTCCATAATTCTTCAAGAACAATGTTTAAACACACATGCATGAGTTCAATTTCATTCCAAAGCTCCAAAACATGATCCAAAGCAACATTAAACTCAGAATTTTGATGAATTCATGGACTTTAGCAAAAATATGCACATGCATGTGGAAACTTGATACCAAGCAACTTCAATTTCCATGGACATGTACATGCATGCACTAATTAAGCTTAATTTCAACATGTTAAACCCCTTCCTAACTTGATTCATCAAATTAACCAAGAACCATGCAAGATTAATCTAAATTCTAGTTCTAGAGGGTGAATTCTCTACCTTAACTCTTCAATGTCAAGCTTAGAAGCTCTAGTTTGCACACCACCCTTCAATTCTCCAAGTTTTTAGCCAAAATTCTTGTTGGAGCTAAGTTTTCCTCCTCTCCCTATTTCTCTCTCACGTTGGTCTCACAAATGATGTAAACAAAAGTCCCAAGACTAAGTCCCAAGGTTATCTTAGTTAGTGGCCTTCAATGGCACTATTGTAATTAAGCTAGGTTCATTATTAAAATGTTATTTAATCTGATTCAAACATTCCAAATCAAATTTTAATTGAACCTACCATAAAATCACATAAAATCTAACTAGTCTAAAGCACTAATCAATTTCGGAATCGGGTGCCGATAAGGCTTCCGAATTGCGAATTAAAGTTTAAAACACGAACAGATGTTTCGACACCGAACAGATAAAAACACATAATTCATGCAATGCACATGTAATTATTTCCATATTTTCCCGTAATTATTATTAGACATAATTATGTTCTAATTAGCGTTAATCAGGGTCGGGGTTATTACACTTACCAACCTAAATCCTAATCGTATTCTTCTTCATTACCATCGTAAACTCACGTATTCATCTTCAATGAAAAACATTTGAAACCACCTAATCAGTTAACATTTTGTTCGGTGGTTTCAAATGTCTTCGGTGTTCCAAATCAGTAAACGTTGCAAACAATCCTATTACAGATTCCGAGTTTCTACATTTGTGGTCATTTTCACCATTCGTTGATACTAATAGAGCAATGGAGGACAATGACAGCAACTCTAATGAGGTTGGCATTGCATTAGTAAGTTTATTTATCTTGCATTTACGATTCTAGGTTGTTTTCGATTTGGTACTGGTTTGCCGACTGTTAAAGTTCTATTCAATAATACAATGTTGAATAGAAACATTTAGTTCAACAATACAGTACTAAACATAAGCATTTTGTTTGACACTGGAATGTCGAACGATTCCATTTTGTATGATTTTTTCCCTATTTTTGTTTTTTCTGAGGATTTTTCCCTTTAAAACCCCCTATATTGAGGTTTTTACCCTAAAATAAACAAAATAATAATAATATGTGATGGGAAGTTGGAAGTTACTTGAGAGAAGAAGAAACAGACCGTCGAAGAGATTTTCGATGACTGAGATACCGTTATTCACGGTGACAACAAGAAAGAGAACATTGTTTATGAGACAAGGAGAAGAGACGGACAGTCGATTCCTCTCTCAAATGTTTGTTGTTCTCAATCGTCTCTCAATCGTTCATCGTTTATTGAGAGAAGAAGAAGAGATGGTGTGCAAAATTAGGTAGCTATGCATTTGAGTGTGATAATATTATAAATATGGGGAAAATTGGTATTAAGTGGAGTGTTCAAAGAAATTTTATTAAAATTTAAGATTTAGGGTGAGGGTTCAAAGAAATGTGGGGTCCAAAAAAATTAGGTAAGTGCTAATAGCAGTCCTCTTCCTAAAAAAATACAAATATCAAATAAAATAACATTAAATAAATTAAATTAAATACAATTTTAGAATTACAAAATAATAGAGATTGTCCCCTCAGATTAGTCAATTCATTGAACCAAATATCAAATTATCAAAAAAGAAAAGAAAAAAGAAGCATAGCATTGCAAGATTGAAAGGGCGAAACTACATATGGGTTGTGGGGGCAATGGCGCTCAAGTTTTTGAAAATGTAAATTTCTTTCCTTTTCTTAATGGTCATCTTCTCTAATTTTTTTTACTATACTTTTGTGGGGCCCTGAAATGAGTTTATCCCACATCGATCTGAGAGACATACACAACCCACTTAATAATTTTTTTCACTATATTTTGTGAGAGCCTGAAATGGATTTATCCCACATCGGTCTGAGAGACATGCAAAACCCATTTAATAAGTTGACTAATTCCTCCTAACTAGCATGAAGCCTTTTCTAAAGAGAAACAAAATTGTGAGACTCAATACAAAGCGGACAATATAACAAAACCGTGAGACTCAGTACAAAGCGGACAATATCGTGCTAGTGGAATTGGTTTGGTAGCTTCAACTTTCTAGATCCATCACCACTGACCACCCATTCCCTACCACTGGTCAATTATGGTGAGCATGGAAAATAGAGAGGGAAAATACAGTGAAGAAAAAGAAAATAGATGAAAATATTTTCTTTTTAAAAAAATTAATTTATTGTTCTTGTTTCTTAGGCTATGTTTGGCATAAGATTTTTTGGTTATTTAAGCCACAAAAAGACATAATAGACTAAAAAATTAATAAGATAAAATGTCACATCCAAACCATATTCATTTGATTTTTTCACTCACAAAAGTCAAAAAATCCATCTCAAATGACACTTTTTAGCCCTAGGCTAAAATAGCCAAAAAGCCAACCCACATCATATATGAAAGCATATTCTAAGAGATATTGTGAAGTGATTCTTTACTTGAAAGTTGAATGTGATTGATTTAGATGATCCGCTGCACATAAAAATTACGGAATGCGGGTCACTATTGTGCTAAAGGCACAGTAATGACTGTTATGCCTCAATTTGAGGTATATTATGGGCTTATTTTTATGATCCGAACTGTTCATTTTGTAGGGTTTGTTGAGTACTTTATACTTACCAAAAATCATATTAATTGGATATCAATAACTATATGATCGGTAATCAAAAAAATAAACAATAAGTTTTTCTTTTGAGAAATAGCATAAAAATATGCAATTTGATCATATACTTATTGATATCAGATTAATATAATTTTTAGTAGGTATGAAGTACTCAACAAACTATACAAAATGAACGGTTCGGATCATAAAAATAAGCTCATAATATACCTCAAATTGAGACACAACAGTCACTGCTGTGCCTTTAGCACAGCAGTGACCCCAATTCCAAAAATTACAAACCCACAACAAAATCAAACATTATTAACTGATAATGCAGGTGCCCAATATATTCTTATATTCTTCTATTATAGCTCTTTTTCATTTATAGATTGAAATCTTGGTGATTCACTATTTTTTTTTTAAAAAATAATGAAAAATTCTTGGCAGGACCCTTCAATAAGTCATTGTGTATGTGTGAACTTTGATAGCTTCACAAAGTCAAACCCGGCTTTCTTTTATTTATTTATGTAATAATGGAGGATCTGTTTGACAAAATACTAGAAAACATTTAAATTAAAGCAACAACAAACTTCTCCAGTCCAAGAAAACTACCCCAACAATATGGTTCAACAAACAAAATGTATGCAATAAGTTGGAGCAAAGTGTTCTCTGTTGTACTTTTTGTGCCTATGATTTTGCACAACATGACAAATCAGTGAAAAACATAATCCAATGGCTATGTTTAAAACTGAAACAAACTCATTAAGACAAAACGAAGTAATTTTGCTTTAGTTTTAAACATTCACAGTTAGATTGCCACAACAAGATCATAGTATAAAAAAAGCACAGAAAAAATACTCAGAATTTTATTCAAAAAACAGTATGCATGCAGTTCAAAATCAACTCTTGTATAGTGAGGTCTAGAGTTTAAATTAGTATAGACCACACCTTATTTTCTTTTCTTTTTTTATTTTATTTTCTTTTTTATTGGCACCAGAGTGTCCGGATCAAAACTCGACTAATCCCCAAGATGCATACCCCCTCGGTAAGGAGTTTCCCGCAAGTGCACCACAGTTAATTTGAGGGTTTTCCCCCAGTCCGATAGCCCCAAGAAATTGTTAATTATTAGCAATTAAGAGGTTTCGATCCCTGAACTTTAGAAGGAGCACATCCCGAGACCCAAGACCTTACCACCAGGCCAACCCCTTGGGGTTTAGACCACACAATATTTTCTAAATAAAAGCATATAGAATTAGTGATGATCTAATTACTATTTCATTCCCCTCTATGGCAGATCAATGGTGAGAACTGGAGGAGTTAGTAAAAAGTTTGGAGGCCCAACCACTCCTTTAGCTTATGGTCAACCCATATATCTATTCTAGCATTATTATTTATTGGAAAATATTAGTCTTTGCAATTGGTGTGTAGTAAGAGTCCATAATAGCAGGTGGCAAAAGAATTTTAAAAGGGATGATCACTTTGTTGTGCAATCAATGTACCAAATAAAATAAAATAAAAAACAAAGAACAGAAGATTTTGTCAAACTAGTGGAAAAGGAAAGGAGCAAGAAAAGAAACAAAAATGATAGTGAGAATAATTCAAAAGAAAAAGAAGAAGAAAAAGTACTATGCAAATCAAATGTCAGTTCAATATTGAGTGAAATGCTGAATAAACTTAAAACTGTAGAAGAAATCTTTATTCAAAGGATCAGATGTGTGAATAGAATAGAATTATAGTCTACCCATCTCTTTCATGCTGATATGAGATCTTCTAGGTCTTCAATCAAACTGGAACCAACTTCATAGGTCAGTATCTAATTATGTATTGCATTTTCAATCTATGAATACCTCTCTATGCATTCAAAGAACTTCATGCTCTTCATCCCTCTAACAACTGTTCCACATAGCTTCTAGTAGCAAACCAACAATGACATGGTTCGCAAAGAGGCTTTCTAACCAGTTCATTCCTTTCCAAGTCCTGTTTGCTTTTGTCATCATCTCTTCTTCTGATTCTACTGCTAATGCTTCTTTTGCAATGAGAAAAAAGGTTGGAGAAGAAGGAATTGAAGCAATGGCTCTCTTGACATGGAAAGCAAGCCTCGACAACCAGAGTCAGTCTCTCTTGTCATCTTGGAATGAAAGCGGTCATTGCAGTTGGGTTGGAATTGGATACAACGAAGCTGGTAAAGTCACCTATATAGACCTTAAGAGTTACGATTTGAGAGGTACACTTTCCAAACTTAACTTCTCTTCCTTCCCTCACCTCCTCAGTCTTGAACTTTATAACAACTCAATCTATGGGACCATCCCCTCACGGATTGGTAGCCTTATGAGTCTCATACCTTAGCTTGTCCAACAATCAACTTTCAGGAACAATTCCATCTGAAATAGGAATGCTTGGTTCTCTCACTGAACTCTTTTTGTATTCTAACAATCTCTCAGGTCCAATACCTCATTCTATAGGAAACTTGGGTAATTTAATTGAATTACGTCTTTCCAACAACCAACTTTCTGGACCAATCCCTCGAGAAGTTGGGATGCTTAGATTTCTCATCAATCTCCAAATGTCAAGGAACAATCTCATGGGTTCAATCCCTTCTTCTATACAAAACTTGACCAGCTTAACCATTCTACGCCTTTATGAAAATCAACTTTCCGGATCAATTCCTGAAGAAGTTGGACTGTTAAAGTCTCTAAGTGAGTTCTCCCTCTCTTTTAACAATCTCACTGGTTCAATCCCTACTTCAATAGGAAGCTTGACCAACTTAACCATTTTATACCTTTATGAAAACAAACTTTCTGGATCCATCCCCCAAGAAGTTGGAAAGCTTATATCTCTCAATGAACTTGATTTGTCAACAAATAATCTCATAGGTTCAATCCCAACCTCCATAGGCAACTTAACCAGTTTAACCCTTCTACAACTTCTTGCAAACCAACTTTTGGGGTCAATCCCTGAAGAAGTTGGGATGTTAGGGTCCCTTAGTCGGCTCTCTTTGGTGTCTACTTATCTCACGGGTTCAATCCCTGCTTCAATAGGGAACTGGACCAACTTAGCCATTCTATACCTATATGATAATAGATTTACTGGATTCATCCCTCAAGAAGTTGGGATGTTAAGATCTCTCATTGAACTTGATTTGTCAGCAAATAATCTCACTGGTTCAATCCCCACTTCTATAGGGAACTTAGATAACTTAACCCTTTTTTCTTTTTCTGAAAACCAACTTTCTGGATCAATCCCTACATCAATAAGGAACTTGGCCAACTTAACCATTCTATATCTTTATGGGAACCAACTTTCTGGCTCCATCCCTAGTGAGTTAGGCAAGCCAATCTCCCTTGTTGATCTGAGATTTTTTGAGAACAAATTTACTGGCTCCATATCTCCTGAATTGGACAATCTTACACATTTGCAGATCTTTGATATAGCCATTAACAATTTCATAGGTCATCTACCGCAAAGTATATGCCTTAGTGGATCACTTGTAAGACTAATTGCACCAAATAACAACTTGACAAGTGATATCACAAAAAGCTTGAGAAATTGTAGTTACTAGCATCGAGTTAGGCTTGAACAAAACCAATTCACAGGGGATATATCAGAAGTTTTCGGGGTACTCCCAAATTTGGTATATATTGATCTAAGTTTTAATAACTTCTATGGTGAGCTTTCACAGAAATGGGGGCAGTGCCTTAATTTGACTAGTCTAAAGTTCTCCAACAATAAAATCTCTGGAAACATACCGCCTGAGCTTGAAGATGCAACTCAGTTACGAGTACTTGACCTCTATTCAAATCATCTAGTTGGGGAGATCCCAAAGAATTTGGGAAATTTGGGCTTTTTGCTCGACCTTTCTCTAAGTGACAATAAACTTTCAGGCAACATTCCAACAGAAATTGGCAGCCTATCTAATTTGGAAAATCTAGACTTGGCAGCAAATGATCTAAGTGGATTGATTCCATCGCAACTAGGGCAACGTGTGAAACTGCTGAACTTGAATTTAAGTAAAAATCTACTCAATGAGGGAATTTTTTTTGAAATAGGCACATTACACTTTCTTCAAAGTCTTGACCTTGGAAACAATTTGTTAACAGGAGAGATACCGTAACAGATTGGAGACTTGCAAAGCTTAGAGATATTGAATCTATCCCACAACAGGTTGTCTGGTTCCATCCCATCCTCTTTCAATGGGGCGTCAAGTTTGACATATGTTGATATATCTCACAATCATTTGGAGGGTCCTCTGCCCAACTGCAAAGGCTTTCAAGATGCTCCATTTGATGCGTACAGAAATAATGATGGTTTGTGTGGAAATAAGACTAGTTTGAGGCCGTGTTCACCAAATATGAGCAATGGGGAAAAAGTGAATAGGCATAAAAATGTTTGCTTTTGGTCTTAGTTCCTATTTTGGGAATTATATTACTTGTGGCTGTTGGGGCTTTCCTATTTCTTCGCAAAAGAGTGGGTAACATAGAAAATGAACCCATAAGAGAAAATAATGAAGATTTGTTTGCAATATGGAGTTATGATGGGAAAATGGTGTATGAAAACATCATTGAAGCAACAGAGGACTTTAGTGCCACACATTGCATCGGAGTTGGAGGATATGGCACTGTTTATAAAGCGAAGCTGCCAAGTGGTCAAGTTGTTGCTGTCAAGAAATTTCATTCTTCACAAGATGGAGAATTGGCTAGCCTAAGAAGTTTTAGAAGTGAGATTCGCGCATTGACAGAGATACAACATTGTAATATCATAAAGCTTTATGGTTTTTGTTCGCATCCACGACACTCATATTTAGTTTACGAGTTCTTTGAAGGGGGAAACTTGGAAAAAAATACTAAGCAATGAGTAAGAAGCATTGAATTTTGAGTGGACTAAGAGTGTGAATGTCATTAAAGGTGTGGCAGATGCTTTGTCATACATAAACCATGATTGTTCGCCTCCAGTTATTCATCGCAATATACCAAGCAAGAATGTTTTGCTAGATTCAGATTTCATGGCTTATATCTCTGATTTTGGCACTGCTAGACTTCTAAGGCCTCACTCCTCTAATTAGACTTCATTTGCAGGAACCTTCGGATATACGGCTCTAGGTATAACATGGTTTTTTTTCTTCCTCATTTTTTTTTTTTTTAAATTAGTATGCAAAGTTGTGTTAGGATTGACATTTACCATCAATTTCTTTAAGTTCCTTTATTTAAAATTTTACTTTATACTTGGCAGAACTTGCTTACACAATAGAAGTGAAAGAGAAGTTGGATGTTTATAGCTTTGGAATTTTAACATTGGAAGTGTTAATAGGGAAGCATCCGGGGGACCTCATCTCTTCTCTTTCCTCATCCTCACAATTGTCATCGTCATCAGCACTACCCACTGCTTACTCTATATTATTAACAAAAGTTTTGGATACACGTCTCCCATCTCCTGGGACTCATGTGGAAGAAGAAGTGGTCCTTGCTGCAAAGAAGGCACTGGCATGTTTGCACACCAATCCACAATGCCGACCAACTATGCGACAAGTTTCTGTGGCACTATCAAAACAGAGGCCACCTCTGCAGAAGTCATTCCACTTGATTTCATTAGGACAACTCTATGATGTCAATTGTTCGACATCCTAAGCATTCTCATTTTCTATGTCCCATTTTGTGTTTTTGTTCTCTACGTCTGACGTTTTGAGATAAAAAAGTCGTAAAATATGACAAATATGAATAAGATGAGGAGAAGGCTACTTCATTATGCATCAAATTTTCAAACTAGTAGCACTACTAGTATGCTTACATCACCTGCACAAATTTTCAACTTCTTGTTTCATATTTACCCAATAAACAATTAACTTTGTAGAGAAAATTATACCACAAGAGTTTTCAAATGTTTTTTTTTTTCCTTCACATGAACCAGTTTCTTCTTCCTTCTAATGTAACAACTTAAAAAACTATTTGTAGCAATGAGTTTAATTAATCTATATTCTACACAGGTAAAAACTAAGGGTGGGAATTCACGACATGGCACGATAACACAATTTGAACCGTACATGAAATTAACGGATTAGGGTTGACCATTTCCCCAATAACATGAATACTAAACAAGTTGAGTCAGTGTCAAATCTGTATAGCACGAAATTGATACAGATAATCCGTGTAATGAATAATTAGTTACACATTTTAATATTATTTTCACTAAAGAGTATCATGACATTTTTTAATCTCTTGCGTAATTATATCTAATTTATTAAAGAGTATGTAAAATATGATTTTAAGTTTAATATAAGTTTTGTGTTTGCTTTTAATTGAACTTAGGCTTCGTGTAGGAAGTTGGGTTGATTTTTTGACTTTTTGGCTAGTCCAGGCTACAAAGTTCGTTTGAGTTGTTTTTTTTTTATTTTTGTGAGAGAAAAAGTGAAATAATTATGGTTTTGATGTGACAATTTGTCTTATTGATTTTTTAGCCTATTTTATCTTTTTATGGTTAATTTAGCCAACCCTACCCAATTGCCAAACGACACCTTAATATATTTTTTTGTCTATTATTTGAGTTAATCTAGTAAAAAATATAATAATAAAATATATTTTTTATAAATTAAGAAAATAAAATTAAGTTGAAATCAAATATTTTTACAAAAGTATTGCTATTCAAGCCCAATAAATTTTTTTTCCCAAAAATTAGACATAATTTTCAAACCCAATGATGTAAAATTAGGTCTAGAAAATGGGCTTGTATATAATTTTCTTTTTTAAGCTTATAAATAATTTTATTTAATATAGATTGGTTCCATTAAATTTAGGGCAAATTACGCTGACACCCCCTGAAATTTGGTCCAATTACATTCCATCCCCTAACATTTTGGAAATTACATTCTCATCTCTATAGTTAATAATCTCATTTCACAAACCATCCGCTTATATGAAAGGTAACAACTCTTAGTGGAAAAACAGAGGAAATTACATTAAAAATAAAATAAAATAAAAAGTAAAGCAAAGGAAAAGGGAAAAAAAAACAGAGAAAGTAAAACAAAATAAAAAAAGAGAGAGTGTATGAGTTCAATATTGGAAAATTTGGCTATAAACCCCCCTTACCTTCTTTTCATTGTTAAAAGGACTAAGAAAAAAATCATACTTTCTAAACTCCCTCATAATTATAAAGTCTTGCATAAAGGACAAAATTTATTATTTAAATATTTTATCATACTATTATACCCTCAACTAAATCTTCTCACCTTCTCCACCCACTCTCTCCCCACCTTCTCCGTCTCTCTCCTCCCTCTCTAAACACAGCTTCTCTTCATAGCCATGTCAGAAGCCACCCGTCGATCTCTCCTCCTTGTCGCCGCCGTCCGTCGGTCTCACTCCCTCCATCGCCGCCACCCGTTGATCTCTCTTCATCCGTTGCAGCGGTGCTACTCCTCTTAGCTCCTCTGCCACACCACCACTGCCGCCACCACTGTATAGAATTATTTTGGATAGGTTAATAATTAAAATAAATTGTATCGGTAATTTAGTAATCTTAAGAATTAGGTTTTCAACCCTTTTAAAAAAAAAGAAAGAAAAAATGAAAGAAAATGGAGCCTTGTGAAAGTGCTGCTAGGTATTTGGAGGCTGCTGCTGCTGCTCAATGGTTTGAAGAGTAGAAAAAAAGGAAAAAAAAAAGAAAAGAAAAGAAAAAAAGAGAGACCTAAACCAAAAGGAAGAGGGATGATTCATAAGAGTGGTGGTTTTGCTTTATTCATCACTTAGGTAAGATTTATTTTATTGTATTCTTATCTATGATTTTGGTGTTAATATATCAATAGATGATTTTATGGGCATATATGATTAAATAGATATATTGATGTAGTCTATGTTGGGGGTCTCGATTTTGCTCAATTTTAGAGTGTATTTTGCATCCCGTTTGGGTGGTTCATATTTTGAGATTGACATGTGATGGGTTAAGTTTAATGGTGGTGTATTTGTGGGATACACGATTGATTACAAGCAATTACAAATTTTTACATGTATATAAACAACAATAGAATAATATAGGTTGAGAATTTCTGAAGCTGTGATGGCTTTGTTTTGATGCTAAATCGTGGGAGTTCCTAATAGACTATTGGGTTAATTTATTCTATTGTTGTTACAAGAAGAGATGGATGGGTGCACATAATAATTGTTTATGCGGTGTAATATTTTATTAGGTTTGTGAGATTGAGGTGGATCTTGGTAATTTGAGATTAGCTTGGAAAATATTATTTTAGTTGTTTGAAGGTAAGTAACCCTCTATCACTGTTGGTTCATTTTTTTTATTCCTATCGAATCGTTTAAAATCATAAATATTTATTTATAACCTTCATGTTCTCTTAAAATAAAATATGGGTCAAGTATAAAACAACATCGAATATTATTATGAAAATTATTTGAATATTTGGTGAAACTATTCTGAAAATTGTACTAAACGTTTATTCTGAAAATATCGAATGTTTTATTTAAAAGTTGTGTATTGTTTGAATTTTGAACATCACTCTAGTCTGACTATAATTTGGACCCTAGCCAATGGGGGTTATTTTTTGGCACAGAAACTAGTTTCTTTTGGGGCTTTACCACCGGCCTATGTGTGGTTCTGGGCCTTGTCATGGGCTAAATGACCGTAGTCATTAAGACTTGGGTTTTGTGAATCAAATCATTGAACCATCTGAATATCGAACCATCGATTTGAACAACGAATTACTTTGAATTATCTTGTTGGCTTTTCATTTAAAATGTATTGTACATTGTTTATTTTTAGCTATGAAACCACCTTACAAATAATTGTTCATTTATTGAACTGTAGGAAAAATTATATTTACTGGTTATCGATTTATTTATTTATTTTTGTATACTTGATCCAGCTAGCAGTGATGGTTGGTTATTTACTGGGCTATCTAGCTTACCCTTATTTTTTTTTTTTTCAAATTCTGAAGAGTAGAGCTGTGCGGGATTTTTTTACATGTGGGAGTGCCGAGAGTAGGACCATGATTTAAGTACTTGGATTATTGTTTTGTTAGTGGATTAAATTAGTGGACTTGGTGGACATTTTCATATAAGAACTATTTATTTTTATGGATTTTGGCATTATGACAATTAAGGATTTAATTTGAGTATTTTACATTGTGGGTTATGTGATTGGATTCTTAGCCTTGCATGCTCACTTATATGAGTGTGCGGCGTTGTCACGGAGCTTGGGGCGTGACAATTTTGTGGTATCAGAGCCAGGTTGTAATTTTAAAGGCTAGTATAGAATAGTGGTGAGATTGGGTAGATGTATGACTGGGAACGCTTATAAATTGGTATAATGTTAATTTTATTTTTTATGTTATACGAGCTTGAGAATAGAATGAGATGAGGTTTTATTATTTATGCATATAGGTTGCAATGGAACATGAGGAGACATTGGCAAATATGGCTAGGAATACACGCCAGGGTCAAACGAATCGACGGACTGGTAATAACAATCGGCGAGGGAATGTGACTAATAATGGTAGTGGTTCTCAAGCAGTCGGAGGAAATCAGGGGCAAGAGTTGGGACAACAAGAACAAGCTGCAATCCCCAATCCAATTGGTATGGTTCAAGTGCTTCAGACTTTGGCCGGGGTGGTGCAACAGCAAACCACCATAGGGAATAACTTGACTAGACTTATAGAGCAACAACAACGGATGCAGCCAGGTGTTGGGCCACAACTGAGGCCACGTTGTAACATTACTGAGTTTAAGAAGATAGCCTTGGCATTTGACGGAGCCACAGACCCTTTGGAGGCTGAAAAATGGTTGACAGAAATGGAAAAGTTATTTCCCGTTTTTGAGTGTACGGATGATCAGAAGGTGACCTATGCTACGTTTATGCTACAAGGGATAGCTAATGATTGGTGGCAGATGGAGAAGCACATACACGAGCATGATGCGAACCCCTATACATGGAAAAGGTTTAAGAATGCGTTCAATGAGAAATACTTCCCTAGGAGTGTTCATCTACAAAAGCAGAGGGAATTTTCGAAGTTAGAGCAAGGGAATAAGACGGTTGCAGAATATAAAGCCGAGTTTACGAAGTTGTCTAAATTTGCATCAGCATTTGAAGCAGACGAGGATAGCAGAGCACGAAAGTTCGAAGGTGGGCTAAGAACGAACATTATGCAACAGGTGGTTCCTTTCGAGTTACTTACTTTTGGAGCAGTGTTGAATAAGGCTTTGTTGGTTGAGAGTGGCCTCACTAGAGCTCAAGAAGAGAATTATAAGAAGAGGCCTAGTTCTTCCAACTTCCAAACTAACAACAGTTCGAAGGGCAATGCTAAGAGACAAAACATTTCTGCGGTTGGGAGTTGGGGAAGTCGAACTATGGGTGGTAGTGTTGATAAGAAGAATGATCGGATACAGTGCACTAGATGTAATGGGTTCCATCGAGATAGTGAGTGTCGCTGGAATAAAGGGGCCTGTTTCTCTTGCGGGCAACAGGGGCACAGGATAGCTGATTACCCTAACCAGAAGGGGCGTGAGACTAAACATAAAGCATGGACAAATAAAGGAGCATCAACAGACAAAGAGTCTTCAGGAAATCAAAAGAAAAATAGGGGTCATAAGCCAAAGACTCAGGGTCGAGTGTACGCACTCACGCAACAAGATGTTCAGACTTCCAACACGGTGGTGTCAGGTACTGTTTTAGTGTCTTCTGTTTATGCACATGTGTTATTTGATTCTGGCGCTACAAATTCATTTATGTCTATGGGATATGTTGAGAAACATGGATGGAAATGTGTCTCTAGAGAGATCAACTTATGTGTTGAAACCCCGATAGGAGGTGTTATGGTTGCTGACTTAATTTGCAAATCTCATGTGGTTAGTATAGATGACAGGAAATTGCTTGTAGACTTAACTGTTTTAGATATGCGGGACTTTGACATAATTCTTGGAATGGATTGGTTGGCAACCAATTATGCTTCTGTTGATTGTCAAGGCAAAAGGGTAGTATTTCAGATTCCTAATCAACCAGAATTTTGTTTTGTGGGTAGTGGAGTTAACACTCCTCTTCTGGTAATCTCAGCTTTGCAAGCTAGACGGTTGTTAAGGAATGGTTGCGAGGGCTATTTAGCTTCTGTGAGAGATACCCGTGAGACTGAATTGAAGTTAGAGGATATTCTAGTTGTGAAGAAATTTCCCGATGTTTTTCCTAAAGAGTTACCAAGGTTGCCACTAGATAGAGGGATTGAGTTTGCCATTGAATTGATACCCGGCACAGGTCCTATCTCCAAGGCTCCGTATCGGATGGCCCCAACAGAGTTGAAAGAGTTGAAGGAACAATTACAAGAGTTACTAGATAAGAGCTTTATTCAGCCTAGTGTTTCTCCTTGGGGTGCGCCTGTTTTATTTGTGAAAAAGAAGGATGGTAGTTTTCGCCTTTGCATTGATTATCAAGAGTTGAACAAGGTGACAATTCAAAATAAATATCCTTTGCCTAGGATAGATGACCTATTTGATCAGTTGCAAGGAGCACAAGTCTTTTCTAAGATTGACCTTCGTTCTGGCTATCACCAGTTGAAGGTTAAGGCGGAAGATATACCTAGGACAGCCTTTCGAACTAGATATGGGCATTATGAATTTTTAGTGATGCCGTTTGGGTTGACCAATGCGCCTGCAGCTTTTATAGATTTAATGAACAAAGTATTTAAACCCTTCTTAGATCAGTTTATGGTAGTTTTTATTGATGACATGCTTGTGTACTCGAAGAGTAAAGAGCTGCACGAAGAACATCTGAGAATAGTGTTGCAAATATTAAGGGAGAAGAAGTTATTTGCTAAATTAAAGAAGTGTGAATTTTGGTTGGAGAGTATATAATTTTTAGGTCATGTGATATCTAAAGATGGGGTGTCTGTTGACCCCAAGAAAGCGGAGGCAGTGGTGGAGTGGAATCGGCCTACTAGTGTCACTAAAATTCGTAGCTTCTTGGGTTTAGCAGGATATTATAGACGGTTTGTTGAGGGATTTTCCCGAATTTCTATGCCTTTGACTCGTTTAACACAAAAAGGAGTTAAATTTGAGTGGTCTGATGATTGTGAGAAGAGTTTCCAAGATCTAAAGAGTCGATTGGTGTGTGCTCCAATATTTATAGTTCCGTCTGGAGATGAAGGTTTTACCATCTATAGTGATGCATCGAAGATGGGCTTGGGTTGTGTCCTGATGCAGAATGATAAGGTAGTGGCATATGCGTCTAGGCAATTGAAGCCATATGAGTAGAATTATCCTACGCATGATTTGGAGTTGGCTGCCGTGATGTTTGCATTGAAAATCTGGAGGCACTACCTGTATGGGGTGAAATGTGAGATATTCACTGATCATAAAAGTTTGAAGGGTATTTTCACTCAAAAAGAATTGAATATGAGGCAAAGGCGATGGTTGGAGCTATTAAAGGACTATGATTTGACTATTAATTATCATCCAGGAAAAGCCAATGCAGTGGTGGATGCCTTGAGTAGAAAGACCCTGAGTAATTTGGCTACCTTGATCACTGACCAAAAGAATATCTTGGAGGACTTGTAGAGGTTGAATATTGAGATTAGATGGCATAGCCATGGAGTGCAGTTGGCAAACCTTAGAGTTCAACCCACATTGATTGATAGAATTAAAGATGCTCAGGGAAGAGATCCTCAGTTGCAAAAACTTAAAATTTGAAATGGAAATAGAGGCTCTGAGATAGAATTTTGTATGCATAAAGATAGAACCTTGAGATTTGGAGAGAGGTTGTGTGTGCCTAATGATTTAGAGCTCAAGAGAGAAATCTTGAGAGAAGCTCACAGTTCAGGATATACTGTACATCCAGGGAGCACTAAAATGTATAAAGACTTGAAGAGGAACTTTTGGTGGAATAATATGAAGAGGGAAGTTGCTCAGTATGTTGCTCAATGTTTGGTATGTCAACAAGTGAAAGTTGAACATCAGAGACTTGCAGGTAAGTTACAACCTCTTCCTATTCCCGAGTGGAAGTGGAAACATATTACCATGGATTTTGTGACAGGGTTGCCTAGGACCCAAGGTGGTAACAATGCTATTTGGGTTATCGTTGATCAATTGACCAAATCCGCTCACTTTCTAGCTTTTAAGGTAGGGTTCTCCTTAGAGAAGTTTGCAAAATTGTATATCAAGGAGATTGTGAAGTTGCATGGTATTATGGTGACCATAGTGTCTAATAGAGATAGCAGATTTGTATCTATTTTGGAGGAGTTTGCATACAGCTTTGGGCACTAGTTTGAATTTTATCACTGCCTTTCATCCTCAAACTGATGGACAGTCAAAGAGAACTATTCAAACCTTGGAAGACATGTTGAGGGCTTGTGTTATTGATCTTGGAGGTTCTTGAGATGAGCATTTGGCCTTAGTGGAATTCTCTTATAATAACAGTTATCATGCGAGCATTCAGATGGCACCATATGAGGCTTTATATGGACGAAAGTGTAGATCACCTATTTGTTGGGATGATGTGGGTGAAAGGAAGTTGTTAGGGCTTAAGATTGTGCAACAAACAGTGGACAAGATCAATCTTATTAGAGAGCGACTTTGCACGGCACAGAGTAGACAGAAAATTTATGTAGATAACAGGAGACGCAATTTGGTGTTTGGGGTTGGAGACCATGTGTTCCTTAAGGTGTCTCCTATGAAAGGAATAATGAGGTTTGGTGTTCGTGGTAAATTGAGTCCTAAATTTGTTGGGCCATTTGAGGTTTTAGATCAAATTGGTGAGGTAGCTTACAGACTTGCCCTACCACCTTCACTAGCTGGAATTCATAATGTTTTTCACGTCTTAATGTTAAGGAAGTATATACCGGATCCTAGTCATGTGATTGATCATGCACCGTTGCAGTTTAAGGAGGATTTGACTTATAAGGAACACCCTATACGAATTGTTGATAGAAAGGAACAGGTTTTGAGGTGTCGAGTCATCCACTATGTTAAGGTTCAATGGAGCAATCACTCAGAAGAGAAGCAACTTGGGAACTCGAGGATGAAATGAAACGAAAGCATCCACAACTTTTTGAGACTCCAGGTATGTCAAATTTCGAGGACGAAATTTCTTTTAAGGGGGGAAGAATGTAAAACCCAAGTTATTTATAGAATTATTTTGGATAGGTTAATAATTAAAATAAATTGTATGGGTAATCTAGTAATCTTAAGAATTAGGTTTTCAACCCTTTTAAAAAAAAAGAAAGAAAAAAGGAAAGAAAATGGAGCCTTGTGAAAGTGCTGCTAGGTATTTGGAGGCTGCTGCTACTCAATGGTTTGAAGAGTAGAAAAAAAAGAAAAAAAAAAAAGAAAAGAAAAGAAAAAAAAGAGAGACCTAAACCAAAAGGAAGAGGGAGGATTCATAAGAGTGGTGGTTTTGCTTTATTCATCACTTAGGTAAGATTTATTTTATTGTATTCTTATCTATGATTTTGGTGTTAATATATCAATAGATGATTTTATGGGCATATATGATTAAATAGATATATTGATGTAGTCTATGTTGGGGGTCTCGATTTTGCTCAATTTTAGAGTGTATTTTGCATCCCGTTTGAGTGGTTCATATTTTGAGATTGACATGTGATGGGTTAAGTTTAATGGTGGTGTATTTGTGGGATACACGATTGACTACAAGCAATTACAAATTTTTACATGTATATAAACAACAATAGAATAATATGGGTTGAGAATTTCTGAAGCCGTGATGGCTTTGTTTTGATGCTAAATCGTGGGAGTTCCCAATAGACTATTGGGTTAATTTATTCTATTGTTGTTACAAGAAGAGATGGATGGGTGCACATAATAATTGTTTATGCGGTGTAATATTTTATTAGGTTTGTGAGATTGAGGTGGATCTTGGTAATTTGAGATTAGTTTGGAAAATATTCTTTTAGCTGTTTGAAGGTAAGTAACCCTCTATCATTGTTGGTTCATTTTTTTTATTCCTATCGAATCGTTTAAAATCATAAATATTTATTTATAACCTTCATGTTCTCTTAAAATAAAATATGAGTCAAGTATAAAACAACATCGAATATTATTATGAAAATTATTTGAATATTTGGTGAAACTATTCTGAAAATTGTACTAAACGTTTATTCTGAAAATATCGAATGTTTTATTTAAAAGTTGTGTATTGTTTGAATTTTGAACATCACTCTAGTTTGACTATGATTTGGACCCTAGCCAATGGGGGTTATTTATTGGCACAGAAACTAGTTTCTTTTGGGGCTTTACCACCGGCCTATATGTGGTTCTGGGCCTTGTCACGGGCTAAGTGATCGTAGTCATTAAGACTTGGGTTTTGTGAATCAAATCATTGAACCATCTGAATATCGAACCATCGATTTGAACAACGAATTACTTTAAATTATCTTGTTGTCTTTTCATTTAAAATGTATTGTACATTGTTTATTTTTAGCTATGAAACCGCCTTACAAATAATTGTTCATTTATTGAACTGTAGAAAAAATTATATTTATTGGTTATCGATTTATTTATTTATTTTTGTATACTTGATCTAGCTAGCTGTGATGGTTGGTTATTTACTGGGCTATCTAGCTTACCCTTATTTTTTTTTTCAGATTCTGAAGAGTAGAGCTGTGCGGGATTTTTTTACATGTGGGAGTGCCGAGAGTAGGACCATGATTTAAGTACTTGGATTATTGTTTTGTTAGTGGATTAAATTGGTGGACTTGGTGGACATTTTCATATAAGAACTATTTATTTTTATGGATTTTGGCATTATGACAATTAAGGATTTAATTTGAGTATTTTACATTGTGGGTTATGTGATTGGATTCTTAGCCTTGCATGCTCACTTATTTGAGTGTGCGGCGTTGTCACGGAGCTTGGGGCGTGACAACCACCACTTTCAAACATCGTTGTTGTTCTCTCTCTCTCTCTCCCTCCCTCCTCCATCTCTCTTCCTGCTGTCGTTCGCAGCTATGACAACGTTAATGGTGTCATTGTGAGCTTTAATCGACTGCAGACATTGACGATCGTTGAAGAGTTAGGGTTTCGAACTCCCTCACGAAGTCGATAAGAGATATAGAGATAAGAAAAGCCAATTATAGCTCTTTATCCGCCTCTTTTTTAGATCTCTCTATTTTCTATTTTATCTTTCCTTACCTCTCTCTCAAAGGCAAGAAAGCAATCTGAGTTGTAGATGTCGCCTTGTTGTTTCCAATTGGCTTTTTTTTTTTAATTTTTTTATTTGTTAATAGATCTAAGAGTAAAATTTGACTTTGGTTCATTCATTTAGTATGTATTTTATTTGTTGTAATAGTAAAATTTTACTTTAGTTAAAAACATGCTTATTTGCTTAACGATATAAAATTTTAGTTTGAATCATAGTAAACTTTACTATGATTCAGAGTAAAACTTTACTCTGAATTAGAGTAAAATTTTGCTTTGATTCAAAGTAAAATTGTACAAAGTAAAATTATACTTTTAGAGTAAAGTTTTACTCTGAATCATACTCTGAATCAGAGTAAAGTTTACTATGATTCAAAGTAAAATTTTACTCTGAAATTTTACTCTCGTTAAAAACATGTTGATTTGCTTAATAATATAAAATTTTACTTTGAATCAGAGTAAAGCTTTCTATGATTCAAAGTAAAATTTTACTCTGAAATACACTGTGAAGATGGCTTAATAGGAGAGTTAATAGATATGAGGGTAATATAGTAAAAAAATAAGTTTTAAAATTAGGGCTGCTAAATGCCCCTACTTTTCTTCTTAGGACCCCTCATTTTTTTATATTTTGTTTTATTGCAATTTTGTCCCCATTACTATTCTCTTAAGTCTAACTCTAACCCTAATCCCACCACCACTTTCACTCCCGCCGACACTCTCCGGTGACCAACCCACCACCACTTCCACCCCAATCGACAATCTTCGAAACTATTACCCAACCCCTCCCCATCAGCCATCATCTCCCTCTCTCTCTCTCTTGCTCACTCTCACAATGGATTGGAAGTTTACGATGGTAGAGTGGGTTCAGCAATATAATGATGAGCAAATCCTGAATGTTCGACAACACAATTCTGAATAAATCCTTTTGGTTCGGTAACATAGTGCTGAACATAAAGGATTTGTTTGGTTACTTAGTTCTAAACATAAAAATCCAGTTTATTCGTTAGTCATCACAACAAACAAACCAACATAGCAAACAAACAAACTATCAAACCAATTCAAACAAATTCACTGACTGCAAGATTGGGAGTTAGATCCCACAAATCTTTTTCACTGTTGATGATGGATAGGGTGTGAGTGAAGGAGTCACCGTCGTTTTTCATTGTTGATGGAGAAGATGGGTACAGAATGTGGTGGTTGCGACAGTGGTGACAGTCGCGGTGGTGGATCGACAGAGGGAGAGAGATTTAGGGTAGAAAAAGAAAATGAAGAAGATAGAGGAGGTGGATCAATGAGGAATAGGGTGGTAATGGCTGACTGCTGGTGAAGAATGGTGGCTGAAGGAGGGTCTCCAATAGAGGATGAGGGTTATAGGAGGAGTCACCGGCGTTGAGGGTGAGGCTGTCAGTTGAAAAATGAAAATTTTTTTGGGTGAGGGTATATTTAGGATTATGGTAGGGATCCAAAGAAAAATGAGGAAATGAGCAATTTTGATGATAAGGGTTCAAAGAAGTAAGGGGCCCTAAGAAGAAAGATAGGGGCATTTAATAGCACTCTTTAAAATATTAAGGGGTTTTGAAAGTATCTATATAATCCTTATCCTTTTGAAAGACAAATTAGACAGTGAGAGGCCTATCACCAAATTCCCCTTCAATATTTTTATTTCATCTAAATAATTACAATGACAAGGGGGTTTGTGTAATTCCCCAAACGTCAAAAGGTAATATGTATTAAACCCAAATCTCAGGGGGTGTAAGTGTAATTTACTCTTAAATTGGGTAAAACTTGTGAAGAAATTTTCAATTTTTTTCATACAGCTGATATTTTTAATTAATAGTGAAATTTTTTGGCATGACACGTTAACATGACACGAATAGAAAATGACACGACACAATAATATAAAATAATAAACAAGTTGGATTAATATTAAAGTAATTCTTATACAAACCCGAGACGACCCGACAAAAATATGACCCGACATGATAACACTCCTAGTAAATACTGGCTTTTTCTTTTATATGTTTTACTTGGCAAACTCCATATTCTAAAATCAATACTTTCAAGGATAAATTACACTGACACCTTGAGATTTCTATTTAATACAAATCTCTCCCTCACATTTAAAAAATTACATTTTCTTCTCAAAGATTTGTAATCTCATTATAAATTACTTCCTGAATTACTGATGTTGTGCCCTAAAACTTTTTAAATGACCATCTTGCCATTTTTCTTACCATTTCTTCTTACTATCATCATAATAACATTCTACGGCTTTCCATCATTAAATTCTATCTGAACATTTTCTTATTGAGTATGATATACAAACATAAATTTTGTATAGAATTTTCAAACGCAATGATATAACTTATAGTAACCTTTCACTTTAAAACAAAATACTCATAAATATTATTTATATTTACAACAATATCGCTATTATAATATTTTTATAATATTTTTTGTATAAATTTTATATATGAATATAAGTTTTCATTTTTATTTTCACCATTATATCTAAATTAGATCAATTTAATCTAGATATATTTAAAAAATATAAAAATTTTACAAAAAAATTAAAAATTAAAAAATCCATTGAATACAAAAAAAATAAAATAATGTAATAATTTTTATTTTTATTTTTTTGTATTTGATGAATTTAAAAAAAAATCAAAAAATATTATACTTCTTAAGTATATCTAGATTAAGTGTAAAAATATATATATATATATATATAGTTTACAATATTAAAAAAAATTAGTAAAAATTTAAAAAAAAAATACTAAGAATGAAAAAAATCAATTTTTCCTGTGAGTTAAACCAATAAATATGATTGTTATTTCTCCTGAAATGACATTAACAAAATATTTATGTTATTTTATCATGTTATATGTATAAAGACTACAGGAAAAATATATCATTTTAATCTAACAGAAGATGAGTGTAATTTTTTAAATATGAAGAAAAATCTATATTAAATAGAAACATCACTGATGTTGGTGTAATTTCCCCTACTTTCATGCTAACTTTTCAAACTTTAAAAATAAAAAAATTCAAAAATACTAACCACTTTCATTAAAAAAAAAAAAAAAATCAAGAAAGATAGAGCATTCACAAAAATCCCAAAGATAATATATATATTTTTTTTAAATATTCCAAATAAAAATTTTCAATGTCAATTTCATTTTTTTCTATTTCCAATGCATAAATGTTTTCTCAAATTTCCTCAGTTGTCAGTAGTTCCCTTATACAATACTAGACAGTGCCTCAATGCTAATTAATTACCGTACGTATGTGCGTAAACTATACATACATGGTAGACATGCATGCATATGTCCAAGTGCAGGTAAAGCCATGCATGTGCCTGGGCCTGCTAGAGAATTTTACGATGACTGCAACCAAGATTTTAGTTTATAGAAAATAGGATAGAAGCTGTTCAAAGGGCATGCATCAAAGGGCATGCAGACGAAACCACACCAGACTAACAAAATCCAAATAAAATTAAGAACCAAAATCCAAAATTTTGCAGTTCAATCTCTGATAAAACACTACTAGCATAGAAGCTGTTCAAGTCCTCAGCACTTCAGACACCCAAATATAATATTAAAAAAAAGTAACTTTGATGGAAAATTCCCCAAAGAACATAACATGCTCACCTAACTTGCACCAAAAACTCAAAATTTGAATGATTTGCATTATTAAGCCTTCACACGTCCATAAAACTTCTGCTTCTCTTCTACGGTCTGGAAGCGTCCATGTCCAAACTTGGAAGATGTGTCTATGAACTTGAGCTTGATCTCCTCAAGGGCCAAATGGGACGTCTGAGCGAGCAGAGTCTGACGAAGCGTAACAACCCTCTTCTTCGGGCCAACACAGCATCCCTTGATCATCAGATAATCATCCTTAACCACACCATAGTGAGGGAAGCCACCCATGGGAGTAATGTCTTTCTCAGTCCTGATTCATCTGTGCACAGGCAAAATGAGTATATTCAATATTAATTGGAAAACAAAAACAAAACCAAAATCAGAGCAGATTAGAAGGAACTGTAACAAACACAACAAACAAAAAGCAGCAGTCAGCATCCTCCAAAACTTATGAGTAATGACCACACATTATGCCCAGAATTCCCTTCAAGTACCTGATACAAACTCACAAATACCATCTTTTGCTTCCAATGCAAATAAAAAGATAAAATTATCTAGACAGATAACTGACCTATCGAACTCGGTGACGGCAGTGTGTGACTCCTACCCTGACTTTCCAAGCTTGAAGATCTTCTTGTTCATTTCAGTTCGGTGGTGATATCCATTCTGACCAGCCCTGGCAACAGTGAATGAAACTCGGGCAGGGTGCCAGGCACCAATACATGCCACTTTCCGCAGACCCCTGTGAGTCTTGCGAGGAAGACGAGTAACACCCCAACGAGTGACGACACCTTCATAACCTTTACCCTTTGTCACACCTATAATGTCAATCATCTCGTCTTTCTGGAAAACAGCATCCACAGGAACTTGTTTCTCAAAGAAGCCATAAGCATAATCCACTTTCTGAGCAATAGTCCCACCATTGACCTGGATCTCCATCAGATGTGCCTTCTTCTGCTTCTTGTTGCAAAATGATGGTCCTGTGTAGCTTAATGACAGTCCTGTGTAGCTTTTGTTATAACAAAGCTAGTGGATAATCTTACAGGTTAATGGGTGTTCTGTTGGCTTTGCAATCATAAAGAAATAAAAATAGAACATATTTACTACTTGCATAGTTTTTTGGTCTAATCTCGTGATTTTTGGGATACCAATGCACTACAACAAAATTGACTTTTTACGGCTTGCAATGCATGCCGTAAAAACTCTTTCACGGCATGCACACAACACAAATGCTGTTATATGACATGCCGTGGAAAGTTGAGCGTCATTTACGGCATGCAGGTAAAGTTGTAAAAAGAAATAAATTAAACATTAATGACATACTTTGTATGCCGTATATGACTTTTTACGACATTTTTATTATGTCATAAATCATCATACTTTCCATGACATAATTTTGCATGCCGTAGAAAATTATTTTTAATATATCTATGGCATACTTTGTATGCCGTATATAGTATTTTACGACATTTTCTTGCATGTCATAAATCATCACACTTTTCACGACATAATTTTGTATGCCGTAGAAGATCATTTTTAATATATTTATGACATGCCTTGTATGCCGTATATAATCTTCTACGACATTTTCTTACATACCATAAATCATTACACTTTTCACGGCATAATTTTGCATGCCGTAGAAAGTTATTTTTAATATAATATATATATAGGAACATAACCTTGCCTAACCGTATGTAGACAATAGATAAGGAAAAATAAGAAATAATGTGGAAAACAATTGATTATAAATTCAATTTTATGTTAAATAAGAAATAAAGTACCTCTCCAATCATCTTGCTATTGACTCTGTAAACTCACATTTTAAAAGGACACACCAATAGAACCTCTAATCAAGGAAAATTCTAATAAGAACATATCAACAAAATATCATAAATTGTTCTCATAATTCGTAGTGATAATTACTAGATAAACTTGTGTCTTCACAAGGATTAAGATCCAAACAAGAAAAATGACTTGCTAAGGCAACTCTAGAAATTTAAATTAACAGCAGTTTCAACAATGATAGAGAAAAAAATATATTCCACAAGCATTACTCCACCTGATGTCTAGAGTTTAAGGAAACAAGGCAAAACAATTACTACACAATTAAAAGTTAAATACCCACATACCTCTGAGAGAAACTACACATAAGGTTCTCTACATAGTTATCCTTTTTAAAATGTATCAAGATAGAATTCACTGCAAGGTACCATAAATTATTTACTGCTTATTAATCATATATGCTCGCATTAAAGGAGTAAATCATGCCTAAAAAGTAATGCAGTGTTAGCAACATTTTATTAAAACTTCCTTGAAGAATATCATTTCAATCAAATATATACATTCCTCAACATAAGCTTGGCCCATTCCCAGCTTAAAATCAATGAATAACCTTGTTAGTTGTATAGACATTTCATGCTTACGCTTATAATGACTGCCTAGATTCAATGACATGATTGAGGCACTTTGTACGTCCGAACACCTACCGGTATGGAACAAGATTCACATCCTTGGATGACTTGACCAACATCTAGAGAAAGAAATCAAGTGGGAGTATGAATCAAGCAAGACTCCAAGATAGAAATCCTACAAGATTTTCTTTCTAGGCCAGGGATAAATTGAGTTCAGGAGAGAGGAGGAAGGTTAGCTCTAATCAAAATAAAAAGTAAGAATATTACACAGAAACAAAAGAACTACTACCTTCGTATATCCACCAAGGAAGATGTCACACCCCAAATCCGGGCATAACCGGCCGTGGCCCACAGGGACTTAGCCCAAGGCACACGTAAGCCTAAACATGAACCCAAAACCATAAAGAATAATTGTGATGATAACCCAGGAATAAATAAATCAACACTCAATCCAGTGACATACCACAATGTATGCACAAAACTCGATAAGCAACCTAAAACAAATAAATGTATGCCCTAGAGGTCCATGCAATCGAGTCCCCGCTATGCCATGAGTCCACTCTAAGTCCTTCTAACACCTGGAAGTGATAAAAATTAAGTCACCGATAGCTCGCTGAATAGCAACATGGATAGTAAATACAGCTTCAAAACAGGTTCAATTCCAAAATAAAATATATATCACAGAAACTAGTTTGGCATACAGTTTGGTAAATACAACTGTTTCAAAAAGAAGGTTCCACAGTTCAACACTTAAAATACTCATGTCTCGCAAGAACATGTTAAATGTCAAATACTATTTGTTTCAAAAAGAAGGTTCCACAGTTCAATACTTAAATACTCATGTCTCGCAAGAACATGTTAAATGTCAAATACTATTTGTTTCAAAAAGAAGGTTCCACAGTTCAATACTTTAAATACTCATGTTTCGCAAGAACATGTTAAATCACATTAAAATACTCATGTCTCGCAAGAACATGTTAAATGACATTAAAATACTCATGTCTCGCAAGAACATGTTAAAAGACATTTTTCACAGATTATAACATGAACACCAATAATTTTCTAGGTACCAATAAAAACAAATAATCTGTCACACATTTCTCAGGCTATAAGCCCCGTTGGATTCAATACCGAACTAGGAGTCATCCTCAGGGTGGCACCTGGGCCTTTTCTCAAAGTCGATCCGATTGAAGGTCACCTAGTTATTTTTAAAGGTCTGTTCCTTACAATTGTTGAGCACTAGAGTCATCACGGCCTAAACCGGATCTGTTCCTTAGTGGCCAGAGTCACCGCACACAGTGGAATAAGTTCCCTGGACTAAATACACACATGGTCCCAATATTCAAATACACATCAGTTTCGCAAAACATGGTAGTTCATCATTATAAACATGAGACCAAACAAATAGTTTACAGTATGCCAAGTTCACACATGTTTCAGAAATAATTTGATTCATTTGATAATATAATAATTATCAAAACAGTTTAATCATGAAACAACAATTTAATTTTCCAACAGTTCAAGGTGGGGGAACATTTATAAAAATATGTAGCATGAAACTACTCACCTGGAAACGAAATAATATAATCCTCGAATAGAGTATGAAAGTCCAACTAGTGCCCTGAACCAATATGAAAACTTCACGTCACTACTAATTTCAAACAAGCCTTCCCAACCTATTCGCTAACTTCTAGATTTTCTCATCAAAAGCCATTCATCTTCAAATATTTGAGAAGATCTCACCAAAGACATCTTTCTTTCCTCAACATAGTTCAAAAGCCCTAAATTTCTATTTTTAGAAATAAGAAAGTAAACCCACTTTCGAAAATCAATCATCTTCTTGAATCAAAAATTCGTTTTTATCAAAACAAGTCAAACGATGATTTCTAAAATCATTTAGATCTTGCAAAAACATATATATAACTCAAAGAAAATCCCTACCTCAAGTTTAACGAGAAAACAAGCAAAAATCTCAATTTTCGGTTGTGACGGATTTTGATCTCCACCGGTCAAAATGTTGCTCTCACCAAGCTCTTCACTCTGATCTTAAGAACTATGGTCTAAAACCTTGGATTCAAAATTTAGTTAAGTTTGATGCCACCTTCTTAACAAGTATTAGCAATTTCATTGAGGTTTCCTTTCATTCTTGCCGTTTCAAAATTTCAGGGGTCAAACCCACTTATTCTCATAAATGTCAAAATTCCTCCCAGCTTCTATAGTTGAAGGTGGCTTGAGTTCTCCAGCTGCATATTTTCCCATCACTCCATACTATTCTGCCTCATAGCTGTTTCTACTATCCTAGTTTAATGAACTTAATAAATATGAGTAGAAGTTGAGGGCAACATACCCACATAAACTGCTGGATAAAGAGAGTAACATCTTTCCCAGAAATAGGAATTGATTTAATGCTGCTTCCAATAACATAGCCATCAGCAACAGGGACAACATGAGTAGCTCCATCTCCAATATCCACTACAACCCCTGTCATCTCACACCTCAAAGATTTGTTTCTCTCCAGCCCTTTAGCCAGAGCAGCAGCCCCCAAAGCACAACCAGCAGCAACTGCCTCTCCGCCGTCGAATTCACGACCACTGCTACTACTTCCGCCAGTAACTGCCAGTTCGAACTTGACCGGAACTTCGCCGGAACTCGAGCTTCCTTGACTGTTCTTATGCTCTGCCATCGGTGGCGCCATGAACTCCGGCGACCACTCTCCGCCGAACTGCGGTTTCTCTTCTCGATCCAGATCGGTATAAACTTCCAGAACTACTGTTTATCAAATAATTATAAGCATATGATGTACAGGAAGATCTGTCGAGCCGAGATCGTTACCATGTGATTTGGATGACAGGACGACAAAAGATTTTCGAGCACAGATAGTAATCGGCCTTCTAGTCCATCAGAAATCAGCTTCTGTGCCTCATCCATTACCGCACTACCTTCTTTAGAAGTTCCAACATACAATGCATGCATGATAATCTGACTGTTACACTTCAATAAGCATTGCCGCTCAATGTAGTACTGAAGCATTACCGAATGAAGAAGCTCATTAGCTATAAGATCAATGGCTAGAGTATTGCGCTCAATCACCCTTTTGACAAGAATATATGCCTGAACCTCATCTAAACCCAAAATCAAACTAATTTTGAGCGCCGCATCTTTCAATTCAGGCTGTATAGTCAACTGATGCGACCCCACATTAACTCGGTGTGAATTCAAAACCTCCCTTGATTTCTCATTTGGGGGTTTGAAACGAGAAACAGTGTCCAGAAACCACGCATGATTAGCATTCATCTTCTTTACCAGATGAGGAGGGAGGTCGGAGGAGGGTCTGAGATAGAGAGAGAGAAAACTATTCTGTATGCTACCAACAAGAAGAATAATAAAAGAAAAAGAATGAGGGGAATGGAGTGGAGGGGCAGCCCCCCAACGTGATTGCCTCCCTTTAAATAAAAAAAAATTATTTTCTTCTCAAAAGCAATATTCCATTGCACTACTCTTATGATCAGGTTCTCTTTTTATTTTCTTCCACTGCCGAAAACATCATTATGTATATTCCACCCTCTCTTTGTTTTCTTTTTCTCAAAAATTTCCCACCGAAAGTGAGCAACCCTCAAAAATTTTTCATTACCACATTTTTTTTTTTTATATATTTATTTGGGTCTTTACAGAAGACACCTTGGAAATGGATGAAATTCTCAAACCACTTATGATTTCACATGCCCTCTTAACTTGTCAAAAAGTGAATCATCTATGACTAATAACCCACAGCTTTCAAATAGCTCCAGCTGAATATGGCTATTTATTGTACAGCCGGACAATATTCAATATATAGAAAATTATGTGAATACTTTGGGTTTATGCAGTTTTCCCAAATGCCTCATTCTTAAATTCTAAATGATTCAATCTTAAACTTCAATCTGTGATGCATGTACACAAATATGAGCTATAAGCATAATTTTGGGGATGCAACATCAGAATAAGAGACAAGAATCCAAACTCATCCTCTAATCACAAGCTATTAAAAATCACAACCAGAAGGAGAATTTTACGTGCCTTAGATTTCAATTCTGCAGATATCCCTAATGCTTCAGGCTGTCTAATTTGTCCAGATTTTACACGAACAAAGACAATAGTGCAACAACCTGAAATGAAAAAACAAGAATAATTAGAGTTTAATTCCTTGGCAAATAGCAAGGATTCTAATTATGAAGTAACTTTAAACTAAACCTTGTGTCCCAACCCAATCAAGTAACTTTGTTTGTAATATCATAACAAAATACACAAACTTAACATATACAAGGATACACAAACTAATTGCTCAAACTCGACGGGAAGAGCTTGAGGGAGAGAGAAGAGAATAATCTGAGAGAGAGAGAGAGAGAGAGAGACGGTGGTGCTCACCTTAGTAGACGATGGTCCGTGCTTCCCTCGCCGGTCACGAGATGGTGGCGGTGGAGCTTCGGAATCTCAAAATCGAAATTGCCAATCGCTCTAAGATTGGATCTGAGATGAATCACCAATTGCTTTGAGATCAAATCAAGGCTGAAGAAGGCTGATTCGATCGGTTGAGAGAGATTAGGGTTTAGAGAGGGTTGAGAGAGAGAGAGAGAGAGAGAGACAGATCGAGCTCGATCGATACCAGAGAGTGAGTGAGAGAGTAAGGGCCTAAAATGTTTTTTAGTGTTTTAGTTATTGTAATATTTGTAATATTTTAAATACTTTTTTTTTTACTTTTTAAATTCAAATAATTTACTTTTTATTAAAAGAAATATTTTATTTTAATTTTAATAATGTTTTACTTCTTAATTTTTTTTAAAAAAAAAATCACTAAATTCAAAAAAATATAAAATTTAATACATTTTATATATATTATATTTTATTATTTTTTTACAAATATTTTATTTTTTAGTTGTATTCAGATTAGACACATCTAAAAAGTAAAAAATAAAGAAATTATTAAAAGAAAGAAAAATATCAAATCAAGGAAATTTTAAAAAATAATAATTACAAATTAGTGAGAAACTATATAAATATTAATCATTAAAATTATAAACTTTTTCATGGATGTGTAATTTTTTTTTTCCCAAAATCTCACTGGGTGCGATTATTCCTTAAAAGAGACACTAAATTATAAAATAATGTATAAATTATTTTTTATATTGTCCTCAATTAGGAAAATTTAAGGTGAGAAGCTTGGTTGGAAATTGTTAGCTTTTTTAAATAAATAAAAAAATCGGATTGAAATTTTTTTAATAAAAGTTTTCACGACATGCTAATGCATGCCGTGTAAAGTTATAATATTTTACGACATGAAATGTATGTTATCTTAAGTACAAATATTTTATGACATATTTTTGTATGCCGTGAAAATATACATTTTTTACGACATGCTTTTTCATGCCATAAAAAAAATTCTGATTATTATTTTTTTTTTTTTTGTAGAAGTTTTCATGACATGTTAATGTATGCCGTGTAAAGTTATAATATTTTACAACATGAAATGTATGTCGTCTTAAATGGAAATATTTTACGACATATTTTTGTAAGTCGTAAAAACATACATTTTTTACGGCATACTTTTGCATGCTATAAATATATGAATCAACGACTTACATGGTATGTATGCTGTTATTGACAAAACATTAACGGCTTGCAAAAAAAAAAATGCCGTAAAATGTACTAACTACGACATGCTTTTAATGCATGTCGTAAACATGATGCCGTGAATAGTTAGTTTTGTTGTAGTTGGGGGGTGGTGTGTGGTGTTTGGAAATCAGAGAAATGAAATAGGTAAGTTTAGTAATCTAAGGTGGGTGGAATAGCATGGAACAAAACTGAATGTTAATAATTTTAATACCTGGGTGTGAGCCAAAACCCGGATAACAGATGCATATTTTTTCATCTTCTCTAGCTGTGCTTGGATATCTTTCTTCCCTTCATCAGTCTCATGCTTCTTTGAGTATTTCATAAAAGCCTTCTTCTTGGACTTGCACCAGTTCTTGTAGAATCTCCTTTTCACCTCCTCACTCAGATGCTGAGCCCATACAGTGTTCAATGAACGGAGACCAGCGACCACACCAACAATGACCATCGGAGGAGTCTCAATAACTGTTACAGCCTCGCATATCTCCTTCTTGTGCAGCTCTAAAGGGACAAATATAATTAGAATTGGCTTTTATAGAGGAAAAAATTCTCAGCAACTCTAATAGCAATAAAAAAATGTTATATAGTATGCAATAGACGAATAGAACCATTTGACTTCAATAATTAGACTCAGAACAATCTTACTCTAGAACAGTGACCAATATTTGAAAAAACACGAAATAAGCTCACCCAATTCAAATTTTTAATATACAAAGAGTTTGGCCAACACCAAGTCCCTCGGCCAAATGCTCCAAGCCCCAAAAAATAAAAGACTTTGTTTGCAGGAACCTTTGGATACACAGCTCCAGGTATGGCATGACTTTTCCCCAAATCAACAAGCAATTTTTTATTTTATTTTTTTAACCAACTTCTATGGCATAGTTTTTCTAAATTGGCATGCAAAGCCTTTTCTACTAATCTTTTTAACCAACTTCTATGGCATAGTTTTTCTAAATTGGCATGCAAAGCCTTTTCTACTAATCTTCTTCTTCTTAATTTTCCATGAACAAACTTGTGTTTTCTTTTTCTTTTTCTTTTTTCCCCCATTATCCCTCTATTTTCTTTGGTCTGTTTTTGTGTCAGAACTTGCTTACACAATGGAAGTGAATGAGAAGTTGGATGTTTATAGCTTTGGAGTTTTAATATTGGAAGTTTTAATGGGGAAGCATCCAGGCGATCTCATCTCGTATCTTTCCTCATCACCACCCGCTGTTTATGGTGTATTGTCGAAAGACATATTGGATATGCGCCTCCATCTCCTGGGAATCATGTGGAAGAAGAAGTGGTCCTTGTTGCGAAGCTAGCATTGGCATGTTTACACACCAGTCCACAGTGCCGACCAACAATGCAACAAATTTCTGTGGCTCTATCAAAACAGAGACCACCTCTGCAGAATTCATTTCACTTGATTTCATTAGGACAACTCTTTGGTGTCAAATGTTCAACCTCCTGAGCATTCTCCTCTTCCCTTTATTGTTTTGTGTTTTTGTTTTTCCATTTTTACTTTGAAATTTTGATTTCCGTTCTCTTTGTTATCTATTTCTCTGCCATTTTCTGTGTTCAAAGTTGGAAACACATTGAAATACTGTTGGTAAATAAAAACTTGTTCTAAAGGACAGGTGTGAATAAGATGAAGAGAAGGCTACTTGGTTATGTAGCTTTTTATCCTTATGATATGTTTGGCTGCAATGTTGTAATTTGTAGCCTCATTAAATTCTTGGCTTTTCATAAACCTAGCCTGGACCATGTGGTGACCCCTCTTTGTTTTCCTTTGCTGTAAATGTTTTGTATGCTTAAGTGAATCAAAGTGATCAATTGATACAGTAAATAACTCAACAATTCAATTGAACAGATCTCCTTATGAGCCATGTGATTTAGAGTAATTTTGCAGTTTTTTTCTAAGCTGTTAATAATCTATAAGCTGCATCTAAAAACACACTCGCCATTTTAGAATAATAATTTTTTTTTTTTTCCTACTTATGTAACCTAGTTCTATTGCATAAGTAGAAATTATAACCTAACTAAATATTCCAAAGTAAAAAACGAATATTAGAAGGCACAACCAACTCATTTGAACTGCAACAAACCAATGAAGTAGCAGCTGTTATAATGTACATCTGCAATTGCATATATGTGTCATGATAATTCAAATTAACGCACACTTGAAAGCAGAGCATAACCAGGTTTCTCGGTTATTATTTCTTTTTCCTTTCGTTCTCTCTTCCTTCTTTGTTTTCTTTTCTATATTTGTTTCTTTGGCAGAGCTTGCTTTCACAATAAGAGTCAATACTACTACAAAATCATAAATAGATCACATATTTTAAATATGATGTATGGTATTTAATCACAAATTTTTATTTTGTCAAAGCATAATTTTTAGGAGTGTGATTGCTAAGGATCATTTTCGATCACACTTTTTGACCGTCATTAAAAGCTAATTTCATCACGTGCTTTGATCGTGATAATAAATATTTAGATCACAAATTTTAAATGTGATCAATAACTAATAAAACCTGAGATTGAATTTAAATAATCCATGATTAATAATGAGATAATATCACAGTTACATGCATTTCTCATCACGATTAGTGCGTGTGATAAAAGAAAAAAGTTCGACCACAAAATACAACTATCAATCGCAATATATCAACCATGATTAAAATCTAAACAGAACTAACATCTAAAATATAATCAAATATTATTTGTACAAAAATTTCCTTTGAATCACAACATTGACCACATATGAATAGCTAATAACCTTATATATTTCATAAATAAAAGTCTAATGTTGGAAAAATATATACAAAGAAAGTTAAGATATAAAAGGTTTCTTTACTGTGATTGCACAATAAAAATCTCATTAAAAAAATGAGAAAACTTAAGGAGAACTCAAAATTCTTGAATGTTCTATTTTCTTTGACTATATTTCGTATCTCTCCACCTAAATAATGAGAACACAAATTAGTTCAAAGGTTGCTAGAAGTATAGGAATAAACTTACTCATTCACTCAAAATTAAAGAAAACAAAAATTGGAAGGAAAAAAAATCTAAAAAGTTCATAAGATTGATTAGAGTTTGAATTAATCAACTAGAGATGAAATTAAATGTAAGGGTAACATCATCACAGATACATTAACTAGATAGACAATGAAAAATATAAAATTCTTGACAAGTGGTCTATTGACTTGGGACCAGAAGAGATAAATAGAATGTTAATACAATTTAATAAATCAGAGCTATCAACTTGCAGATGAACCAAAAAAATAAAAAATAGAAGTGTGCAATTGCTTGTATATTTGCAAGAGTATCATACACATATGAATACATAATAAACAATAAATGCCATATCATAATTCAAATGCATCCGCTTTTTAAATGTATGACTCTACTTTTCTAATCTAACAAATAAATCTACAATTCCTAGGCTTCAATTTACTTTGACTACGTTTCTAAGACATCATTAATTTGCTAAAATATTATACTTCACATAGTCGCATAATCTAGGGTAGTTTGAACTAGGGCAAAGGTTGGGTACATAGACGTAATATTTCATGGTTTTGCCCCCCAACAACATTTTTTTTGAGCTCAAGTGTTAGAAAATTACAAATTTTGACCTAGTATTCTCTTATTCCTTCTCTTTTATTATTATTATTAATATTTATTTCTATTGTTTTTTCCTTGAAGTGTGTTAAGGATCACTTTTAAAGTCATTCTGCATAACACTAGGAAAACAGATAACACATAAGACCGAGGAACATACAAACGATAATCAAAAGTCGGAAGGTTGAAACAACCTTAAGCAATTATGTTAAACAAAATCCATACTTACAATTATGTCAAGAACTCACAGTATCATTATTGAAGAATTTGCAACCTACAAGTGATAGTAATGTAATAAGTATTTGAAACCACAAATACATTTGCTATGTTACTTAAGAAAATTTACATAACATCAGTTTATGCAACCCATTTATTTATGGCCAGAAAGTTAAACAATAAAGGGGAAAGAAGATAAGAAGGAAGTTATTCACATGAGGATGTGAATAAGATGTAAATCTACTTAGACTGACTAAAGCAATGAATCGAAGACACGATCATAAAATAAGGTCTAATGCAAAATTACAATGAATCTAGAGACATCATTGTTTTTTCCCTCATTGCTATAATAATACACCAATAAAAAAGAAAATACCACAAGCTCAAAATCCACAATAATAACCAAAATTGAAATTAGACTAGAACAAGACATTCTAATTTGTGGCCTTGCAACTGTCAAGAAAAAAAAAAGAATAGAAAATGTTTATACAAAGCATTAAAGCAATAACCAATAAGTGTGTGTTTAATGAGGTTCAACCCCAGTTTGATGTGCTGTGAGAGTTGATCAAAGTGCAAACAGTGTGTGTCTTTCACTAAGACATTATAAACTCAAACCCTTGGTTATTGTAGGAAATATGAAGTTAAATACAAACACATGCAAGAAAATCAAAGCCATTACATTGCAGTTCAAAGAAGTAAATAAATAAACATTTAAAGTGCAAAACTACAAAGAAGAAGACCAGGTTCGAATGAGCATTCACTACAAACACATGAATTTCATAGATATTATAAATGGCATTAATAATTAAAAAAAAATGGGGAAAAGAAAAACTTAAAATTTATTTAGACTATAGTATAAATCTGTAGAGGCTAGAGAACACTTGCATATTTTAAACCCATTTCAAAATTTAAAGTTTCTGGGTTTACGTCCATAAGACTCGTGGAAACATGGTGTCTGTTAAGAATAGGAACATATTTATATTTTTAAAAAATGAAAAAAAAATAGAAGAAACAGGGAAAAAAGCTCACTACCTATACAAACAACCACAATAATTGTTTTTTCATTATACACTAAAAAAAGGGAAAAGAAAAAAGAGAAGAAGCATTAATTACATGTTACCTTCCTCTTTGATAGTTGGCAATTGCTATGGCAATGTCTATGAAATTGATGGCCAAAATTAAATAACAAAAAACAGAGAAATGGTTATAAATTAGTGATAGAGTTTGTGAATGAATATAACAAATACTGAACCTAGTAACAATAATAATAATAATGTTTTCTCAAAGATGAGCTAATAGTTTCTCAAATCCTCAAACATCAAAACTTTTAACTAAAACCTAATAACAATAACAACTACAATAATAATCTGTAAAATCAAATTTACAGAAGGTAAAAACAAAAATCAAATTAAAAGCAAAGCCTATGCATGTGAATATGTTATATATAAATCTCTAATGTTGTGTTTGGTTAGAGGATTTGAAAAGGAAAAGGGAAAATGTGTGTGAAACTAGGTGAAATGTAGGTATATTTTATTCACATTTCACCTAACTTTTCCCTTTTACTTTCCAAATCCCTCCTCAAATCCTCCAACCAAACACAGCGCAAATGATCCTTCAAATCAGATAAAGAATGGGTTCTATTCTCATATGCAAACAGAGTTTCTCAACAAGTTGACATACCTAAACAACAATATGCTGCATTTTTTCGAGGACAATCCACCTCAACTACCAAGTCAACACCAATAAGTATAGTTTTGGTTCAAACTTTGCATCAAATTTCATAGCAATTCAAGTTGTTTGACTTGAAGTTAAAACTACAGTCAAAATTTAAAGTTTTGACCTATGACAAGAACAGTACTTCACGCAGTCACCACTGCTCTAAATGCACACATATAACCTGCCATTTCAAGCCTATGAAGAAAAAAAAAAATGAAGGCAAAAAAAGAATAAATTATGGCTATGTTTCAGCATATAGAAATCATCATCAAGCAATTAAACTTAGCCTATATCATTAGGATTAGGTAAATCTGCAACATCACTCTACAAAAATCCTTTCCAAATGTTGACGAAAACATAACTATTTAACAACCAAAAAAAAAAAAAAAAAACAAACGACTACACTCAATAAGACAAAGAAAAACATAGGGATAAATGGAAGAGTACATCAGAGATGTGTCTCAGAACAATGATATACTAAGAGAATTCTTCAAAACAAAAATTTTGAAAAAAGCAATTGTCACTAAAAATAATTTGCTTACACAAGACTTAGAAGAAATGAAAGAACTAACATAAGTATGCTTTCAACTCAATCAAACATAAAATCAATTTGTAAATACACCATAGAGGAATCAAATATTTTCATATTTCGATTTCGATTTTCGAATACTACAACAATTTAAGAATGGCTAGGGTTTCAAAAAAAAAAAAAACAGATTCTAGCTTCAAAACCTTACTAAATCTTCAATTCTTCCCCAAGTCAATGAGTTCGACAATCATAAGGAATAAGGAAAGGTTACGAAGGGTTGCAGCACCGGTGGTGAAGATGGAGGGTGTCCAGGAAGAGGCGGCGGCGCAAAGGGCGTCCCCGTTGGAAAGAGGGAGGAAAGTGACGCGGGTGTGATTTGTTATATAGATAGATATAAAAACAAATAAAAAAATGCATATGCAACCACGCTTTTATAGAAATTGTGATTAAAAAAGAAAGAAAGAAAGAAGTATGTGATTGTGTGATTAAAAATAAATATTATTTTATTTAATTAATTGTGATGTTTATAAATTCAAAGTGCTAACATTGGAAGTGATTTTATGAAAAACCATCCAGTGATCTCATCTCTTCCCTACCATCAAATCCTTGTCATCAAAGTCAAATATCCATGCCAAGTTTTTGAAGGATATTCTGGCACAGAAAATGGTTTTGATAGCAAAGCTAGCATTTGCATGCTAGTCTACAAACTCGCCCAACAATGGGTGCTTTTAAAAACAAAATCCACCTCTTCAACATTCACTCCACATGATTCCATTGGAATAACATTAGAGATTATGAAAAAAAATATCATGAAATATTTCATGAAAATTTTTCATCATTTGATTAGTGTATGATATTTTATTATACGTGTAATTTAAGGGTAGAAAATTTTTCATGATTATCTTTATGATATTTTTTTCATGATCCCTAACATTACTCTTTCATTGTTATTTAGTGACATCCATTTTCAACTTTCTAAGCTTATGCACCCTTTTTATACTCTAATAAATTTACGGACACACAAGACATACAAAAAAAAAAAAAAAATTACCTAAAAAAATTGTGTTCCAAATTGCACTATTGTATGGTGAAATCCACATTTGGAATGAATGTACATCACACACTGCTTTTTCTTCATATTTTTTTTTTTGGTACAAATTTGATGTAGGTAGGCCAAAAGTATCACATTGAGGCCACTTAAGTTACACTTATAGCTTTGAATTATGATTATTTGGTGAAGATGATGTGTTTTGTGTACTTGTGCAGATTTGACAAGCAATACGTAAATTCAAGCAAAAAGTGGCACAAAAGCAATTCTGTAACGCCCTCAAAATTAAACCCGAAACATGACATGCATTAATAAAAGAAAAACAGTATATTATTTAAGTCACCAGAGTAATATGGAATAAAACATCAAATAAATGCCCTATGGGCTTACATCTTGCCAAGCCAACACTTGGACACAAATTCATGAGTTCTAACTCAAAAACAAATAAAGCCCTAGGCTTGAAAGTTTACATTGTTCAAATAAAATAAATAAAAAAAATAAAACAAGTCTTCCAATTCAATTCCTCACAAGCTAAGTCCTTGGAGGTAGTGAACCACCTGTACCTGAAAAATGAAGTTCCCATATAGGGTGAGCCACAGCCCAATAGAGAAATACTAAACCAAGCATAAGAATTAACTAAAGTATTAGCATCTAATACATGGTTAACACACTATAATCCAATTACACTTTTTAAGACATGAATGTCTATATTGCCTCGACACATTGTCTATGGCACATCTTACTTTTCATCTATGGCTCGTAACACGCCAAATAACTCAACGGGTTTCATCTTTTATTAACAAAACTTCCAATTCCACAGGAATAACAATTCAAGTTAAACCTAAACATAACAAATACACGAGTTGGTATTATATCAATCATAAACAATTCACTTCCATACTTCCCAATTGATACACATTTTAGTGTCAGATCAATAAAACACTTCAATATAAATAAGCACACATAAAAGCGATGCTAATGGAGTCCATCCCCTATCTCCTCCCAAACAAAAATCCGGTTTAGAGGTCCATCCCCTATCTTCCCCTAAACCGTGGAGTTCATCCCCTATCTCCTCCAAACAAATCCGGTTTAGAGGTCCATCCCCTATCTTCCCCTAAACCGTGGAGTTCATCCCCTATCTCCTCCAAACATCATGCATATGCAATGAAACATACAAATTGCCATATGCAACACACAATCAATACAAGTAATGTTCAGATAATTCAACAAATCAACATATGTGACTTAATTCGATTATACCTAAGCGAGATGCAAGGTCTACAACAATCAATGGCTATCCTCCACCGATAGCCCAAAACAGTTATTTCTAAGCGAGAAATAAATATCACAATATATATACATTATCAAATCCACATATGAGTGATTAAATATTCAATTACATCAACCAATCTCAATTTCCCAAATCTCATGAATTTAACCCAATACACAATTCCCTTTTTTAAAATAATTACATGGATTAATCTATGACAAAACCCTAAGATTTCTCCTAATTACTAAACCACCCTCCCACATACCAGAACACCAACAGTTAGGATTACAACGTATACAAGGAGTAGGAAATCCCTACCTCAAAGCAATGAACCCAATAGAAGAAGATGAAGATGTTTGCCCAAATGTTAAAGTGCTCCAAATCCAACAATGCTCCGATTAAATGAAAGCCCTCACTCTCCTCTACCTTTTTAATGAAGGAACTAGGTTAGAAACGCCCTCTAGATAGATCAAACCCAAGGAAAAGATGAGTTGAGAAAGAAGAAACTCGGAACTAGGGTTTTGGATCAAAATTGTGAAAAAGGACGTTTTAAAACCGCTGCGTTTAAATCTCGGGATGTGCTCGCTCGGCGAAGACATGGTCGCTCGGCGACGGAGAACAAGAAATACTCGCTCGGCGAAGAAAAGCTCGCTCGAGTTAAGAACTCGATCGATGTGTGCGCAGCGAAGCATGCTCGGCGACGGAATTCTCGCTCGGCGAAGAACTCGAAACATACAACTCGCTCGCTCGGCGAAAAACACTCTACTCTGGTCTATACTAGACGCAATCTCGCCGGCGAAGAAATCGCTCGAGCCACTAGAAACAAAACTCAACCCTCGCTCGGCGACCAAACCTCGCTCGGCGACCAACTCAAAAGCGGACAAGAAGATTTGATTTCAACCCAACCAACTGAAACAAACCTCGCCCAACACATCCTATAACTCAATTGAGGAATTAAAGAACAACAAATATAACAATGAGAATCCGCGAACGTAAGTCCGGATACAATAATCAAATGGGAAAAAAGACCGGAATTCGCTATAACCTCCCCTTAAAAGAATTTCGTCCCTAAATTAAGCATGAGTTTGTAAAAAACAAGTTTTTCTTAATTCCCAATGATATATAAAACAATAATCAACAATCTTGACCAATATTGGTCACTTCATCTCTCATTAAGAGGCATCTCACAATATGTATAAACCAACATATATTTCAACCTCGCATCAATATTATGCATTATTCCTTTCGATGTTAACAAATTCCATATCGTATTCAATCTCATGGTATAAACAACACATTACTCCCATTATGTGGCAAGTTTCAAAATGTTAACATTCAATCAAACTGTTCTCAATGTTTTCCAACTTAAGACATATATAAAATTCTCAAGTTCCGCAATATTATATAATCTAAGTACAAGATTACAAATCAATAAACAAATCCGGATATTTCTCACGGACTTCCAACTCACGTTCCCAAGTGGCTTCCTCCACTCCGTGATGCTTCCACAGAACTTTCACCAAAGGGATAGTCTTGCCACGCAAAACTTGATCCCGCCTATCCAAAACCCGGACCGGTCTCTCCTCATACGAGACATCCTCATCAACAACTAATTCAGTCCAATCCAACACATGTGACGGATCTGGCTCATACTTCCGGAGCATACTCACATGAAACACGTCATGAACTCCGGATAACTGCGGTGGCAAAGCTAAACGATAAGCAGCCTCGCCAATCCTCTCAAGGATCTCAAAAGGCCCAATGAACCGAGGGGACAACTTCCCGCTCTTCCCAAATCTCATCAAACCTCGCCTAGGTGATATTTTCAGAAAGACATGATCACCTACCTCAAACACCAAAGGTCTCCTCCTACGGTCGGCATAAGATTTCTGACGACTCTGTGCTGTAACCAGCCTCTTACGGATAAGCTCAACTTTCTCCGTGGTTTCCCTCACCAACTCCGGACCCAACAAAGGTGCGTCACCCACCTCGGCCCAACAAACTGGAGATCTACACGGTCGGCCATATAAGGCCCCAAACGGTGCCATACCGATACTAGATCGAAAGCTATTGTTGTAAGCAAACTCCACTAATGGCAAGTGCTTCTCCCACGACCCATTAAGGTCGAGAACGCAACCTCAAGCATATCCTCCAGATCTGAATAATGCGCCGGACCGCCTCGGTCTGAGGAAGATAATCCGTAGTAAGGGACAACTTAGTGCCTAAAGAACTTCGCAAACTCGCCACAACCCGGCAAAGGAAACGAGATCTCTTTACGAAACAATCGCCACCGGGACCCCTGCAACCTCACTATGTCCTGAACATACAAATCGGCAAGATGATCTACCGAATCTCTAACACGCATAGGAATGAAGTGCGCCGACTTCACAACCGGTCTACCACAACCCAAATAGCATCACTACCTCCGAGTCTTGGAAGACCCACAACGAAGTCCATAGTGACATGCTCCCACTTCCACTCGGCAATAGGCAAGGGTTGCAACAAACCCGGCTGCCTTCGATGCTCGGCCTTCACTTGCCGACAAGTAAGGCACTTAGATCTGGTCGCCACATCTCTCTTCATACCCCGCCACCAAAAGCGGCCCAATTCCCGATACATCTTAGTACCTCCGGATGCACCGCAAGGCGCGAATGATGAAACTCTCGAGTACCTCCTCACGGCAAGATTCCGACAAACAGACGATCTCGGTATCTCACGCCAGTCGGGATACACCGTCAAACCCTTCTCAACCTTCCCAATGGAAATCTTTTCTGAGAGATTCTACCTCAAGATCACCCTCCGAGCCTCTAACACTCGAGTCACAAGTGTAGGTCAGGCAACAATCGAAAACAAGGTCAGCCTCAACGGATTCGCCCAAATGCAAATCAAACTCCCCAACAGTACCCAACATCTCCCACTCCCGGATGGCTATACTGGCAACGTCACCAACAGATTTTCTGCTAAGGGCATCGCCCACAACAATGGCCTTCCCTGGATGATAGTGCAACTCAAGTCATAATCCTCAATGAACTCCATCCACCTCCGCCTCAAATTCAAGTCCTTCTGAGTGAACAAATTTTTTAAACTCTTATGGTCGGAGAATACCTCAAATTTCTCACCATACAAATAATGTCTCCAAATTTTTAGGGCAAATATCACAAGCTAGCTCTAGATCATGAGGGTAATTCTTCTCGTGAATTTTCAACCGACGTGAGCCATAGGCAACCACTTTCCCTCTTGCATCAACACACAACCTGACCCTCTCGTGAGGCGTCACAAGAACTCAATAACCCAACCCTCTCTCCTAATAATCAAAACCGAGCGGTGGTCAATCTAACTTTCAACTCTGAAATGACCTTTCACAAGTCTCACTCCAAACAAATTTGACTCCTTCCGAGTCAATCTAGTCAACGTGAAGCTAACTCGAGAAATCCTTCACAAACCGACGGTAATACCACTAATCCCGAGCTGCGGATCTCAAATACACTCTTAGGTTGTGCCCAATCTTGCCTCCGCCTCTTGGATGTATCAACAGACACCCCTTCCCTAAACTACATGGCCTAAGAACTTCACCTCTTCTAGCCGAACTCACACTTCCCAAACTTAGCATAAAGCTTATGGGTTCTAAGTAATTCTAGCACCACTCTCAAGTGTTCCTCGTGCTCTTCCTCCTCAAGGTGAATAAATCAAAATGTCGCCCACGAAGACGACCACAAACGATCCAAAAATGCTCGGAAGATCCGGTTCATCAAATCCATAAACACCGCTGGTGCATTGGTGAGCCCAAACGGCATCACCAGAAACTCAGAGTGGCCATATACAGCGTCACGGAATGCCGTCTTTGGAATATCCTCCTCCTCGACTCTCAACCGATGATAACCCGATCTCAAGTCTATCTTAGAGAAACAACGGAACCCTTCAACCGATCGAACAAATCATCTATACGAGGCATCGGTACTTATTCTTAATCGTCACCCGATTCAACTTCCGTAATCTATACAAAGTCTCAAAGCACCACCTTTCTTTTTTAACGAAAAGTTTGGCGCTCCCACGGTGAAACACTAGGACGGATATAACCCTTATCTAACAACTCCTGGAGCTGAATCTTCAATTCAACTAGTTCGGCGGGGGCAAAACGATAAGGTGCTATAGAAATCGGCGCCGTACCGGGCACTAAGTCAATAGAGAATTCAATCTCTCGATGCGGTGGTAAACTGACCAGATCCTCGGGAAAGACGTCCGAGTACTCACAAACCACCCTTGGTAACACAATCGGAGTCTTAACATCCTCACTAATCGCAAGACTAGCAAGTAAACTACTAAGCTCACTCCGCCCTCGCGGATCATACCTCGGTGGCAAAACACTACCAACCCTGTCCCCCAGAAAATGAAAACGTTCTCCGCTCCAGTACAACAAGTTACCCTCGGCGGTAGCAATCAATAAATGCCGGTATGATGATAACCACCATACCCAAAATAACATCGAAGCCCTTCATGGGCATCACTACAAAAAGAAAGGGATTCTATGATCATCGACCTCTATATCACAACCCCTAACACCTTGTTTCAAAATCAACTCACCCCCAGAGGCGACACTACACAAATAGGAGATGCTAAGCGAGCTAACTCCAACTCCAAAATAGATGCAAATGCAAGCAGACACAAAGGAATGAGACGCACCGTGTCGATCAATACACTAGCAATGAATTGCAAAACAAGAAGGTACCTCTAACCACAGATGGAGTGGTATAAGATCCTGTGATAACGACATACAGCGCCCAGATGACCTCGATCAACTGCTCACCCCTCGGAGCGTAGATCATTGCCTGATTGGGACGAAGAAGCCCCTGGTTGGCCCTCGAGGCTGGGCCCGTGAGTAGGCATCGACTCTGAGTCGCCTCGAACGATGGCACGGTGTGCCACCCAACTGTGGGCAAAACCTCTTCATGTGCCCTGGCTGACCGCACTGAAAACAAGAGGACGGCTGGCCTCTACTCTGACTCTGGCTCTGAGATCGAGCCGAAGAAGATGCTGCCCTCTGCACTCCTCCCCTCTGAGGACAAACTGGAGACTTGTGGCCCGGTGACCACACTTAAACAGTAATGTCTCCTGGTGCCTTTCCCGAGAACTAGCACTCGGCACTGGAAAAGTGGATCTAGAAAAACTACTCTGAGGCTGCTGAGGAGTGAAACCTCTCTGCCTCCTGCCATCACTCTGGCCATCCTGACTCCTCTTGGAGCCTTTACGCCTTTCCTCTTCTGCATCATAATCTCGGTGTGGTGCTTTGCATCAACCAATCGCCGAAATCCCTAATCATAGACCCAACAACTCTCAGCATGAGGCCACGCCTCAACTTCTTCTCAAACTCAATGCAGCGGCGCCCCTCAGTTGCGACCAACTCAGGTGCAAACCTGGACAAACTAGTGAATGCCGCTTCAAACTCGACCTTGATAAAGCTGTTTCGCTCAAGATGGCGGCGGTCTCTCAACTTCTCCTGAACAGCTGGAGACAAGTACTTCTCCTGAAAAGCATCAACAAAAGCCTTCCACGTACCTCCAATACGACCCTTGGTGAACTTCCACCACTGACCCGCATCTCCCTTCAGCTGGAACGATGCCAAGGTCACCTTCAACCCCTCGTCTTCGATGCCAAGCATCTCAAACGTTTTCGTTGTCTGCTCGAGCCATTCGTCTGCCTTAAGCGGCTCGCTAGGATCACCTACAAACACGTCCGGTTGAGACCGGAAGAATTCCCTCTTCAGAAAAGAAGGCCCTGCATCTGCCACAACTACCTGAGCCTGATTCTGAGCCCTAAGAATGCCCACTGACTCCCTAAAAGCTCCAGCTATCTCTTGGGCCAAAGCGCCCATACCTTGCTGGCCTGCTGGCTCGGCCACATTGGCTTGGCCAACACCCTCCTGAACTGCCGGTATCTCCTCCGGTATAGGCACTTCCTGCCTAGCCTGCCTACCACGCCTACCGCGACCTCGTCCTCGTCCTGACATCCTAATGAAGGAAACAAAGACGTTAGCACTCTAAATAATGTGCCAAAACTATAACACTTGCGTCCTAATACATTGGACAACAATAAATCACACCACGTAAGCACATAATCACATAAGCACCTACGAATTTCATTCCTGGATAATGACAGTCCGAGGTCGCTAAAGTTCCGGTTGGAAACAACATTGATCAAGTGCCTTTCCAACAAGACATTCAGAGACTCAAGGGTCCAATCAACATCCTAGAAACTACATTCCATACCCACATAGTCACGTAAACATGTTATCATATAAGCATGCAATCATTACACTAAGTCTCTATCAAACGAGACGAACCCATTGTGATTCTAATCACTTCCCACGTACCCAAAGTATTCAAACCGATGCGCTCACGATACCAAGTTATAACGCCTCAAAATTAAACCCGAAACATGACATGCATTAATAAAAGAAAAAGCAGATATTATTTAAGTCACCGAGTAATATGGAATAAAACATCAAATAAATGCCCTATGGGCTTACATCTTGCCAAGCCAACACTTGGACACAAATTCATGAGTTCTAACTCAAAACAAATAAAGCCCTAGGCTTGAAAGTTTACATTGTTCAAATAAAATAAATAAAATAAAATAAAACAAGTCTTCCAATTCAATTTCTCACAAGCTAAGTCCTTGGAGGTAGTGAACCACACATACTGAAAAATGAAGTTCCCATATAGGGTGAGCCACACCAATAGAGAAATACTAAACCAAGCATAAGAATTAACTAAAGTATTAGCATCTAATACATGGTTAACACACTATAATCCAGTTACACTTTTTAAGACATGAATGTCTATATTGCCTACGACACATTGTCTATGGCACATCTTACTTTTCATCTATGGCTCAGAACTTGGCCAAATAACTTAACGGGGTTTCATCTTTTATTAACAAAACTTCCAATTCCACAGAATAACAATTCAAGTTAAACCTAATCATAACAAATACACGAGTTGGTATTATATCAATCATAATCAATTCACTTCCATACTTCCCAATTGATACACATTTTAGTCTTTGTATCAATAAAACACTTCAATATAAATAAGCACACATAAAAGTGATGCTAATGGAGTCCATCCTATCTCCTCCCAAACAAAAATCCGGTTTAGAGGTCCATCCCTATCTTCCCTAAACCGTGGAGTTCATCCCCTATCTCCTCCAAACAAATCCGGTTTAGAGGTCCATCCCTATCTTCCCTAAACCGTGGAGTTCATCCCCTATCTCCTCCAAACATCATGCATATGCAATGAAACATACAAATTGCCATATGCAACACAATCAATACAAGTAATGTTCGTATTAATTCAACGTCAACATATGTGACTTAATTCGATTATACCTAAGCGAGATGCAAGGTCTACAACAATCAATGGCTATCCTCCACCGATAGCCCAAAACAGCTTATTTAAGCGAGAAATAAATATCACAATATATATACATTATCAAATCCACATATGAGTGATTAAATATTCAATTACATCAACCAATCTCAATTTCCCAAATCTCATGAATTTAACCCAATACACAATTCCCTTTTAAATTAATTACATGAATTAATCTATGACAAAACCCTAAGATTTCTCCCGAATTACTAAACCACCCCTCCCACATACCGAACACCAACACTTAGGATTAAAAGCGTATACAAGGAGTAGGAAATCCCTACCTCAAAGCAATGAACCCAATAGAAGAAGATGAAGATGTTTGCCCAAATGTTAAAGTGCTCCAAATCCAACAATGCTCGATTAAATGAAAGCCCTCACTCTCCTCTACCTTTTTAATGAAGGAACTAGGTTAGAACGCCTCTAGATAGATCAAACCCAAGGAAAAGATGAGTTGAGAAAGAAGAAACTTCGGAACTAGGGTTTTGGATCAAAATTGTGAAAAAGGGCGTTTTAAAAGCTGCTGCTGCGTTTAAATCTTGGGAGGCTCGCTCGGCGAAGACATGGTCGCCGAGCGACCGAGACAAGAAATACTCGCTCGGCGAAGAAAAGCTCGCTCGAGCCAGAACTCGATGCTTGAGTCGCAGCCGGAAGCATGCTCGGCGACGAATTCTCGCCGGCGAAGAACTTCAAACATACAACTTCGCTCGCTCGGCGAAGAAAGCTTCGCCGGCGAAAACACTCTGCTCTCTGGTCTATACTAGACGCAATCTCTCGCTCGAGCGAAGAAATCCTGGCTCGAGCCACTAGAAACAAAACTCAACCCTAGCTCGAGCGACCCAACCCTCGCTCGAGCGACCAACTCAAAAACTGGACAGCAAGATTTGATTTCCGAACCCAACCAACCTGAAACAAACCTGCCCAACACATCCTATAACTCAATTGAGGAATTAAAGAACAACAAATATAACAGCAGAATCCGTGGAACGTAAGTCCGGATACAATAATCAAATGGGAAAAAGACCGGGGTCGCTATAAATTCTCTGCGCAAGCAACATTTCTCGGCCTGCCAGCTCACTACATGTGCAGCCAGACTTCACCATACATGCAGCCCATCACCGCTCGAGTGGAAAATGTGGGCGCTCGAGTGGCCAACCTAGCAACACGTGCACGGAATTTTGACTCGTAGCGTTTTTAACTCGAGTTATTAAGCCCGTAGGACTGTCTCTATACCTAGTGCCCTAAAACCGTTTGGGTTGAGAGTCATTGGCCCAATGCTTGTTACATGGGTTGATTAGAAAACTTTATAAATCAGAACATTGCACAGTCTTAAAAAATAAAAAAAATAAAAAAAAAATTGAGAATCTTGATTGCAAAAGTTTGGGTTTTTCTGTATGTGTTGGATGTTATTGTGAGTTACACTACGCTATTATAATGAACAGTTAACTAGTTATGGGGATTGCACTTTACACCGAGGGCATTGATGATGTGTTTTACTAGCATTCACAATCACAAGGAACTTAACTTTTGTAATATTGAATTGTGGTTTTTGCTCAATAGATTCCTCTATGCTTGTCTACTTTACCTTCAATGACTCATCATGTCTTAATATCACACTATAGTTGGCATATAAGTTAATTCTTAGATGGAGAAGTGTGGTTAATTGTTGTTGGGCAGATGTGAATATGTTGATATTTGTGGGCATCATTTCTAAAAACCCTCACGAGATTATACTCGTCTACTTGGGGTAACTTTGTAATTTAAAGGCTTGTTACGTGTACTAAATGCAATCGTGATCCCTACGAAAATAGCTTAGAGTTATTTCATTTTTCTTATTCTTTTGTTTTGCTCGAGAACTAGCAAAATGTAAGTTGGGGGATGTGATGTAGACTGAAGGTACTACATTGAAGTCACTTAAGTTACATTTATAGTCTTTGAATTATAATTATTTAGTAAAGATGATGTGTTTTGTATACTTGTGTAGATTTGGAAAGCAACATGCAAATTCAGGCGAAAAGTGACAAAAGCAAATTCTTCGTGCAAGTAATGAAATTTCTTAGACTGCCATCTCACTACACGTACGGCCAAACTTCACCACATGTGCAGCCCATCACCGCTCGAGCGGAAAATGTGGGCGCTCAAGTGGCCAACCCAGTGACACGAGCGCAGAATTTTGACTTCGTCTAACTGGGAATAAAAGAAGAAAAAAGAGGCTGGAATAGGGTTTTGAAAATTTCCAAAAGAGAGGAGGGGCTAGGGTTTGAAGAGAAAGGTTTTCAAGCTTTAGGAACATCTTCCATGGGGGTTTCCTCTTCCTCTACCTCTTCCTACTCTTTCATGAGTGGCTAGTTCTTCTATTTCTAGGGTTTTGATGAATCCCTAGCCACCTATTTTCTTTTTGGTTTTTAATCATGTAATTGTTTGAACAAGTTGTATGGTATTTAAGAAGTTTTTAAATATATTTTCCATGATTTTCTTCAAGTATTCTACTTTCTGTGATTGTTGAATGCTTTTCATGCAATGGTTCGTTTGTTCTTTCATATTCAAGATATGAGATGAGCCATACTATAACGGACGAGTCGTGTTGCTACTCTAACTTAGAGCAAACGACTACTTGAGATGGTTCGTGCCTATATATTGAACGTGACAATTCTCTTGATCAATGCTTCAAACTTGTAGTTGTGAAGTATTATTTAGTTTGAATCGTAACACAATTGATTTCCAAATTGAGACCTTATTCATGTAGCTAGTGGTGAATTAAATACCCTAGGTTTTTCCCAAAATTACTATCTTCAATTTCAATTTTAATTGCTAATTCAATCTCTTAGTTTTTTTTAATTATTATTAGTCTATGAACCATCATCTTGTTGATCAAAATTAATTTAGGAATTTAACAATTAAATTAGTTTAATTTCACATTTGTCCCTATGGATCGATATCTAGACTTGCCATTTTTCTAAGGAATTTGGTATAGTTTAGTGTTTATTTTTTGTGTATAAAACGACCCAATGGAATTCTAAGTCCATAGCAGTTCTATTTCTGATACTATATTATGGCTCTTCCTGTTTTTGATACTATGGCTCTTCCTTTTGTTTTTTTAGGTAATAAAAATGGATATGTAGATAGGTTACTTCACATATTTGCCAAGGACTATTGCCCCTTATCACCCATAGCGCATCTACAATGAACCCCACCGCATCTATGTCAGGGCTGAACCTAAGGTCTCACGTGCTCTAGGCGCTAAGAAGTATGTTTAACCCCAACAAAGGGTTATGAAGACTCAAATTTAGGCTTTGAACGAGTAATTCAAAAGTCTTACTACTGAACTAACCCTATTGGTATGGCTTTTCCTTTTGTGCATATCCACATTTTGATCTCACCATCCTTGTAGTGTATTCCTTTTGTTGAGGCTTTTTTTTTTTTAATTAAAAATTTGGGGGTTGAGGTTCACTTGTTTTAAATCCATGTAATGCATTTAATAAAAGATTATAGTTACACACTTTTTTATTATAATTTTCATCACTTATTCACAATAAAAATGGATTTCATACTATGTGATAATGTGAGATTCATTGTGAGTAAGGGATACAAAATATTATTAAAAAAAAGGGGCACTTACCAATAGGTCCCATATACAAAGTTCAAAACCTATTTAATCCTAAAACAAAACACTTGTGCCAATTAGTGTTATACATTTTTAACTGTTATAAAAAAAATTTACTTTTTTTTTTATTTTTTTAATTTAAAGATGCTGCTACATCCCACTATCATTGGATTTTCGTCAGATAGTCACCAGTGGCTTGCCGGAATGTTCAACATCATCGGGAAGTGGCTAGAGTTTCGGCAGAAATTGGCTGAAGCTTTTCCAAAATGTTTTGAATGTCACCTAAAGTCATAAAATGTCTAGAACGTTCGCTGGATTAAGAACATCGTCGGAGACTCACCGAAATGTCCAGAATATTATCGGGGAAAAAAATGAAGAAATAAAGAAATAAGAGTGAAAAAACATAACAAAATGTGTTAAATATGGTTAAACTGAAAGAGAAAAATGCAACAATTAACAGCAACAATGAGGAAAAACATAAGCTATTTTTCAATTTTTGTAGAGTTTAAACAAATAATCTCCTATATTAATCAAACTGAAAAGCAAGCTTTGAAACTGTAAAATTGAGTTTCAAAGCATGATTTTATCAAGTATTTCTTCTTATTAATCAAACTGAAAAATATGTTATGAAACCGTAAAATTTTACAATTTTAAAGAATGTCATTAAATTGCAAAATTTTGCATTTTTAAAGTATGATTCATTTCAATACTAAAAAAAATTGAAATTCAGAAATTTTTCAATTTTCACCACCTTTGACTAAAACTTCACTACAAAAATTTTGAGTTTTTGCGCCGGCACGATGCCATCGCTAATACTCTTAATACCGTCTCAAAAAAGTTTTAACGACGGCAAATGACTTTTAGCGACGGCAAAGAGGGGGTCACAACAGAGGGCATTGTAAAAACCTTTTAGCGACGGCATCATGCCGTCGCCTTTTTTTTGCGACAGCAAATGTTACCTTTTGCGACTACAATTAACTGTCGCATATAATATGTAAAAAAATTAGGCCTTTTACGACGGCACCATTTTACCATCGCTAAAAGTTCTATTGGTTTTTTTTTTTTTTTTTTTGCAACAGCATGCCCACCGTCGCTAAAAGTTTTATTTGAGACCGCAAAAAATGCCGTCGCAAAAAAAAAAAAATATATATATATAATTATTAAAAATATTAAAATTACCTATTTTTTGCGACAGTGTGGTGCCGTCACAAAAAAAAATTAAAAATATTAAAATTACCTGTATTAAATGAAAAACAATTAAAAAAGAAACCAATAATTACATAATAATATAAAAATTCCTATATAGAGAACAATTTCTCCATAATAAAAATATTCTTGCATTCATAACTACACATCAACAAAATTACCCCACTACATAATGTTCCATAATACATATATAATGTTTAAATACATAATGTTGTTCATAATTCAAAATAACATAAACCAAAATTACAAGTTTTGCTCATCATTCTCCATGGGTAACAAAAACATACGTTAGTCGCATTCTTCACAGACATGCATTCCACAAGAAGCAAACTCCTACTCGGGAAATATCTGAAAAAAAAAAATAAAAATAATTAATGACAATATAATTAGGTGTTAATATGTTAATTACAAAAAAATATAAAAATTTAACTTACTATTACAAAGATAAGTAAATAATTTTGCCTAAACCGAAATCCGACTCTAACTCCCAAACTAGGAACCCGATTCAAGTCCCGTCTTCTCCCACAAGTCTCTCGTGCCTAGGCGGTCTTGTGTTCCAAATTTCGTGCTACTTCAACGCCGTTTGGTAATTTTGGGGCATTAACACCTCGAATTCTAAGTTTCTTAATAAACTACTTTATTTCTTAAGAGTGAAATCCGACTCTAACTCCCAAATCGGGAATTCAATTCGAGTCCCGTCTTCTCCCACAAGTCTCTCATGCCTAGGTGGTCGTGTGTGCCAAGTTTCGTGCTACTTCGACGCCGGTTGGTGATTTTGGGGCATTAACATCTCAAATTCTAAATTTCTTAAGAAACTAATTTGTTTCTTAAAAGTGAAATCCGACTATAACTCCCAAACCGAGAACCTGATTTGAGTCCCATCTTCTCCCACAAGTCTCTCATGCCTAGGCAGTCGTGTGTGTCAAGTTTCGTGCTACTCTGACGCCGTTTAGTGATTTTGGGGCGTCAACACCTCAAATTTAAATTTCTTAAGGAACTAGTTTGCCTAGAGTGAAATCCGGCTCTAACTCCCAAACGGGGAACTTGATTCGAGTCCCGCCTTCTCCCATAAGTCTCTCGTGCCTAGGCGGTCGTGTGTGTCAAGTTTCGTACTAATCCGACGCCGTTTGGTATTTTGGGGCGTCAACACCTCGAATGCTAAGTTTCTTAAGGAACTAGTTTGCCTAGAGTGAAATCCGGCTCTAACTCCTAAACCGGGAACCCGATTCGAGTCCCGTCTTCTTCCACAAGTCTCTCATGCCTAGGCGGTTGTGTGCGCCAAGTTTCGTGCTAATCCAACATTGTTTGGTGATTTTGGGGCGTCAACACCTCAAATTCAAGTTTCTTAAGAAACTAGTTTGCCTACAGTGAAATCCGACTCTAACTCCCAAACCGGGAACCTGATTCGAGTCTCATCTTCTCCCACAAGTTTCTCGTGCCTAGGCAGTCGTGTGTACCAAGTTTCGTGCTAATCCGACATCGTTTGGTGATTTTGGAGCATCAACACCTCAAATGCTAAGTTTTTTAAGGAACTAGTTTGCCTAGAGTGAAATCCGACTCTAACTCCTAAACCGAGAACCCGATTCGAAACAAATCACCAAGTAATCAAAAGCAATGTTGTCAATGGCCTAGGCAACTCTACACAATGGACCTAGCTGGTTTATACACTTTTGCATAGGTAAAAGAGTTCAAAAAGATGATCATTGAATCAGTTTTTACATGAATGATTGTTAGAATAAGGAATATCTTTGCTTTTTATGAGTTCCAGTTATTTTTTAATCTCACAATATTTGATATCTGCAGAATCATGCATTTTGTCGAGTGATTTTTATATACCAATTTCCATGTTTCTATGGTGTCAATAACCAATTAAAAATGAATTGGGGTGGTTTGCAGGATTTTCAAATAAGAAAATTAAAATACTAACAGCAAATTTCTCAAAGAAAAAAATGTAAATGAAAGGGAGTAGTTACTGCAGAAAAAAAGGAAAAAGAAACTGTGAGAGAGAGAGTAGTCAAGCAACTAAAATGATCAAAGAAAACATTGCAGTTCTTAGTACCTTGACATATCAATTGTTTGCCACTGTCCAAAATCTAAGCTAGAAAGCACAACAATCTGCTTTTTTCCACTAGTAGCAGCAAAATCAGCCACATTCTTTGCAAATTCAACCATCATCCCCTGTTTAATCTTTCACTTAGAACTTTAGAGTCAATTTGTGAAGAAATGAAAATGAAGACACTATCTCCTAACGAAATGGAAACAAGCATACATCAAATGAAAAATAATCCTATGGCAAATCTACGCCACATGGTACACTTCAACTATGAACAAAAAACTATCCTTGATGGCGAATCACCATAAGTTTGAGTACACAGCTAAACAATTGAAGAGACAAGAAAAAAATACATGACTTTGGAAAAAATCCAAATGCTAAAAATAAATTTAATTCATTCGCTAAAGATAAAAATAAAAAATAAAAAAGTATCATAAATCTTTACCAAAAGTTAGAACCTCAACAAAAAAGATGGATAACTCACATTGGCATGTGGGCGATCAAATATTTCACATTGATTGATGGTAGGCATTGAACCATGAAGAGGAAGAACAAGAAACTTGCTGGGATCTCTAAGTAAACTGTTTGCTTTAATTTTTTCAAGTAGCTTAGAAATGTCATCCCAACCAGTGAGGAATATAAGAATGGCTCCATCACTTTCATGACGACATATGTGTTCTATTGTTGATTCCACCTACGAGAGATTAATGTATCTTTTAGGCAAAGACGCATTTTCAAGGTAAGAATTAACCCCAATATGACTTGTGAGAACCCTCTAATATGTTCCAAGAGCTTTATAAGTATGTTCAACAAATAAATGAAAATGTTACTAGCTTAAAATTGTTCAATGATGCAGTTTAAACCTTATACCTTTTTTTTTCCCTAACAAATAAATTTGTACTTCAAACTCATCTGAAGAATTTTAAACGCAACAAATAGAATTAATAATAATAATAATAATAATAATAATAATAACAGCACCATGATGCCCAAAGTTCCAACATCATATTTCTCTTAGTTTCCTACAAATAAAAAAGGGTTGTACTCAATGCATAAGGTTCCCTGCTCACAACAGGGTCTAGGATAGGAATAAGCGGGCAACCTTCCCCAAACAGTTTGTAGAGAGGGCGATTCCAGGATTCGAACCCACTCCACAACGCTGGGAATCCTAGACACCCCTCAAACTTGTTTAAATTATAGGAGTAGCCTTATTATAAATATTAGAAAGCCTATCCAATGAGTCTACCCCAACACATCTGTTTGTGGGTCTTTTTTTATTTTGTTTGCAATATTTCTTACATAGTTGAATGTTCAATATGATGTCTCTGCTCTCTTGTTATTTGATTTAGCTTAGTATTTTTGCTAGCCAAAGCTTGAAGCATTCCTAATCACCACCTTAAAATTCAATGAAACACAAAAAAGAATAAAAACTAAGCACCATTCATTTTCATTCATATAATCCTTGAAGCCTAAAAATTTCCACAGACAATAGAAAAGTATAAAAATAAATAAATAAAATAGAATTCTGAAAAATATCAAACAACAAAAGGTCAAAAATCAGAACAAGACAAACTCGAGATCATTATGAAGACAGATACGTAACATGTAATTCAACTCTTCAAAGGAGAAACCCTATCCAATTTCCTCAAAGAGCCCTCACCGAAAATGCAAAGTTTCTCATGGATAGGTGCAAGTGTCCTCTCAAAATATGTATTCTCTTGATGTAATGAAACTTCTCATGATGCCATCATATAAAGGGCTCCATATTACATCACCATGAAGCAAGCATGCAAAATATGTTTTTAAACAAATAGTCCGCATTAGAATGCATGCAATCATTTCATTTAAACAAAAACATATCGGTGAGATCATAATGCGTTTAGCTACACTTCTCATCAACTAAACCCAACTGATGGGATATGTTAAAAGAGATTACTACTAATGTGATTTAGAGACTTGAACACGAATGAATAGTCTGCAGTTAGAATGCATACAATCATTTCTTTTAAACAAAAACATATAAGTGAGATCATAATGTGTTTTATTTACACTTCTCATCAACTAAACCCAACTGATGGGATTGGTAGTAATTTGGAAATCATGAATTTACAAGCCGCACCTATTTATCATAATTGGATGAGAACATTGACTTCAAAGAGAAAAAAGATGAAAATTTGTAGTATATCAATGAACTAAAGCAAAAGCTAATATATGTACATTACACAAAGTAAGAAAAATTTGTTGAAAATTTTGTTCATACACTATGTAAGTCTACAAGGCAAATAAACAATAGATGAAAGGCATACGAGAAATATAAAAAAAAAAAAAAAAAAAAAGGATGTAGAGTTGATTTTAGCGACCAACAAAAGGCTAGATTTTAAAACATGCAGTTCAATAGATGGAAATGAAATATGAAATTAGTTTCTCTACAAACACGACCACATACATAACATACTCTTGAGATTGAACATGATGGCTATTTCCCACATGAGAGAGAGAGAGAGAGAGAGAGAGAGAGAGCAGTGAACACATAATGAAGAAATGCAAAATATACCGACACAAAAATGTTGGAATCTTTTTTTTTACTCAAATGACTTGGCAGATGGATATGCACATTATAAATTAAAATCTAATGCCATCATATTATGAATGATTTTAGATGCAATCATACCATGAATAATCAAAATGAAAACGGAAAATATATACATATATATAAAGAATAGAGTAAGAGAACCTGGGCATTAGTTATTTTTGTGTTTAAAAAAAAAAAATAGTTGTGGTCATACATATACATGTAATAATTATGTTGTATATATCTACTTCTAGAGAAGGTATATATACACTACGGTACATGAAAATAAAGAGCCTACCCTATCAGCATTGTCCCTAAAATTGGTATATAAAATATTGTTCCTACACTTGAGAAGCTATATTTTGAATAACAGAAATGTAAACATTTACGTATCTCCCTCTCTGGGCATTTGTGGTACTCAATGTTATAAATAAAAATAAAAATAAAAATAAATGTTTCTCATTGAGAAGTTATTGGATGTTCTGATTGGTTTGAACATTGGAGTTCACCAATTTTGTTTGTGTTTTAGCCCATATATACAGAGGTTTCCTTTGATAATTGACATGGAATATGGATCCAAGAACAAGCAATAATTTTTGGTTCTCATCCATATTCATTATCCAAGCTAAAAAACAAAAACAAAAACAAAAACACAACAAATCAAAGCTATAAAAAAGTGATTAATCAACTTAATCTCAGAGCTCAATCATTACAAATCCGTACTCAAACCCCATGAAATGCAACGAAAAAAATAGCAGAACATAAATAAATATATATAATTTAACAACCCATCAAATTGAACATGAATTCGAAAAAATAAAGAAGGAACACATTGCATCAATCGATAAAAACGTCTGAGAAAAATTCAAAAAATAAATAAATAAATAAAGCCGAAATTGATTAGAGAATAGGGGCTAAAATTCGAAAGAATAAATCGAAGAGAATACATTCAAGATTCTTACCAGTCATATTACTGTGAGAGAGAGATAGAGAGAGCGAAGAGACTGATCAGTGTTTGTGAAGGGGCTAGGGAAAATCTATACTTCTATCTATCTATACTTACTATATATTAAGCAAAAGGGGGTTTTAACCCCCAAGACTTGTGGGAGCTCCAATATTTCAATCCTAATTTTCTAATTTTTTGATTTAAAAAAAAAAAAACTCAACATTTATTAATTTCTCCCAATCCCTATGTCTTTTGAGAGATTTGGTCAAAACCCCTCTCATAATTAAACTTTAATGCATTAAAGACCAACATAAAAAAAATTTCTTGAAAATTTCAACACATCTATCTATCTACATTATATTATCTATATCTATCTATCTATCTATCTATCCATATCTATACTATATATTAAGCAATTCAATATCTCAATCGAAATTTTCTCAATTTAATATCAAAAAAAAAAAAAACTCAGCATTTATTAATTTGGTCAAAATCTCCTGATCAACATTTATTAACTTTTTTCAATCCACATGTCTTTCTACATGCCTACATTTATTGATGCGATTCCTTAATCAGCATTTAAAATCTCATCATACAAATAATTATAGATACAATCCGTGTATAATTACTGCAGTACCTTTTTAACTTCTCCAATACACTATGGTTAGTGATAAGATTGTTAAATTATTTTTATAAAAAATCTAAAACAAATATAAATATTTATAATTATCCCGTGCATAGCACGGGTGATAGGCTAGTCATAATGTATGGGAGAAGTTGAAAAGGGTACTGCAGTAACTATACACGGATTGTATCTATAATTATTTGTATGAGGGGATTTTAAATGTTGATCAAGAAATTTTGACCAAATCAATAAATGCAGGCATGTGGAAAGGCATGTGGATTGAAAAAAGTTAATAAATACTAAATTTCTTGAAAAGTCCAACACATAATTATTATCAAAATATTAAATTTTAATATAATATAATAAAAAAAAGACATTTAATTCCTTGAAAAGTCTAACAATATGATTATTATCATAATATTAAACTTTAATATAATATAAAAAAGGAAAAAAAGAAGACATTTAAAAAAGAAGAAGAAGAAGACATTAAAAAATCACAATTCACATATATATTAACCCCAAGCCTTGTGGGAGCTCCAATCTCCCAATCTAAATTTTCTGATTTTTTGATTTTAAAAAAAAAATCTTAGTATTTATTAACTTCTCCCAACTCCCAAGTCTTACCCTCATAATAACACTTTAATGTATTAAGAACAAGTATAAAAAAAATTCTTTGAAATCTAACACATATGAATTCCTTAAAAAGTCTCAATAAATATGATTATTATCCCTCATAATAACACTTTAATGCATTAAGAACAAGCATAAAAAAAATTTCTTGAAAAATTCAACACATATGATTATTATCAAAATATTAAACTTTAATATAATATAAAAATGAAAAAAAGAAGACATTTAAAAAAAATTAAATATCACAATTCACAGCTCCAATCTCCCAATCTAAATTTCTTGATTTAAAAAAAAAAAAAAATCTTAACATTTATTAACTTCTCCCAACTCCCAAGTCTTACCCTCATAATAACACTTTAATTCATTAAGAACAAGCATAAAAAAAAATTCTTTGAAATCCAATATATATGAATTCATTGAAAAGTCCCAACATATATAATTATTATCTCTCATAGTAACACTTTAATGCATTAAGAACAAGCATAAAAAAAATTTCTTGAAAAGTCCAACACATATAATTATTATCAAAATATTAAACTTTAATATAATATAATAAAAAAAAAAGACATTTAATTCCTTAAAAAGTCCAGCACATATGATTATTATCAAAATATTAAACTTTAATATAATATAAAAAATGAAAAAAAGAAGACATTTAAAAAAAAAGAAAAAAATATTTAAAAATTACAATTCACATATATAGATAATTGTAAACACAATCCGTGCATAGCATGGGTGATATGCTAGCTTATATCTATCTCTAACCCACAAGTTTTGTGGGAGTTCCAATATCTGAACCTTAATTTCTTAATTTTTTTGATTTTTTTTTTAAAAAAAAAACTTAGCACTTATTAAATTCTTCAAAGTCTTTTTAACTTCTCCAATACAGACACTCTTTTTAACTTTTCACATAAAAAAAAAAAAAATTAACCACAACATTTATTAACTTTTCTCAACTCACAAGACTTTTTGACTTCTCTCATAATTACTGCAATACATTTTCCAAAACAAATAATTTGTATATTAAAAAAAATTTTAAACAAATATAAATATCTATATCTATATCTATCTATTTATTTATATCTATCTCTAACTCACAAGTTTTGTGGGAGTTCCAAATATCTGAACCTTAATTTCTTAATTTTTTTTTGATTTAAAAAAAAATTAGCACTTATTAAATTCTTCCAAGTCTTTTTAACTTTTCCAATACACACAATCTTTTTAACTTTTCACATACCTATTGCAAACAGTGAGTCTCCTTTTTGTTTTCTTCTTCTTAACTTCCCACTTCTACGTTTTCAACTTCAGTGACCACGTATGCAAACAGTAAGTCTTCTTTTTGTTTTCTCCTTCTTGACTTTTCCTTTTGTTTACTGTTTTAATATTGAAGTTAGATGGCGCATAAAAATATTTGTGATTTGTTTAGCGAATAAAAAATTATAATTTGATTTTTTAATATGATTGAAGTTAGATAAATATAAACCATCATAAAGAGAAAAATGTGATTATAATTAGTTAAAAGATTCTTTTTTTTTTTTTTTAATGTGATTGTAGTTAGTTTAATAGTTCTTTTTATTTATTTATTTTTTTGTTACAGAAAAATCCTCCCTACCCTCCCGCAGGTCCAAGGCAGCGCCCCTTGCAGAGATCACCAAGGTGTCTTGTTAGCCGTTCCGAGCGAGGAGACTATAGCCTGGGAACTTACCCCGACCTCCAAAGATAAGCTCCGCTTAAGTCAGGACTCGCACAGCGAGGGAGCATTGAACCCACACCAAGTGCTGACTAGACAATTTGAGGTCCAACCTCCTAACCAACAATGCTTTGCCCAGGAGATTGGCCCAAGAGGGGAATTAAACTTATAACCTTGGGGTTTAAACCCCAATGCCTAACCACAATGCCATAACCCCTTGGGTTCATTTATTTATTTAATTATGGAAAAAATGTGATGTGATTGTACTTTGTTCAATGACTCTTTTTTTTTAATATTATTGTTGTAGTTAGTTCACTGATTTTTTTCTAATGTTATTTAATCTTCTTTTTACTATTTTAATTTTATTTTTAATATGATTGAAGTTAGATAAACATAAACACTCACAAAGAAAAAAATGTGCTTGTAGTTAGTCAATGGTTCTTTTTTTCATTTATTATTTATTTATTTTATTATGGGAAAAATGTGATATGATTGTAGTTTATTCAATGGTTCTTTTTTTTTAATGTGATTTAATCTTTTATTTATTGTTTTAAAGGTTTTTCTTTATAATTATTTATGAAAAAAATATGATTGTAGTTAGATAGTATAAAACTATTTGTGATTTGATTTGATTTTTTTCGGATTTGATTTTTAAAGTACCAATTATTGATAATGATCAGATTGTATTTTCAAAAAAAAATTGTAATTGATTTTTTTAATTCACTGTGTTTTTGAAAAAAAATTATTGTGTTTTTTTAACTATCAATTCACTTAATTTATGATTTGATTTTTAACTTACTGTATTTTTTGAAAAACAAAATGGAGCTTAAGGGGGTTTTTAACCCCCAAGGCCTGTGGGAGCTGTTAATCCTAATTTCCTAATTTTTTGTTTTTTTTTTTAAAAAAATTAACCTCTGCATTAATTAACTTCTCTTAACTCATAAAACTTTTTGATTTCTCTCATAATTACTACAGTACCTTTTCCAAAATAAATAATTTATATATTAAAAAAACTTTAAAAGAAATATAAATATCTATATCTATATCTATCTATCTATGTATATCTATCTCTAACTCACAAGTTTTGTAGGAGTTCCAATATCTGAACCTTAATTTCCTAATTTTTTTGATTTTTTTTAAAAAAAAAGCTTTGCACTTATTAAATTCTTTCAAGTCTTTTTAACTTCTCCAATACATACACTCTTTTTAACTTTTCACATAAAAAAAAAATAAATAAAATTTAACATCAGCATTTATTAACTTTTCTTAACCCACAAGATTTTTTGACTTCTCTCATAATTACTGCAATACGGTTTCCAAAACAAATAATTTGTATATTAAAAAATTTTTAAAACAAATACAAATATCTATATCTATATCTATCTATTTATTTATATCTATCTCTAACCCACAAGTTTTGTGGGAGTTTCAATATCTGAACCTTAATTTCTTAATTTTTTTTTGATTTTTTTAAAAAAAGAAAAACTTAGCACTTATTAAATTCTTCCAAATCTTTTTAACTTCTCCAATACACACACTTTTTAACTTTTCACATATCTATTGCAAACAGTGAGTCTCCTTTTTGTTTTCTCCTTCTTAACTTCTCACTTCTGCACTTTCAACTTCAGTGACCACGTATACAAACAGTAAGTCTACTTTTTGTTTTCTCCTTCTTGACTTTTCCTTTTGTTTATTGTTTTAATATTGTAGTTAGATGGGGCATAAAAATATTTGAAATTTGTTTAGCGAATAAAAAATTATAATTTAATTTTTTGAATGTGATTGAAATTAGATAAATATAAACCCTCATAAAGAGAAAAATGTGATTATAATTAGTTAAAAGATTCTTTTTTTTTTTAATGCGATTGTAGTTAGTTTAATAGTTCTTTTTTTTCATTTATTTATTTTATTATGAGAAAAATGTGATGTGATTGTAGTTTGTTCAATTACTCTTTTTTTTAATATGATTGTTGTAGTTAGTTCAATGGTTTTTTTTAATGTTATTTAATCTTTTTATTTACTATTTTAATTTTATTTTTAATATGATTAAAGTTAGATAAACATAAATACTCACAAAGAAAAAAATGTGATTGTAGTTAGTCAATGGTTCTTTTTTTCATTTGTTTATTTATTTTATTATGGAAAAAATGTGATATGATTGTAATTTGTTCAATGGTTCTTTTTTTTAATGTGATTTAATCTTTTATTTACTGTTTTAATGATTTTTTTTACAATTATTAATGAAAAAAAATATGATTGTAGTTAGAGTGTATAAAAATATTTGTGATTTGATTTGATTTTTTTTATTTGATTTTTAAAGTATCAATTATTGATAATGATCAGATTGTATTTTGAAAAAAAAATTGTAATTGATTTTTTTAACTCACTGTGTTTTTTGAAAAAAAATTATTTTGTTTTTTTAACTATCAATTCACTTAATTTATGATTTGATTTTAACTCACTGTGTTTTTTGAAAAACAAAATGGACTGTACTCATTAGGGTCACATAATGTATCAATTATTGATGATAATTAGATTGTATTTTGACCAAAAAAAATATTGTAATTGATCTTTTTAACTCACTATGTTTTTTAAAAAATAAATTATTTTGTTTTTTAATTATCAATTGACTTAATTTGTGATTGATTTTTTTAATTATTGATGATGATTAGATAGCATTAAAAAAAATTTTGTTTTGTATGATTGAAGTTATCTTCTTTTGTTTATAATTTTATTTTTTAATATGGTTGAAGTTAGATAAACATAAACACTCACAAAAAAAAAAATGTGATTGTAGTTTGTTCAATGGTTCTAAATAATCTTTTTCATTTACTATTTTAATGGTTATTTTTCAATTATTTTTTTTATTATGAGAAAAATATGATTATAGTTAGATAGCATTAAAAAAATTGTGATTTATATGATTAAAGTTATCTCATTTTGTTTATAATTTGAGTTTTTAATATGATTGAAGTTAACTCACAAAAAGAAAAATGTGATTGTAATTTGTTCAACTCTAAATAATATTTTTATTTACTATTTTAATGGTTCTTTTTTTCAATTATTTTTTTTTATTATGAGAAAAATATGATTGTAGTTGGATAGCATTAAAAAAATTTGTGATTTATATGATTAAAGTTATCTCTTTTTGTTTATAATTTGATTTTTTAATATGATTGAAGTTAACTCACAAAAACAAAAATGTGATTGTAGTTTGTTCAACGGCTCTAAATAATATTTTTATTTACTATTTTAATGGTTCTTTTTTTCAATTATTATTTTTTATTATGAGAAAAATATGATTGTAGTTAGATAGCATTAAAAAAATTGTGATTTGTATTATTGAAGTTATCTCCTTTTATTTATAATTTGATTTTTTTAATATGATTGAAGTTAGATAAACATAAACATTCATAAAAAGAAAAATGTGATTGTAGTTTGTTCAATACTTCTAAATAATATTTTTATTTACTATTTTAATGGTTCTTTTTTTCAATTATTTTTTGTTTATTATGAGAAAAATGTGATTGTAGTTAGATAGCATTAAAAAACATGTAATTTGTATGATTTAAGTTATCTCTTTTTGTTTATAATTTGATTTTTTAATATGATTGAAATTAGATAAACATAAACACTCACAAAAAGAAAAATGTGATTGTAGTTTGTTCAATATTTCTAAATAATCTTTTTATTTACTATTTTAATGGTTCTTTTTTTTAATTATTTTTTTTATTATGAGAAAAATATGATTGTAGTTAGATAGCATTAAAAAAATTATGATTTGTATGATTGAAGTTATCTCTTTTTGTTTATAATTTGATTTTTTAATATGATTGAAATTAACTCACAAAAAGAAAAATGTGATTATAGTTTGTTCAATGGTTCTAAATAATCTTTTTATTTACTATTTTAATGGTTCTTTTTTAAAAGTTATTTTTTTTATTATGAGAAAAATATTATCGTAGTTAGATAGCATTAAAAAAATTGTGATTTGTATTATTGAAGTTATCTCCTTTTGTTTATAATTTGATTTTTTAATATGCTTGAAGTTATCTCCTTTTGTCTATACCTTTCAGAAAGTAAAGAAAAAAACATGTAAGTATAACATTTTTATTTTATAACATTTTATAAATACATAATATATGTGTTGTTCATTAATTATAATACTAACTATCATGTTGACAATTCAGGAATGCTGATAGAAGGCCCACAACAATTTAGATTTTAGTTATTTTTTATTTTACTTATACAATAAATTTTGAACAGATGTAATAAATTCTTATTTTTATTACTTTAATTATGCAATGTCAATATTTTCTTTTAAAATTACATATATTTTATGCTAACCATTTAAAAATATGTTTAACATAACTATGAATAGTTTTTTATTTTTTTAATTTAATCTCGTGCATAGCACTGGTGATATACTAGTCTATATCTATACTATATATTAAGCAAAATGGGGTTTTTAACCCTAAGCCTTGTGGGAGCTCCAATCTCCCAATCTTAATTTCCCGATTTTTTGATTTTAAAAAAAAAAAATCTTAGCATTTATTAATTTCTCCCAACTCCCAAGTCTTACCCTCATAATAACACTTTAATGCATTAAGAACAAGCATAAAATAAATTCTTTGAAATCCAACATATATGAATTTCTTGAAAAGTCTCAATACATATGATTATTATCTCTCATAATAACACTTTAATACATTAAGAACAAGCATAAAAAAAATTTCTTGAAAAATCCAACATATATGATTATTATTAAAATATTAAACTTTAATATAATATAATAAAAAAAAAGATATTTAATTTCTTGAAAAGTCCAACACATATGATTATTATCAAAATATTAAACTTTAATATAATATAAAAAATGAAAAAAAAGAAGACATTTAAAAATTTAAAAAAATATTTAAAAATCACAATTCACATATATAGGTAATTGTAAACACAATCTGTGCATAGCACGGGTGATATGTTAGTTATATATTAAGCAAAAGGGGGTTTTTAATCCCCAAGGCCTGTGAGAGCTTCAATATCCCAATCTGAATTTATTGATTTGGTCAAAATCCTTTGATTAGCATTTATTAACATTTTTCAATCCACATATCTTTCCACATGCCTACAATTATTGATTTGGTCAAAATTCCCTGATCAGCATTTAAAATCCCCTTATACAAATAATTATAGATACAATTCGTGTATAGTTACTGCAGTACCCTTTTCAACTTCCCCATACACTATGGTTAGTGAGAAGAAAAAAAATCTTAAAAAACATAATTTATATATTAAAAAAAATCTTAAACAAATATAAATATCTATAATTATCCCGTACATAGCACGAGTGATAGGCTAGTTATATATTAAGCAAAAGGGAATTTTTAATCCCCAAGGCCTGTGAGAGCTTCAATATCCCAATCTGAATTTTCTAAATTTTTTATTTTTTTTAAAAAAAAAAACTCAGCATTTATTGATTTAGCCAAAATACCCTGATCAGCATTTATTAATTTTTTTCAACCCACATATCTTTCCACATGCTTGCATTTATTGATTTGGTCAAAATTCCCTGATCAGCATTTAAAATCCCCTTATACAAATAATTATAGATACCATCTGTGTATAGTTACTGCAGTACCCTTTTCAACTTCTCTCATACACTATGATTAGTGATAAGATTGTTAAATTATTTTTATAAAAAATCTTTAAAAACATAATTTATATATTAAAAGAAATCTAAAACAAATATAAATATCTATAATTATCCCGTGCATAGCACGGGTGATAGGCTAGTATAATATATATATATATATATAAACGTTAGGGTTTACTGAGAGAGAGAAACAGAAGGATATACACACCAATTATTATGGAGAGGCCGGTGATGACGAGAAGCCATGCTCATCGGCGAATTGCACGAAGATGAGTTGCGTGAAGGTGGGGTGGGGAGAACTCAGGAAAATGATGAATCTCATGAAGAAAGGCATTAGAGTTGAGCGTAAAAAAAGAGAGAGGGAAAACTGTAGACACCCCATTTTTGACCGACCTTAAGACTCAGACGTCATCAATTGAGCGCTTGGTGATGTTACATATTCGTTCTGAGGTTGCGGAGTCCCGGCTACGAGCCTTGCCTCCGGACTTCCGGACTCTTTTGCGCTTTGCCTCGGTTTGCGAACCAGGCTCCGTTTTCTCTGTTTTCTCTTTGAGAAGGGAGGGAGAGGTCTCGTAGACCATCTCTCAGTGGCCGTAGGCTACGTTTTGTGGTCGCAGGCCATTTTTCCCATTTCGGAGCCCGGTTCCCGGTTTTCGGAGCCGTCAGGCCGTGTGCCTCGGTTCGGGACCGCCCAACCATCTCCGATTTCTCCGGTTTTTGGCAAGTGCCTCTGTTTTATCATTCCGAGGGACACTGGGGCCTTTGATACCGACTTCGTGGCCGTACGCCACTTTCGGTGCCTGCAGCCCATTTTCGGGACCTTGAACCGCGCGGTTTAGGCCCCGAGCATTCATTTCGCATCGGTTTTTGTTCATTTTCGGCGGGAACCTCTGTTTTATCATTACAAGGAACCCTGGGGCCTTTGATACCCACTTCGTGGCCGTATGCCACTGCCGGTGCCTAACAGCCCACTTTCGAGACCCCGAACTGCGTGTTTCGGCTCCCGAACCCTCATCTTGCATTTTTGGGCCCCGACCCGAACTTGAGATAGTCATATTTTGAGGTCCTTTTCATGTTTGATTAAGGACCTTTTACTGTTTGACATCTCCATTTGTCACTTGCCTTTTTTACCTCTTTTTGGGCCTTTTTGCACGGTATTTTAGGCGTACTTGTGGGCTGCGTTGGACTTGGTCGTAAACTACAAAGCGTCTTATTTTGAGCCCCTCTTCGACTTTGTTGAAGGGCTCTCGGCCATTTGAAACCCGTAGCTACCACTTTCCCTTTTGGCCATTTTTGGAGGGAAACTTGAAATGTTTCCCCCCCTTTTTTCCCCCCTCTTTTTCCCCCTCTTTTCTAAACGTTTTTGCCTATTAATACAGCCCTCCAGATCTGTTTTAAGGGTTAGAAAGTCTGATTTGGGAGCTCATATATTGTATCTCTCTCTCTCTATATATTCTAACCATCAAAACACCAAAATCCTTCAAGTTCTCCCCCCTTTTCTTCATCACCACCTAGCACCACCACCACCACTCCATTTCCAGCGACTTGGAGCTCATCTCAGAGGCTAATAGGCACCATTTTCAGTCCTAGAAGCAGCCAAGGTTTTGGTCTACAAGGGTAAGCACTCATTTCCCCTTTTGAGCTCCATTTTTGTACCATTTTTCTACCCTCTTTGCTTGTTGTTTTAAGCTCCGACCAAAACTGAAAGTGACCATTTTTTGAGCTTATTTTCATCTTCCCTTAAGGGTTCTTACCTATTTTGGACTTGCTACTACCACTTGTTTCAATACCTCTTTGAATGCCATTATTTTGCATGCTATTGTTAGCTCATTTGTAATCTGTTTTTGAGCATGTAATAAACTGTAAGTAGGCTCATTTTGAGCCCTTCTTCAACATTGAAGAAGGGCTCAACCATGTTTTGCCTCTCTATCATGCACTTGCTTTGTAATCTCTCATATTTACCGTAAAATTGCATGATTTGTTTGGTCTGTCTAGATTCTGTTTTCGGCCATCATCAGGTCTGGAAAGAGTCTTATTTTGACCTTATGGACATATTTCATGAAGGGTCTTTGTTGGTTGGATGAATGTTTAGGGTACCTCATGTTATGGCCTATAGTATCCTAGTTTTTGCATGGCATTCTTAGCATATTTTCACACTGATTTGAGGCATGTCATCTACTGTAAATATGCATATTTTTGGTCCCTCATCAATGTTGTAGAAGGAAATTTTTCCATTTGAATATCGTATACATCACTTGTTTCAATACCCCTCTCTTGGCCCCCGTTTTTGCATGCCATTGTTGTCCTATCTATGCTTACTATTTGGCCATGTTTTGTACTGTAAAAATGCTATTTTTGGGGCTGCCTTGCTACTGTTTTGCATGTCGTGTACCAATTGTGCATATTTAGTATAGCTATAGGCCATTTCGGGCGCCTAAATTCGCATTTCGGGACTATTCCGTGCATCGGGTGTACTTTGGCCATGATTCGGGACTGTTTTCCCCTACATTTCAGTGCTGAAATTCCATTAGTATGTTTGCATATCATTTGCCATGTCATTTCATGCTTTATGCCATTGCCTCGGTTTGCGTGCCCGTGTGCACACATTTCGAGGCACTTCATTTTCATCCATCGGCCTCTTATGTGAGTGAGGCTGAGGCTCTCTCATGTTAGTGTAAGTCCAATTTTCATTTTAGTGTCATTCCATGCCTTAGGGCCATTGCCTCGGTTTGCGTGCCCGTGTGCACGCATTTCGAGGCACTTCATTTTATCGATGGCCTCTTATGTGAGTGTGGTGAGGCCCACTTATGTTAGTGTAAGTCCATATTGCATTGTATATGCCATTTTAGTCTCATTGCATTGCGTATGCCATGTCCTCGGTTCGCGTGCATACGTCTTGCGCATTCGGCGTCCCATTTTCATCTTGTGGCCACTGATTTTGGCATGCTTGTGAGCCATCCATATTAGTTTAAGTCCATCATTGCATCGCATGTTCATATGTCATGTTTCATGCCTTGCCATGCTTTGATAGAGTGGCATTCGTGCCTTAGGATCGGTCCTCGGTTTGCGTGCATACGTGCACGCATTTCGAGAATCCCATTTTCCTCTAATGGCCACTGATGTGAGTGTGGTTGAGGCCCATTCACATTGGTGTAAGTCCATCTTGCATTGTGTATGCCATGTTTCAATGCGTTGTGCATGTTATGTTGTTAGCATTGTGCGTGCCGTCTAGTTGCATTGCATGTTTGCATGTTAGCTTGCATGCTTAGGTTGCATGTGCATTGTCATGCCTTGCCTCTTGAATTGAGTATGATAGAGGTTGGGTTTCACTTGTGTGTTTGATGTGCATTTCATTTGATATCAAAGTTGCTAACTTGGCTTTTGGGCCATCATGCATTGAAATGCGTAATTGATGGCCCGGGGGTCAAGGGCCGTGCTCCCTTGAGTTTATTACATGATAGGGGGCATTAGCCATGCATATATATGCTCAAAACCCATGCCATACACTTCTGCTTATTCTTTGTCAAAACTGCTCTGCAGAATTTTGTGCCGGCCGTGATAAATAGTGTCGGCGGCACTTCATTTTTGGCCGATGGACTCGGAGCGTGGGTGATCTTTCTAGGCGATCACGAACTTCCTCCACCGGTGGTGTACAACAAAGACATTCAAGGAAGGTTTTTACGAAACTTTGGTAATTTTGGAGAGCAGGCGAGAAAAAGCGAGGCGTGGCACGGTGTAGGTTTTCCGGAAAGTCGGATCCGAGCATGCGTGCATCCCTCTTCGAGGCCTTTTCTTGCTTTCGATGGTTTAATTAATTTGTTAATTAATTAAAGTGCGTAATAATTAATTAGCTAGGATAGTTGATTTATTATTTGGGAAGTATATTTATTTGGTCCCTCCGGTGAGGGCATAATTGTAATAAGGGTGTGTGAGTGTGTGTATGTCTTCCAACCCCACGTCTTTCTTCCCTTTTATTTACACTTATGATGGTAGATTAGGGCACGTTTAATTTTAGCATACCTTATGCTATGCATGCGTGCATTCATGCATTTGTTTACATGCATCGCTCGGTACATCATACAAAGCGCATCGTACTTTCAATTCCAAATTGAATACGTGTTATTTGTAGCATTCCATATTCCATGTTTAGGATAGCCGAGCCTGCCTAGATTACATCTTTGCATGTGTTGCATTAGACATTTCAGTATGCTTAGGTCCATGCATGGATTTCTAATAAGCTTCTGTTTTGGCTTGGAGTACTAGGTGAGCTTTTATGCTTTAGCATATCGCATGTGTGTGAATGTTGCCATAATAGCATGCTTACCATGAGGCTAAGTGCTTATGTGATATAACTGCATGAATGCCTGTGGATGGAGGTTGAATTACCTAAATTGGGACAACACATTAAAACTGTGAGTTTTAAAGCCCACTAGATAGTGGCAAAACCGTCTTTTCTAAAAGCCCGCTTGAGAGTGGCAAAACCTGCATTTTAGCCTACTTGCGAGTAGCAAATCATTTTCAAAACAAACATGTGGTGTTTTGTTCCAACTTAGGCGATTTGGTCTATACTTGTTTGCTGTGCGCATAATATAGTAATTCTAGGCTAATAATCGGAATAAGAACATGTAATGTTTTCAAAATCGGATATCACGGTTAGTAGAGGCCGGTCTTGACTGGCGAAAGGTGCTCATAGCTGACCTTCCCCGATCGTACCCAAGCTCCCGAGCCAAGACACTTTGGTAATGACGGACACGTGGCCTTTGGCACCGAGTTAGGGTTTCCTAAATTTCCCATTTTAAAAATATTTAGGTGGCGACTTTGTAATCTGGCAAAGCAGTCCATGTTTGACACTACTTTTCAAAAAATCTGTTTTTCTTCAAAACGATTTGCCAGATTTGGACTCTTTGGTTCAAGATTAAGAACCGTGACATTTTGAGTCCTTTGAACTGTAGTAGACCCAATATCGAACCAGAACCGGGGGGGGGGGACTCGCACTCCTTTCCCCGGGATGCGTTCGGGGACGTCTACAAAAACGAAATCAGAGAGATAGGGTTTTGCGGGAAATTCGAACATTGGGAAATTTGGGAGGGAGGTAAAAAATTGAGATCTGTTTGGTTGATTTTCGTTTAAAAAATGTATTTTTGAATTTTTAAAAATTGTTTGATTTTAATTTTTTTATTTAATTTTTTGAAAATTGAGTTTTTTATTTTTATTTTTATTTTTAATTTTTTTTTAGTGAATTTTTAAAATTTTTAGCAATTTTTATTTTTTTATATTTTTACATACACCTTATTTAGATGTATTTAAAAAGTAAAATATTTGTCTAAAAAAATTTTAAAAATTAATAAATGCACAAGAATACGAAAAATTTACTAAATTATAGAATTTAGTGAATTTTATAAATCAAAAAAAAATATTCACAAATATTATATTTTTAAAGTGTATTTATGTGTGGTGTATTTAAAAATTTAAAAAAATGCTTAGAATATTAAAAAAAATTAGTGAAAACATAAAATAATAGTAATAATAATAATAAAAACACACACATAAAATAAAAAAATTCAATTTTTAAAAAAATAAATATTAAAAATCTATATCAAACAAGCTGATCATATCCTTCATAAAATTATATAAAATTGACAAGTATAGTAGTTTTGATTTTTTAAATTTTTTCACGAAACCCATTTTTAGTCTTTAAAAAATAAATTTGAATCAAGTTTCAGAAAATCAAACCAAACTTGGCCATAGGAGTGGCAACGGGGCGGGGCAGGGCGGGGCTGGGGATCACACTCCCCGTCCCCGATCCCCGATGGTGAACATGGCCCCGTCCCCGGCCCCGATCCCCGACGAGGAAGCTATCACTCTCCCCACCCCCGCCCCCGATCGGGGATCGGGTTTCCCCGACCCCGAAATATCCCCGATCCTTTCTTTGTTTTTTTTTTTTTTTTGTTTTGTTCAACACAACAACACAAGAACAAAACAAAACAAAAAAAATTTAATCTAATTGCATCATCATCAACAACAACAATCATCACCTTTAAAAAAAAATTTGAAATTGAAGAGAATCACTGAAAAAAAAAATCTGAAATCTGAAAAAAAAAAAAAACTGAATCTGAAATCTGAAAAAAAAATCCGAAAATTTGAAATCTGAAAAAATTTTACACATTACCATGAGAAAATGGAAATAGATGCGCCTAAATTTGTTTCAACATCAACAACAACATCACATACATTTTCAACAACATACACAGATCATTAACAACAGAATAAATAAAAAATAAAAAAGAAAAAAGAAATTGGCAGAAAGATTTGAGAGAGAGAGAAAGAGAGAGAAACTAGATATGTTGTTAATGGATGATCTGAAAGCATCATCGGCGTGAAGGATGATCGACGTGACTCCACCAGATCGATGATCGACAGTGGCGATAGACGATCGGAAGGCTGTGGCTGTGACTCCACCAGATCTAGAAGGCTGTGGCTATGGCTGTGGCGATGGACGATCGGAAGGCTATGGCGATGGATGATCGACGTCGAGAGAGAGTAGAGGGAAGAGAGAGAGAGAGAGAGACAGAACTGGAGGAGAGGATGAGATGAGGGTTTGGTTTGGTTTGGTTTGGTTAGGTCACCGTGTGTGTGTATATATATATCTAGGGATAAATTGGTAATTTCATTTCGGGGACAAATCGGGCCGGGGAACGGGGACGGGGCCGGGCTGGGTACGGGGCTGGGACACTTCTCCCCGTCCCCGGCCCAAATCTGTTCGAGGATTCAATTTTAAATACCATCCCCGTCCCGTCGGGGGTATTTTTCGGGGAAAACCCGCACAATTCGGGGTCGGGGGGTCGGGTCCCCGTCGGGCCGGTTTTCAAATTGCCATCCCTACTTGGCCACCACCTCAACTTTGGAAAGAGTTTCAATTCTCTTAATTTGGTTATGTCAACTTTGGGTTTTGTGGGCTCATTTTGAAACTGATTTCGGCGATCCAAACCATTCACTCTTGTTATAATTTATTGACTAGAAGAGGGGACAGAGAAAGTGAAAGAGAGACAAAATGGTGGCTAAAAGTGTACTTTCTTGTAGTAAGTCGATAAATCGAGAGGGAGCTCGGTAAATAGAGAAGAGGAGAGGGAGAGAGTGAGCAAGGCGAACACAGTGGGGAAGAGAGACAGACAAACAAACAAGCAGACAGAGAGAGAAAGAATAGTGATAAGTGAGAGAGAGAGACAATGAGAGAAAGAGATAAATACAGAGAGAGAGAGAAAAAAAAAGAGAAACAAGAGATGTGCGAGAGATAGAGAGAGAGAGAGAGAGTGAAAAAGATGAAGCGAGAGAGAGACATAGAAAAAGAGAGAAAAGATAGATGAGCAAGAGATATAGAGAAAAAGAGATGAGCAAGACAGGATAGAGAGATGAGCGCGAGAGATAAAGAGAGAGAGATAAAGAGAAAAGAGATGAGCGAGAGACATGAAGATGAAAAAATAGGTGAAAAGAGAAATGTTATATCAAAAGAATAAGACGACGTCGTTTTTTTAAAAAAAAAATTTGTGACAAAAAAATACCGTTACTTTTATTCGAACCATTTTGTGACTACATATATGAAGCCATCTCAAAGCTACAATCACTTTGCTTGGTTTGAGTTTTCTAAAAAACTTTTCAGAAAATTCTACATTCTTATTTTCTGTATTTTTTTGTTTTTACTAAATTTTTTTTAATATTTTAATCAATTTTTAAAATTTTTAGACACACCTAACATAAATACACTTAAAGAGTATAATGTTTGTGATTTTTTTTTTATACAAAATTCATTAAATACCAAAAATACAAAAAAAAAAAAAAAAAAAAACGAAAATTCAGTACATTTTTCATATTTTTGTGTATTTATTAATTTTTAAAAATATTTTTTCACAACTATTTTTCTTTTTAGACATATCTAAGTAAGATGCATCTAAAAAAGTTTTAAAAAAAAAATACTTAAAATTTTAAAAATATTCACTAAAAACAAGAAAAATACGAAAAATAAAAAACTCAATTCAAATGAATATATATATTTTTATTATATATATATATATTTGCAATGGTACCTATTACAGTCGCAAAAAACTCACATTTTTTTTGCGACTGCAATTAGTGCCATCGCAAATACTCTCATTTTTTGCGACAACAATTTCTGTCGTCCCAAATACTCTCACTTTTTGTGACAGCAATTTCTACCGTCGTAAATACTCTTCTTTTTTGCGACAGCAATTTATGCCGTCGCAAATACTCTGGCTCGGTTTGGAATGGTTTTCAAACTATGATTCCACCTCTTTATTTGCGTTCGATGTTTGTTTATGATTTTCGAAGTTAATTCCACACTCAGTTTTGAAAACTCTGTCAAAGGCGGGAAAATTTGGGCTAATCGGTCGTTCGGCCGGTTGACTGACCAGTTGACCAAAGCAGTGCAATTTTTATTTTTATTTTTTTTGCAATTGACATATGTTAATTTTTATATATTCAAAAAAAATATTTTCCGAAATTTTTAAATTTTTTTATGTGTTTTAATAGAATTTTGAGTTGTATGCTTGGTTATGAGTTGTAAGTTTTTGTATCAAATATCATATGTCACATCAAAAATTCCCCACTCAATTCAAAACTTTTTCACCAAACAAATTTTCTACACTCAAATCATAATTCCAAAACTCACAAACTCAAAATACAACTCCTACTCTAAATTATAGTTAGAAAGCTCTATCAAACGCAACCTCTATTTTTTTCAGACAGCAAATAGTGCCGTTGCAAAAAGTGACCTTTTCCGCGACAACAATTTGTGCTGTTGCAAAAAGTCACTTTTTGAGACGGCAAGTGTACCATCGCAAATGCTTCCGTCTTTTAAGCCCACTTTTTCTTGTAGTGTTTGAAAAAAAAAACTCATTCAAAACTTGAAAATTTCTCCATTAAAACAGAAAAAAATAAAATAAAATAAAATAAAATAAATGCGTAGCAGAGAAAAGGTAGAAAATTTAAGAGATCAAAGCAGATAGAAAGATATAAAGAGGGGATTGTACTGTAGGAACTATTTTTGGTTTAGATTTGGCCGAATTTGATGTAGATCTACATCAGATCGAAATAAATCTACTCATTTTCTTCGCCGTCAGTGAGAGTGAAGTAAGGAGTTGGTGGTCGGTGGTTATCGATGAACCCCAATCGATGATGGTCATCAATTGCTTATGAATGTATATCAAAAAAAGAAAGAGAAAAAAGAAAGAGCCTTAAAACCCTACAATTTGAGCACCAATACATTCCTTCCACATCCCTTAAATTAGAGAAGTCATTCACATCATATAACCTAATGGGATCTACCTGACATAGACAAAGATTGGACCACATCATGAGAGGATCTTGTGAAACTCTCCTAGCTTTATTATAAACAGTGAAAGCAATATCTTTGAGAATGAAAAGGTCATTGAGAATTGGACTTGTGAAAAATGGCTGATTCTATCAACAAAAAAAATAATAATTATGGGACTAAATAGAGTATAACTTTTTAAAACAGGACACACTAAATTTGCCCTAAATAATAAATGTGTGATTGTAGCACGAATCATAAAAGGGACCAATTTTCAATGGGTCGTTGCTTGTGGATATGAAGCAATATTGGGTCCAATAATTAATATTTTTGTTTTTGATGGATGTCATAAAAGGAACCAACATCTTTCACATAGTCTTGGTGTTAGCCCACTTTGGACAAGGCCCCAAGAAACGTACTTCTTCCGAAAAGCAGAGATCCTTGTGGTATTGAAAGAGCCACCAGATCTAATTAGGAGTTACATAGTAGCAGACAAGGTGGGGATGGCATATAGAAGGATCTAGTTTTTGGGGTAGAAGGATCTAGTTTCTGGGTTTTTTTATTTTTATTTTTATTATTATTATAATGAAAATTGCTTTATCTCTTTAATTTTTTACCTCTAAACTCCCTCCTCATTAAGGGAGAGTTTAGGGGAAAAAAATTAGAAAGATGTAATATTACTCTTATTTTATTTTAGTTTCCGTTGTACTAAAAAATATATATATGCATAATGCAAATAAGTAAATAAAAATTTTAAAAAAAAAGTATAGGTATTTTTTAAAAATTCAGAAACAGAGAGTGAGTTCGGTTAAATTTTTGAATCAATTTTTTAAAGGGATTTTTGGTGAAAGCCTCTCCTATTAGGCCTTTTGTGTGAAGACCACATGACAAAATACTGGTTCCAAAAGTCCCTCAAATAAAAAAATATGGTGAAAAGACTGAAATACCCTTCCATATAAATGGGCAAATATCAAACGATGGAACCGTTTGTCTCCCTCACTCTATTTCATCGCTTAAACTCATTGCTTTGAAAACAAATAACAAAAGTACACAATAACAGAGTAAAATTTTACTGTCGTTGTATCTAAAAAAACAAATACAGAACACATAACACCAGAGTAAAATTTTATTTTCATTTTATCAAACAAAAAACATAGCGCATACCAGAGTAAAATTTTACTCTCATTCTGTCAAACAAAATTAGAGCACATGCCATAATAAAATTTTAATCTCATTCTGTCAAACAAAAACAGAGTACATACTAGAGAAAAAAATAAACAAATAGAGAGATTGAGAGAACACATATATTGCCTTAGATCTGGTTCAAACCAGAATAAAATTTTACTGTCTGAAAAACAGAGCATGATTAGGAGACAGAGAGAAAAAGAGTGAGAGAATATAGATATGAGATGATAGATCTCAAATCTGAGGTCGTCAATCTCAGATTTGAGGTATTGGACACTAAGGATGACGATGGTGGTTGCCCGTGGTACAATGACATTGAGTGGCACTAGTGGTTGAGATGGTGGTGGTGAAACGGTAGCGGCGGTGGCGATGACAAACGGCGCTGGTGGTTGAGACAATGTTGGTGGAAACGGTGGAGGTAATGGAAATGATGGTAGCTGTGGTAGTGGAGATGGCGATAGTGGTAGTGGTGGTGGTGGTGGTGGTGGTGGTGGTGGTGGAGAGAGCTCTTAGAAAGAGATAAAGAAAGAAAAAGCTGAGAAAGAGATGACAAACTGATGGAGAGAAAGATGAGAAAGATAGAGAGTGTGTGTGAAGGGAAAAATTTGTCACATAAAATATAAATCTGAAATTTTTTGTCCTTCTTACAAGATTTCTTTTATTTTGGAGGAGTTTATGAGCCAAAAAATTATAGCTTGTCCTTTTCAAGAAAAATTAGCTCTATGAAGGAGTTATGGCCAAAATTCCCTTTTTTAAAACCCAATATCCAAAACTTATTTGGTTTAGGGTTGTTGAAAACTCATTCCAAAACCCAAAACCTAAAACCCCAAACCTATTTGGTTTAGGGTTTTCACAAAATTTATTTTGTTTGGTTTTCAAGGATTAGCCAAATAATGTTTTCTGTTTTAGATGTATATGATCTAGATAGACTTAAACAATAAACAAAATATGAAGACCTCAAAAATAAATTTGATAAATACATAAAATATTAAAACTATATTAATTTTTAAACTGGGTCAATTTTTATTTTATTTTTTAATATTTCTCATTATTCAGTACTTTTATAAAAAGTTAATTTAAATGTGAAACTTTTTAAATGTATGTAGATTGAGTGGATATAAAATAAAAAACGAAGTGTTAAAATTTTTAAAACGCACATAAAAAATAAAAAATATGGAGTGAAACTTTGCCCTATAGATTAGATTAAATACATCTAAAAAGTAAATTTAGATTAAATATATGAAAGAAGTAAATAAATTTGATGGCTCATTTCCCTGAACAAGGCAAATTTGCCACTTTATTCCTAAAATAGGGTGGAATTTTAGTTTATTCCCATATTAGGGTAAAACGTGAATGGTAGAAAAAAAATTTGAAAAACGTAATTTTCAATCATATTTTTCAACTTTTTCTGTGGATAAAAATAATATTATTTTATTACTAGATAAACTTTGTTAGTTTTAAAGTTTATCAAAAAACTTGATTAGTAATCACAATTTTGATTTAATTAGAAATAGTGATTACTAATTTCTTTTTCTAAACAGAAACGTGTATAGAAATAGAGTTACTAAAAGTGAAAAATCTAAACCCCCTAGATGTTGATTTGTGATTATGTATCAATTTTAAGCAGAATATAAACAAATAACAATCACAATCAAACAATCAAAAGAAAGAGACACAAAGATTTTACGTGGAAAAACCACAATTGGACACCTTCCAATTGTGATAAAACCACGCTGACCACCGTAACAATCCACTAAGAAGATATAAAGGAATTACACAGGTATCACTCTCAATTATCTAGCGAATCCACAACGCCTAATTGAACCAACCTCTATGTGCCTCTTCCAACCCCATCTTCACCACGGAATTGTCTTTTCGATGAGCCACTCCGATTCCACCACCAAGCTTGAATCAATTCTTCGAATCCACAACAAGAATTTTCTCTCTTTTGTGAAACGAACACAAACCTTTGATGTAGTCTTTTAGATCATGAGTTGACTACTCAATAAGACATCAAAGAAAAAATAAAATATCCCCAGATATAAACCTTTAAGAACCAAAAAGAAGATCTGGAGGACTTCAATCCAAAGTACTTGGTTTTGGGAGAAAACCAAGTATTTATAGAGAACCAAAAGTAATCCAAGATTGGAAAAAACTTCTTGCAGAAAACCAACTTCTTGCAGAGTTCCAACTTCTTGTAGAAAATCAACTTCTTCGAACTCCCAAGTAATCCTGTTCTTTGGAATCTTGTAGAAGACCAACTTCATTCAAAACTCCCAAGTAATCCTGTTGTTGGAAGAATACCAACTTCTTAAAGAACTCTTGTTACAACCTTGGTTTTGATCCATGGAATTTGACAACAAAAGGTCCTAACAATCTCCCCCTTTGTCAAATCCTGGATAAAACCAATCTAAAACAAATTTCCTAACAAAATCTCTCAAGCAGCACCACCAACTAGGAACCAGCATTTATAACCAAAACTCTTTACAAACTTATTTCTCAAGGTCATGATCTCTGCAAGACAACTATCAGTGCCACAATCTCCAAAACAAATATTAGTCCCACAAGAGTATATGAAAAAACAATATAAGACTATCTTGAAGTATGAGATGAAAAACATGAATAACATGAAGATGCAACTTTGGAGATTTTAAGAACATGTAGCATGAAAACCTGAAACACATGAAAAACAACTTTCTCCCCTTAAACAACAAAAGCAAGATTATAAACCACACAAGCATGATATGATGATGTAAATATCAGGACATGCAAGAATGCAAGCAACGAAAGCCAATCTTCCTTATCAAACAAATCAAAGTAATCATGCGAACAAACTTTTGTAACAATAAACCAAACTCCCCCTCACTAAAAACAACCACACATACTGAAAACAGTGAACAAAAAACGACAAAAAATAATATGGTGAAGCAAGCAAGGAATTTCAGATTTGTACCTTGAAACACACAAAATTATCCAAGAAGCACAATTACTTGAAAACACAATGTGCACAGTCTCTAGAAAATTCCTCATAAAAAAAAGTGATGCATTATGTGAAAAGCATAGATCCCATGATAAAAGTGTGTGTGTGACTCTTGAAGTTCGACAAACACAAGATTCAAATTCTAGTAGTGATATGAAAGCTGGACCTCCGACAAGAGAATCTAAGCACAACTAAGGAAAGTCAAACCACTAGGAATCAAGGGGTATTTGGTGAGTAAAGGCGGAGGCTCCCCCTCAATCAATGAATCTTTTTCTTCTTCTTTTTTCACATTTTTTTCTCTTTTCTTTCTTTTGCACATTTATTTTCTTTCTTTTCTTTCTTGTGCACATTTTTTTTTTCTTTCTTTTGCACACTCATCGGCGGCTGACACGCTCAAGAGTATGGAAATCGAACCAGAGAAGCATGGATATATTAAGGATGGCCTGGTTGGTGACTCTGAGGTAGCCTTTTCCTCATGGCTGGACTACAAAGAACAGAGGGGAAAGCCGTGGAGATGCAAAAAGATGGAAGGTGGTTAAGAGACTCAACATCACCCATGATATGCTAGTATAGGTCAATTCCTTTAGAAAAGCAAAAGATATCATGCCAGAAGTCCATAGAAAAAATAACCACTAAGGCAAAAGACTCAAATATTTGCTAATCCAAGAGTGTGTACAGAATGAGACATACTAATCAAAGAACACACACTCCAAAATGAGTAATTACCACAGAAAGCACACACATATTAACATGTAATGGATATTCTCATCAATTCCAATATGCACCAAGGACATCTCAAAAATTTCAAGCTTGCAAAACCATACAAGAAAATCTTTTTGGTTTTTTTTTTTTTTCTAAAACAAAGCAAGACAAAAAAAACAAACATGCATACATTTTTTTTCATAAAAAAAAAAACACAGAGACCCAGAAAAAAAACTAAAAAGAGTAAACACATTAACACAAGTCAAGTTTTCTCACCCAAATCTTTTTGGTCTTAACAAAATCAGGTCTAGCAGTCTTGGTAAATGACATGGTGTTGTGAACACCCTCATGAATCTTGGTATTCCGCCTAGACAAGTAAGGTTGTCTCCTAACCCAAAAAGTATTCGAATTTCTACCCTTTTGAGACATTCTCCCATGCAATTTATAACAAAAAGGGCGAATATGGCCATGCATACCACAATGATGACAAATAAAAACAAGATGTACCTTCTTTTCTTTTACCTTACCAACTCTAGGGAGTTTGAGAAGTCTTTTCTCTTGTTGAATCTTTTGTCCTCCCTTTCTTTGAGTTCTTGTATCACAAGATGTGGAAGCACTCTGTTTTTGCTCTCTCTTATCTCCAAAGCCAATGCCACTCTTGTCTGAACAGATTTGTTGAGACCCAATGATATCCTCCAAAGTCTTTGATCCTTTGTTCCAAAGACCAATGGTAACCATGGCACACTTGAGCTCTTCCTCTTTCTTGATCATTAGTTCTTCCAAGGCAACTTGTGATATCTCGAGAGATTCAATCTTTTCTTCATACATGGTATGAGTTTCCTGTAGCTCATTCCTCTCTGTCTCACAAGTCAACAGTTTTGCACAAAGAACTTGTTGATCATCAGCTATCTTGATGGCATTGATCCTAGCCTTGGAAATCTCCTCCTTAAGTTTGACATTCTCACATTCACATGCTTTGAATTTCTTTGTGAGTTTGTCATTCAATTTGAATAACTTAAGAGACTCCTTATACAACTTTTCATAAGCTTGTTCAAGCTCTTCATTATCACTCTCAGAGGATTCATTATTAGTGGTATTCTCAACCGACCTCTTTAAATCCATTATCACAAATCAAATAAGATCTCGTTCTAAAAGAATTTTTTTTAAAAATAGAGCGATCTAAAACAAGTTTTTTTTTTTTTTTTTTTTTTTAAAATAGAACGACCCGCTCTGATACCAATTGAAAAATCTAGAAACCCCCTAGATGTTGATTTGTGATTATGTATCAATTTTAAGCAGAATATAAACAAATAACAATCACAATCAAACAATCAAAAGAAAGAGACACAAAGATTTTACGTGGAAAAACCACAATTGGACACCTTCCAATTGTGATAAAAAAACCACGGGCCACAGCCACCAGAACAATCCACTAAGAAGATATAAAGGAATTACACAGGTATCACTCTCAATTATCTAGCGAATCCACAACGCCTAATTGAACCAACCTCTATGTGCCTCTTCCAACCCCATCTTCACCACGGAATTGTCTTTCTGATGAGCCACTCCGGATTCCACCACCGAAGCTTGCACAATTCTTCGTAATCCACAATCAAGAATTTTCTCTCTCTTGTGAACGAACACAAACCTTTGATGTAGTCTTTTAGATCATGAGTTGACTACTCAATAAGACATCAAAGAAAAAATAAAATATCCCCAGATATAAACCTTTAAGAACCAAAAAGAAGATCTGGAGGACTTCAATCCAAAGTACTTGGTTTTGGGAGAAAACCAAGTATTTATAGAGAACCAAAAGTAATCCAAGATTGGAAAAAACTTCTTGCAGAAAACCAACTTCTTGCAGAGTTCCAACTTCTTGTAGAAAATCAACTTCTTTCAGAACTCCCAAGTAATCCTGTTGTTGGAATCTTGTAGAAGACCAACTGCATTCAAAACTCCCAAGTAATCCTGTTGTTGGAAGAATACCAACTTCTTAAAGAACTCTTGTTACAACCTTGGTTTTGATCCATGGAATTTGACAACAAAAGGTCCTAACAAAAAGAGTTTTTCAAATTTAAATTTTTTTTTTTACTCACACTGTTTCGAAAAAACAAACAACTGATTTCTCAATACCCGTTAAAACCCAAAAAAATAAAGATAAAACTTGCCAAAAAAATAAATATAACTAAAAACTTTCTTATGCATTATATATGCATTCCTATCAAAGTTGGGGGAAAAAAATGTTCTTACTAACAGAGTTTTCAAAAAATAATTTTACTAACAGAGTTTATTAAAAACTTTCTTGCTAACAGAGTTTTTGAAATTACATTTTATTAAAAACTTCCTTTAGAATTACTGATCTCACAAAAAAATTGCTAAGTCCCACGAAAAAAATATTTTTTAAATTTTAAAAATCATTTATGTTTTAAAATTATATAAAAATGATGAGTGTTAATAATTTATTATTATTTTTATCAATTAATATTGAGTTTTTTTTTAGAAAAAATTATGAAAACTAAATAAAATTAAAAAAAACTCTTTTAGTAAAAACGTTTCTTAAATTTTTAATGGTTTTTTATAAAAAGTGTGAGCTTGAAAAAATATAATTTGAAAAGTCTTTTAGTAGGAAAGTTTTTAATAAACTCCCTTTCTATACACATTTTTGTTTAGAAAAAGAAATTAGTAATCATTATTTGTAATTAAACTACAAACGTGATTATCAATAAAGTTTTTCTAGCAATAAAATAATTTTATTTTTATACAGAGAAAAAGTTAAAAAACGTGATTGAGAATCACATTTTTCTAAAATTTTTTCTACCATTCATATTTTATTCTAGTGCGAGAATGAGAATAAACTAAAACAAAAGTGCTAGAGACTCCCACCACTCCCACATACACGTGGGGGTCAAAGAGAGGAGAACAAAAATAAATAAATAAATAAATTTTGAACCAATCAAAAATTAGTGGGGTCACTCTACTGGGGTCTAAGTCATTTTTTCTAAACTAAAATTCCACCCTATTTTAGGAATAACGCGGCAAATTTGTTAGAAATGGACCAAATTTGACTATAATATTGCAAAAAACTTTTGCCTACAAGATCTTAAAAAATTCAAAAATTAGTTTTGAAAATTCATAACTAAACAGGTTTTGAATTTTCAAATTTCTAAAAACTATTTTCAAAATATTTAACTCAAAATTAATTTGAAAATTTATAACCAACCCTGTTTTGAATTTTCAAAATTCTTTTTACAAAATTATCTTCCAAAACAAACCAAACGCAGCAAAAATATATTATACTTGCTTGATATGTTTATCCTTTTTTTTTTTTTTTTTTTTATCTATATTCCTTCTAGTCTCATCAAATGCCGCTCCCTTTTATCCCTACACTATTCTCAAATGTAGCTCTTGCATTAGAAGCTAAAACGTTTTCCGGAGTGGTTGGGTGGGTCTGTACTGTGTTCCCAACACAATCACTCACATTTCGATTCTTGATTGTGAGAATGTCTAATCTCGGGGTGGACGGTCTACCTTTGACTGAAAAGGGGATTAATCGCTCTCTCTATCTTTTTTTTTTTTTTTTACTTCAATGGTCTAGCTTCAATGGTCTCACATCCTCTGCCCTCTCTCTTAATTTGTTTCAACGGCTTGAACTGATTACAATTATTTATTTGATTTCAATTACACATTTTTTTTTTTTTTTTTTGTTTTGAATATTTTCAGTGGTCTCCCTTTTGACCTTGTTTGTGAAAATCCCCTCTCTGTTTGTCTCTCACTCTGCAATTTTAGGTTTTTTGATTTTCATTTTTGTCATTATTATTATTATTAATTATTTTGTTAATTAAAAGTATAAGATGTACATAGCATTATTAAGTGAAAATTTAAATTAGTTTAGTAAATTTTTTTTCTCCTCATGTTAAGTGGCAACTTTATATATATGCTAAAATAAAAAAATTATTATATTGAACCCAGACTTTGAGTTTCATTAAAAATATACTTATCATTTAAGCAATATATATATTATGATATTAAATTCTTTATTATTAATTATTTGAATTATACACGCCATCCACTAGTATTGTATTATATCATGGTGAAGAAATAAAAACCATGAAGATGAGAACAGCAAACAGAAATTTTCATGTGCATTAGTCAAATTGGGCTTCTTAGCTTGACCTGAATAGGGATAGTTTAATGAACAAAGTAAATACAAACAAAACTTTTATGTGTAAGTATAATTCTTAATGAGAGGATCATATAGAACCACATCATTCTACATAAAAATTCTGCTTATATAACATTCACTGCATTTGGTTTTAATTTTTTGAATTCAATTTTTTGAAAATTGAATTTTTTATTTTTTGTATTTTTTTGTTTTAGTGAATATTTTAAAAAATTTAAGCATTTTTTTTACTTTTTTATATGCACCTTACTTAGATGTATCTAAAAAGTAAAATATTTGTAAAAAAATATTTAAAAAAATCAATAAATATACAAGATTATGAAAAATGTACTGAATTTTGTTTTGTTTGGGTTTTTTTTTTTTTGGTATTTAATGAATTTTTTAAAGATTTTTTTCACAAATATTATAATTTTTAAGTGTATTTATGTTAGGTATATCTAAAAATTTTATAATAAAAAAATTTGCTTAAAATATTTTTAAAAAATTCAGTAAAAATAAAAAAAAATACGAAAAATAAAAAATTTTAATTTTCTGAAAAGTGAATTCTAAGTTACGAAACCAAACAACTCTTTAGTTCCAGGAAAAATGTAATATAAATAGCAAAAGCCAAAACAACAAGTGTACTTGCAAATTAACAAAAGATGGCTGTGAATTTGAGAGTTGAGGAATATTGAAAGCCTTGGTAAAGATAAAATTCAACTTCTCTCTTTAAAAACAGAGTATGTTCCTTAATTAACTTCATTGTTTCCTCACACTATACAATCAAAGTCGAATCAGGAGCCTATACAATATAATTAAGCAAATTTATTGAAGTAACAAATAAAACCATAGTGTGTCAACTATAAATTGGATAGTTCATTCTCTTTTCTAATTCAAAAAATCATCCCACGTAGTTGAAATAATTCAATAGCTGTCTTACTCTGTCTAGTAAAGGATATCATTCATTGAATTCAAACATTCTCGATGGTATATTTTCCTTCTTATTTTGTAGTCTAAATATTTTGTAGCTATGGGCCCATCACACCTCTTTGGTGTTAGATAGTCATTAATCACTTGAAGATTTGCCCACTTTTTGCAAGAAAGGGCAATACTGGAACATCGAGGAAGGGAAGAAGCAAGCTTCGGCTACTTTGGTTGAAAGCCTGCGATTAAAGGACATCTTTTCCACTAATGTTAGTTTTTACGTGCAATTTAGTTTATACGTGTCCACTAATGTTAGGAATACAGAAACTAAACATACATAGAAACAAAGAAATTAAATTCATAATGAAAAACTAGTCATCCATTCTATATCTCTGTATTCCTAACGAAAAGCTCAATTTGTACTAACACCATAACTGGTTATTAGGTCTGGTGAGCATCATTGGGAGAGCTCCTTGGCACAGCGATCCTTGTCTTCTTGATGGACACCATAGTCATCTCTACTTATAAAACCAAAACCATCGCACCAAACCTAATAATATCCATCCTTGTAGGCCTTACTATCACAATACTAATTCTTGCCACCTTCCCTGTTTCTGGAGGCTACATCAACCCTATTATCTCCTTCTCTGCCACCCTGGTCGGCCTTATATCTTTTTCGCGTGCTGCAATCTATATTGTGGCGCAATGCCTTGGAGGTGCTCTAGGGGCACTAGCACTCAAAGCCGTGGTTAGTAGCACCATTGAGCACACCTTCTCACTTGGGGGTTGTACCCTCTCAGTCATTGCACTTGGGCCAAATGGGCCCATTGTGATAGGCCTTGCAATGGGCCAGGCACTTAGGCTCAAGATCATATGCACTTTTGTGTTCCTTTTTGCTTCAATATGGATTGCTTTCGAAGATCGCCAAGCAAAGGCATTAGGCCATGTTGTTGTTTTTTCGATTGTTGGATTAGTGATTGGTCTTTTGGTGTTTATCTCAACCATGGTCATGACCACGAAGGGATATGCCGGAGCTGAGATGAACCCAACAAGGTGTTTTGGGCCGATTATGGTGAGAGGAGGCCATCTTTGGAATGGGCACTGGGTTTTCTGGGTTGGGTCAACAATTGCATGCGTGGCATTCTATACATACACCAAGATCATTCCATGTCTGCACTTCCATGCCAATGCTCGAAGGCATGACTTGTTTAACATTTTGAAGGGTTGGTTTGTGTTGAGAGATCACTAGTAACAATGTAACAATTTAGTGGAAAAAGCTAAAATTAAGCCCATGTAAGAAGTGACACAGTTATAGTAAAATATTTTAGTAGGATGTACTATATATATTAAATAAAAAAATAATGAAACCCACTATACAACACGTAAGAAGTCACAAAAAAAGATAAAGGATTTTGGTAAAATATTTTATCCCATGTATATTATATACATGAGATAAATAATGTCATGATGGCTATCCCATGTATATTATATACATGGGATAAAATAGCTTCATTAGTGTCATGATGGCAGACCAAATAAGCAAAGAATAATTGGTTTTGAGCCACAAACATGCGAAACTTTTAAGTGTTTTTTAGCAAATTTATGCGGTGCTCAAATTAAATAGTTCTTTGTTTAGACAGTGAGATGTGTTATTTTTGTAGTTGATGTTTTAAAAGATATCACGAGATTGATAAATAGTTTGGAACATTGCTCTAAGAGCAACTAATAATTTTTTTCATAAATAAATTACCTAAACCATTTTTCTACACAACTTGAGACGTATAACCATTCTTATCAAAACTTCAAATGCAGTCAATTCGTACACTAACAATCCCCAACTCTAGACTCTTGGGTTGATAATCATTCTCAAACAAAGTTGTGGGGTCCCAACCAAGCATCAATTCCTTTTGAATCCAGAATTTTATGCACTAATGTGAATTTCTATTTGATGAATGAATGGTATTCCTGATCATATCATATGACCAAATGTTTTTGAAACCACAATTCTAGGCACTTCACTCCTGAATTCAGAACCAAAATGATAACCCTTCGTGATGTAAAACAAGATTTTAGTGATTTTTATATTTATATTTATATTTTATATTTTTAGTTTTAGTGAACGATTATTACGCCCGAATGATAGATTATTAACTATTCAATTGTTCATCAAACATCAACAACAATTTGCAAGGATTTCATGTGGAAGAAATCTTATCAAATTTTGTGGAGAATGGTGAGAGATGCTTAAATCTAAATTCCATTGATGTTATTAGTGTTGGAAAAAATGATTTTTGGGGACTTTAATTTAATATTAAAGTGTGGTGACTTTAATTAAATATTAAAGTAGGTCCTAACCTTTTATTGTGTTGGGTCCAAGTGAGTCAAAAACCATTGGGTTTTGAATAAGAAATTGCCAAGAAATTGCTTCATGATGTTAGATTCATGAATAGGATTTTAAAGAGTATTTAAATATTTTTTCTTGGCTAAAGGGTGTGAATCCTTTGGGCATCCATACTTTTCATTTTGTGGAAAAGGGCTACGGATGCTTGGTGTTTTAATGACTAGCCTTAAAGGCTGGAGGCTCTTCCTCTCTCCCCTATACATGTATAAATTGAGACCCTCCTGTCAAGTTTCAATATAGAAATTTTTGCTTCCATTTTACAAGTCAGTTTGCCAGAAAGTTCCTATTGTGAGAGAGTACTGCCATTGTTTTGTTTGCTAAGCTAGACAGATAGTGCTTCTGCCATAGCTGGTTTTGACCGTCAGATCTCGGGAGACAGACGGGTTTCCTCAAGCACTCGACTCGTGAGGCGGCGAAATCTGTTTTAAGGAAACTGCTTCCGTGCAGGCTTCGGTTTCGTCTCTTTACCCTTTTATTGTTTTGTGTATTTCTGTTGAAATTTAATTGTAATTATCAGCATATGTTCTTAGTACATAATTTGATTTCTTCATAAATTTATTTATTTAATTTCACAATTTGAACAACAAGCTTAAAACAGATATATATATATTTTCTATGAAATTGATCGAATAGATTTATATAGACTATTAGGTTAGTTTTGTATAATATTACTAGGAATTGTTGCGGAATTACTCACTATTTCAATGATTGTAAATTATGCAATGTTATTATCTAATTGCTTAGTTTAATTAGAATGCTCTATTATAATTTGCATACTTAATTGTATTAGTATGATCTTGTTTTATGTGTATGGTTCATCATTTCCCTACCATGATTTGCATGAATTTTAAGGTTATAAAATATAATTTATGGATGTTGCAATTTTGACATGCTAATTCTATTCTAGTTTTAATTTGTTACATGCTTATTATTTTCTAGACTAGATTACATAATTTAATGTATTTTGGAGTTATAGAGTTTTTATGAATTGTGTACATGATTAATATGAATTATTTAATTGGGTGCATTAATCTAAATTATCTAATTGGGTGCATTAATCTGAGTTATTTAATTAGGTGCATTAATCTAAATTATCTAATTGGGTGCATTAATCTAAGTTATTTAATTAGGTGCATTAATCTGAATTATTTAATTGGGTGCATTAACTTTGAATTTGACTTGTCTATTTGGAGTTATTAGTTTAAATGTTTATTATGAATTAATTTCATTCATAACCCATGAGTATAGAACTTTATTTTAAAGTTTTAATTTAATTGGCATTTTATTGCATTGGTTAATTTTATTAATAGTTGGTTAGATGGTTTCATTTAATTTATTAAATTTCTTAGATTATTTGTTTGTATTTTGTTGTGGTTTGCTACTAACTTTCTTTGTAGGGATACCAATGCAAAAAAAAAAAAAAAATATATATATATATATAAAACCAAATGAATAGTATTTGGGATGTAAAAACAAAAATATTTGGACTACTAACGTTTGTGTTGAATAGGAATACCTAAGCGTGGAAAAGCTTTTGGACTAAATAGAATCCTTATGGATTGGCTATTTTATCAAAATGTTTGAAGCATGTTTGCTTGAGATGTAATTGATTTGTTTACCAATTTGTAGTAGCAAGTTTTATTTGCTTATATTGTTATAGCAATTTTTAAATTGCTTGTAAGTTTGGAACTTGGTTTGGTTTTCTGTGATAGAAACCAAAGTTTTAACTTTGGCTAAAGAGTAGTTCTTATTTGTTCAGAAATGACAACTAAGACGGATTTGGTTTCAAACCCTTGGAGTTTGAGGAAGTCTTTGGGTTTAATCATTTTATTCCCAAAGTGTTGGAAAACCGTGTTTGGAGAAAGTCTTTGGTTATAATCTGATTATATCCAAAGTGTTTTGGTTTTGAGAAAGGAAACCAAATTTTAGCATTAGCTAAAATATTTCTGATTTTATTCAGAAATAATGGATTTAATTCCGGGAGTACCGGTTAACTTTTATGAGCGGTGTAATTCTGATAACAAATTTTATTTGCTTGGGAATCGGTTTGTTATAACCTGGTTTATCCCCTGGAAATCTTAATTTTAAAATTGTTTCCTATGGACTAGGAGTCAACATGCTTTTTGATGTTTTGTCAAAAGGTTAACTGGGTTTTAAGTGGGATCGATGTGACCCCTCCAGTCTTCCTAGGAACATTCCTGACCATGTTCGATTCTAGGTTAAATGGTGAGACTAGTTTTGAATTAAATTTCCATCTGAGGGATTTTCTAAGGGTTAAGTTTAATTTCTGAAATCACAGAAGTGAAATTCTGTTGTGATGTTCCCGAAATGGCTTCTAAAGGTGACAAACAGAAATGTTGTTCCACCTGACAACCTTAGCTTCTCGAGATTATTAAAGGAAATCATAAGATTGCATTAAAATATCTCTGAATTGATCAAATGCAACTAGTATGGTGTCCTTGTGTTATTTATAGCATTTATGATTGCTATGTGACTTTGCTTAAAAGCAAAGTTGAGACAACCTGTTATAGTGGGTGAATATTTTTTGGATTTTTAAATTCCAAATATATTCTTAAATTGGTGGCTCCTAGTGAGTTCAAGATCACTGATCACAGAGATAGAAAACTGGTGGTTCCTAGGAGGTGTTAGACCACTGGCTACACAGTTATGAGATTGTGGTTCCTAGGAGTGAACAGATTACTGATCACATGTCAAGACATCATAGTTCCTAGTAGTGGAGAGGCTACTAGTCATATGTCAAGACATAATGATTCCTAGTAATGAAAGAGTCTATTGATCCTATGTCAGGACGTTGTGATTCCTAGTAGTAAAGTGACTACTGATCACAGGTTAAGACATTGTGATTCCTAGTAGTAGAAAGTCTACTGACCACATGCTGAGAAATTAGTGATTCCTAGTGATAAGACTACTGGCCATGTTATGAAGTTCCGAATAGTAGACTATTGAACACTGGATTTGTGTTTCCTAATAGTAAGACTATTGGCTTCAGAATGATAGGTTGGACCAAATATATTTGGGTGCCTAATTCGGTTGATGACATTCTGGGAATGTATTTACTGTGATATGATTTTGAGAGTTTCATAATCATTGTGACACAAGGATTTGTTTAAGACTTTGTATAAATTCTACAAAGAAGACTTGATTATCTGACTTCGAAATTGAGGAGGATAATAGAAAGAAATGAGGGAGTACCTCCGCAGTGAAGGCCAATGTCATTGAGCATGGCAAATTTTTCTGGGATGAGGAAGAAGCCCCCCTCCCTTGAACAAGGGCTCTAAGCTGGGGCTAAGGGGTGGTGTTGCAAAGAAGCTGGCATACAAGCCGCGGGAACCTGGTTATCGGTTCTTTGGGAAGTGTTACAACTGTGGTAGCGAGGGCTTTTAGCTTTACTAGGGCTACACGCCACTCCTGCTCCGAGAAGGAGCTGTTTACAACTTTCGAACCAGTTACAAATGGTAAGAAGTTGTTTATGGAAAACTCTACTACCTCATTTGTTGAGGGAATGGTGGTCCTGAAGTTAACCTCAGGGAAAGAGCTAACCTTGAACGAAGTCCTGTATGTTTTGGACATTTGTCAGAATCTTGTCTCAAGGTCTCTTCTCAGTAAACATGTTTTCGCATGGTTTTTTGAGTTCGACAAGGTCGTTCTAACGAAACACAAGTGTGAAACTTGTGTTGAAGCGAAGTGGACAAGATCCCGTATGAGTTATGAAAAGGCGTTAAGCCTTCTTATAAATTCTTACAAATGTGGGGGTGTCTTGCAATTGTGGCGATTCCTATACCCTAACGGGTTAGGATAGGCCCGAAATCCGTGGATTGTATATTCATTGGTTATGCACATAATAGTAGTGCATATTGGTTTCTTGTACATAAGTCTGAAACTTCAGACATTCACAGGAATACCATCATGGAGCCAAGGAATGCATGTTTCTTTGAAGACATTTTTCCTTGCCGAAACCTAAGAAGGGGTTCCGAGGTTTTGGAGAAATTTGGTGAGCTTGCTAGTGATGTTGATCATTTTGATGATCAAGTTGCGAATCAAGGTGATGATCAGCCTAGGAGTAAAAGGGCTAGGATGTCCAAATCTTTTGGTCCAGACTTCTTAACTTATATGGTTGAGAACGAACCTCAAACTTGTCACGAAGCTGTGACTTCTCCTGAGAGTCCTTTATGGAAAGAAACGATCAAAAGTGAGATTGACTCCATCTTACAGAACCACACCTGGGAGTTGGTAGATTTACCTCCAGGTTGTAAGCCTTTAGGCTGCAAATGGATTTTTAAAAAAAGGAAGATGAAGGCCGTTGGGTCAATTGACAAGTATAAGGCGAGGCTCATTATCAAAGGGTATAGGCAACGAGAAGGCCTGTATTACTTTGATACGTACTCACCTGTAATTCGGATAACATCCATTTGCATGGTGATTGCGGTAGCAGCTTTACACAGTCTGGAAATACACCAGATGGATGTAAAGACAGCTTTCTTAAATGGGGATTTGAATGAAGAAATCTACATGGAGCAACCTGAGGGGTTTTCAGCTCTAGGACAAAGCAAGAAAGTCTGTAAACTTGTCAAATCTTTGTATGGTTTGAAGCAAGCGCCTAAACAATGGCATGAGAAGTTTGACAACATAATGTTGTCAAATGGGTTTAGAATCAACGAATGTGACATGTGTGTTTATGTCAAAGACACTGACAGAGGTTATGTCATTTTGTGTCTATATGTTGATGATATGCTCATTATAGGTAGTGATGATGAAATGATCAAAACTACCAAGAAGTTGTTAAACTCTAAATTTGACATGAAGGATATGGGCATTGCAGATGTTATTCTGGGAATTAAGATTACCAGAATCTCTGGCGGAATTGTACTTTCTCAGTCTCATAATGTTGATAAGATACTTGAGAAGTTTAGTGGATCAGATACGAGTGTGTCATCGACACCTGTAGACTTAAGTCTACACTTTACCAAGAATAATAAAGAGAGTGTCTCTCAGTTAGAATATTCTCGGGTAATTGGAAGTTTAATGTATCTGATGAGTTGTACTAGGCCAGATATAGCTTACTCGATTAGCAGGCTTAGTAGATACACAAGTAATCCTGATGCTTCTCATTGGAAGGGCATTGTGCGGGTGTTAAGGTATTTACGCTACACTCGGGATTATAGGCTGCATTATACTCGATATCCAGTGGTGCTTGAAGGATATAGTGACGCGAATTGGATATCAAATATAAAGGACTCAAAGTCCACTAGTGGATATGTGTTCACTCTTAGTGGGGCAGCCGTGTCTTGGAAATCTTCCAAGCAAACGTGTATATCTAGATCAACGTTGGAATCAAAGTTCATTGCTTTGGATAAAGCAATGGAAGAAGCAGAATGGCTTCGCCATTTCATTGAAGATATTCCACGTTGGTCTAAACCTGTGCCAGCTATTTGTATTCATTGTGATTGTCAATCCGCAATTGGTAGGGCACAGAGTAATATGTATAATGGAAAGTCTAGACATATCCGTCGTAGACATAATTCCATACGACAACTACTCTCGAATGGATTTGTCTCTTTAGACTGTGTAAAGTCTTAAGGACAACATTGCAGATCCGCTAACCAAAGGGTTAAGTCGAGTGTTAGTCGAAACGTCGTGAAAAGGAATGGGGTTAAGGCCTTTGGAAGTTACCGGAATGGAAACCCAACCTAGTCGACTGGAGATCCCAAGATCTAGGTTCAATGGGACAACCTAATTGCGTGTAACGGTGGTATGTCACTGAGGAGGTTAAACCTCCAGCCATTCCTTCTATCAGTGATACCTGCAAGTGTAGAGGATAAGCTAAGCTTTTAATGACTCTTATGTGTTAAGCTGTTGAGCTGAGTATTGCAGGATACTCAAGTAGAGTCACCTATGTGAGTGTGAAGTGGGGCCGCTTCTAGAAGAATTGGGCAGGCCAAGATTCTTTGAAACCACTCGCTGAACCAGGCTAGTGTCCAGGGCCACACAGGGCACACCAGTGAGAACATAATGCTGGTAGGAGTAATTCCCGTGTGAGATCTATTGTCTCAGTTTACATAAACGGCAGAGCAGTTCAAGATGTCTTATTCACTGATCAGCCAGTAAACTCGATAGGTTTTCACTGGGAGAGGTTTAAAGCCAAAAGCTACCTTCTCTGATGTCGGGGTTAGTCCGTTGTACTCTCTCTCAGAGTCTTTATTGTTGAACGTTGTCTGTTTGTTGAGTCTTTCGGTCAATTTTTATTCATGTGGGGGATTGTTGGAAAAAATGATTTTTGGGGACTTTAATTTAATATTAAAGTGTGGTGACTTTAATTAAATATTAAAGTAGGTCCTAACCTTTTATTGTGTTGGGTCCAAGTGAGCCAAAAACCATTGGGTTTTGAATAAGAAATTGCCAAGAAATTGCTTCATGATGTTAGATTCATGAATAGGATTTTAAAGAGTATTTAAATCTTTTTTCTTGGCTAAAGGGTGTGAATCCTTTGGGCATCCATACTTTTCATTTTGTGGAAAGGGGCTATGGATGCTTGGTGTTTTAATGACTAGCCTTAAAGGCTGGAGGCTCTTCCTCTCTCCCCTATACATGTATAAATTGAGATCCTCCTGTCAAGTTTCAATATAGAAATTTTTGCTTCCATTTTACAAGTCAGTTTGCCAGAAAGTTCCTATTGTGAGAGAGTACTGCCATTGTTTTGTTCGCTAAGCTAGACAGATAGTGCTTCTGTCGTAGCTGGTTTTGACCGTCGTATCCTGGGAGACAGACGCTGGGTTTCCTCAAGCACTCGACTCGTGAGGCGGCGAAATCTGTTTTAAGGAAACTGCTTCCGTGCAGGCTTCGGTATCGTCTCTTTACCCTTTTATTGTTTTGTGTATTTCTGTTGAAATTTAATTGTAATTATCAACATATGTTCTTAGTACATAATTTGATTTCTTCATAAATCTATTTATTTAATTTCACAATTTGAACAACAATTAGCTTATAGCTAAGAGTTGAGTTTTTTTTTTTTTTTTTTTTTAATGTGCCATTAAATCCATGTTTGTTTAATTGGAGTTCTATTCTCTTTCGAGTTTTCAGTCTATTTTTAAATCCAACTTTGTTGATTAACTGAGAGATATCCCATGAGACTGTGTCAGGAGGGTGGGTGTGTTTATGGTTCGCAAGGAAGAGATGAAGAGGAAAATGGCAGAGATAAAGAAGGGTTTTTTTTTTTTTTTTTTTTTTTGGAATCACTGTTTTGTATTTTGTTTACAATCCTCCAAATTGAATGCTATCATTTTCTTTATGGGCAATTCTTAAGTGTGCAAGTGCATGTCATATGTACTTGCATAAGTTCTCACAGGTATACATAAGTTATCTCACAAAATTACGTAAGTTCTCACAAATATACGTAAATTGTGATTTCTCAAATTTTTATGGGTAAACTTACGTATATTTATGCAATTTTGTGAGATAACTTATGTATATTTGTGAGATCTTACACAAGTGGATATGATATGCACTTTACACACCCAAATACTTCCCTTCTTTCATTCCCCATCTTTTTGTTATTGAGTCATTGATCACTTTGATTCACTAAAAGTATATAGAAAAATAGACAATAAAGGAAAATGAAAAGGGGTAACTCTCATAAGTTCTCTAAAAATGAAAGTAGCCTTCTCTTGGAACAAGTTTTATTTTCAAACAGTATTTCAATGTCTTTTTGACTTTGAATACAGAAAATGGTAGAGAAATAGATAACGAAAAAGAGTGAAAATCAAAATTTCAAAGCAGAAATGGGAGAACAATGCCATATCACCAATAAAGGGAAAATGAGAATGCTCAAGATGTTGAACAGTTGGCATCAATGAGTTGTCCCAATGAAATCAAGTGGATTGGATTCTGCAGAGGAGGCCTCCGTTTTGATAGTGCCAAAGAAATTTATCGCATTGTTGGTTGGCACTGTGGACTAGTGTGCAAACATGCCAATGCTAGCTTTGCAACTAGGACCACTTCTTTTTCCACGAGTCCTAGGAGGTGGGAGGCGTGAATCCAAAATATCTTTCAACAATATACCATAAGTAGTAGGTGGTGATGAGGAATGAAGAGATGAGATTGCTTGGATGCTTCCCCATTAACACTTCCAGTGCTAAAACCCCAAGGCTATAAACATCCAACCTCTCATTCACTTCCATTGTGTAAGCAAGTTCTGACAAAAACAAAACAAAAAAAAAAATAAAATAAAATAAAAAAAAAAAAAATAGAGCAAAGAAAATAAAGGGATAGAGGGTAAAATAAAAGACAGTATGTTCATGGAAAATTAAGAAGAATAGTATAAAAGGATTTGCATACTATGATTTAGAGAGAAAAAAAAAACATGCCATAAAAGTAAGGGGGGAAAAAAAAGAAAGTAATTTTCTTGTTGATTTGAAGAACAGCCACTGCATATCCAAAGGTTCCCACAAACAAAGTCCAATTGGATGATTTAGTCTTTAGAAGTCTAGCAGTGTCAAAATAATAGATGTGACACACATATTCTAAATCTAGCAAAACATTCTTGCTTGATATATCGCGATAAATGGCCGGAGGCAAACAATCATGGTTCATGTATGACAAAGCATCTGCCACACCTTTAATGACATTTAGTCCACTCAAAACCCAATGCTTCTTCGTCATTGCTCAATATCTTTTCCAAACTTCCCCTTCTATGAACTCATGAACTAAAAATAAGTGTTGTGGATGAGAACAAAAACCATAAAGCTTTATTATATTATGATGTCATATCTTTGTCAATGCAAGAATCTCACTTGTAAAACTTCTTAGGTTAGCCCAGTCACTATCTTACGAAGAACGAAGTTTTTTTTACAGCAGCAACCTAACCACTTGCTATCTCAACTTTATATATGATGCCATAACCACCCACTCCAATGCAATGTTCAACACTAAAGTCCTCTGTCACTGGAATGATGTTTTCATACACCATTTTTCCATCATAACTCCATATTGCAAACGAGTTTTCATTATTGAAGCGACGGAGGACTTTAGTGCCTGCAAAGTGCCCCAACTAAAAGTATCATTATCGAAAGGTGCCCTAATATTAAAGCCAACAATTTTTGCTACAAGAATTGAAAAAGAAAACAAACTTTACATAAAATATTCCAAATATAAAAAATAATAAATGTCATTTAAATGAATATTTAAATATTAAGAAGCCTTTGACTGAGATTTTGTTTTAGGGCGCAATGAGAGTAGGCTAGCCTTGCGGGTTGCATATGAGACTTAATCGATTAAGGAATTTTTCGTAGGGCATAGTCTACTACAAGATCACAATATGGAATGTGTGAAATTACTTATATCATCCGAGCACTACAATGTAGAAAGCAGAGAAACACATTATAAATAAAGTGAAATAGAAAAATGAAGAAAGACATACAATACAAGGAACATGCGGCAGTTAGGAAGTTGATTTGTTGATATCATCAAACAATTCTCCAATAGTAATCTCGTAGAGTTGATTTTGAAGAGGTGGTTTTTGTTTTGATAGATTTGCAGAAACTTGTTTTATTGTGGGTCATGATTTTGGACTAATACGCAAACATGACAATGCTAGCTTGACCATATAAAGCACCTCTACCACCAATTGATTCATGGGTGGTGGTAGGCGTTGGTCCAAAACTGTTGGAAAATTGGTTTATATAGGCTTATTTTGGGCCGACTTTGAGCCCAAAATTGAGTGGGCCCCAAACGTCTTTTGGGGTGGGTCTAAAGAGGTGAAGTGTTCCTTTCCGCGTGGCAAGTCACACGGTGAAGACGGTTCGTCAAAACCATTTATGAGTGAATGGGAACATGACGTCGTTTTGGGGTTCGTGGAATAGGAAATTTAAGGAAGTAAATGTGGGTTTCTTTGGAAAGGGTTGTCCCACATTTTAACTTTAAGAGAGTTTTGTTGAGTTTATAAGCTCTAGCCTACAATATTTGGGTTGGGCCCCAAGGGGAACCCCAAGTTTGTAGAAGGGAGGAGTTATGAACAAAGTGAACCTTAGCCCAAACCACCAAGCGCGCGCCACTGCCGTCCGTCCGGGCGCGGGTGTGGGTCGGGTCAGTTCTAATATTAATTTTTTGGACAAAATTATATTCAAAGTTGTGCCAAATAATTGAATTATTTTTCCGTCCATTGATCAGGAAATTCCAAAAGCGATTTTAATCATAGGCAGTTTCAAATTTCTTAAGCGCCAAACAGGTTTTGAAAGCGATTTATATCTGTTATATGAGTTCAAACTTTGTCCAAATCAGCTCTGGCGATTACAAGCAATTTGTTTGAATTTCAAGCGAGAATCTGTCGATCTATTTTACTGTTCACTACTTATTTGCACCTGTTCGGGGCAGCCTTTAGTTGCCTATAAATACCAACACTCGGTGTTTTCCAATCCAATCGATGCGCCTTTATGCCTTCGCTGTCCAGATTTTGCTCTAGTGCATTTATTCTTCATATATTAGTTTTAGATTAAATAATCAGAGAGTTAGAACATAGGTTTAGTTCGCCGAACAATTTGTTTTTGAGTACTACTACAAATTGGTTAAGATTATTGTATCCTAGGAGATAGACGCCACTCAACCATAAGCACCGTAGCGGGGCGAATCTGTCTTAAGGACAGAGTGTCACACACTCGACTTGGTCTTTGAATTAGTTATTCGGTTCTACAAAATAAATATTGTAAGTTTTATTTTATTTTTGTGTGAATTGTTTCATATTATTTTATTTACACAGAAGATTGTTCCAACAACAATCTTAAGACAAAATCGAATTATTTTGTTTACAGAATTTTTCGTTTGTTTCCTTTTCTCTTTCTTCTTTTAAGAAAATTATTTTCTGTGGATTTACAAAATAATATTCTGGTTGGAAAAACAAATAGTGATTATATGCTATTTGACAAATAGCAGTAATATACTATTTATTTTCTTTAACAACTAGTAGTACGATACTGGTGTCATTAACAATTCAGAATATATTTTTGTGAAATTTTTTCAGAAATTAATTTTGGGTTTTAGAAATTATTTTCTGAGTTTTCATTACTTAAAATTCTGTTTTAGTATTTTAATTATTGAAGTGTTATAGAAATTAATTTTCTGTGTGGAATTAATTTGGTTGAATAAAATTTTATTTTATTTTCAAATTAATTGAAAAATAAAAGTTATTTTCTTATTTTTTTTATTTTCTGAAATTTAATTTCCTGTGTGGAATTAATTTGGTTGAATAAAATTTTATTTTATTTCCAAATTAATTGAAAAATAAAAGTTATATTCTTATTTCTTTTATTTTACAAAATTTAATTTCCTGTGTGGAATTAATTTGGTTGAATATAATTTTATTTTATTTCCAAATTAATTGGAAAATAAAAGTTACATTCGTGTTTCTTTTATTTTTTACAGAATTTAATTCTGTGAATTTGGTTTAATTTTCTGTGTAGTGTAAATTCTAATTATAATTTTGTTTTATAAATTAGAATTGATGGCTACTGAAACTAATGCCCAAACAAGTACTACTGTGGTGGCTGCAATGACACCAACCCCCTCTCCTGTTGTAACAATACCGGTAAATCACGGTGAAAAGCCAGAGAAGTTCGCAGGAACTGACTTTAAAAGATGGTAATAGAAAATATTGTTCTATCTTACAACTCTGAACCTGGCTCGTTTCCTCCTTGAAGATGCTCCTATCTTGAAAGAGGATGAAACCGACCGGTAAGTGGTTGCTGCGGTTGATGCCTGGAAACATGCCGATTTCCTTTGCCGGAACTACATCTTGAACGGACTTGACAACACATTATACAACGTCTCTGATCCTATCAAGACAAAAAGGAACTTTGGGAGTCTTTGGAGAAAAAATACAAAGCGGAAGATCTTTGGCTCAAAGAAATTTGTGGTTGGCAGATTCCTGGATTTTGTAATGGTTGATTCAAAAAATGTGATCAGCCAAGTTCAAGATTTCCAACTCATTCTGCATGACATTCACGCAGAAGGCATGTCTCTCAGTGAATCCTTCCAAGTTGCAGCCTTAATTGAAAAATTACCAAAAGGTTGGAAGGAATTCAAGAACTACCTCAAACACAAGCGCAAAGAAATTTCTATAGAAGAATTAATTGTGCGTTTGAGGATTGAGGAGGACAACCGCAATTCTGAAAAGCGGGCCGGTAAGCACCCTATGGAGTCTAAGGCAAATGTGGTGGAACATGCTTCAAAAACCAAGAAACGAAAGTCTTCTGGAGAAAGTTCATCACAAGGCTCTAAAGGGGGGAAAAATAAAAAGTACAAGTTTAATGGCAAATGTTACATCTGTGACAAAGTGGGACATCGGTCGAAAGATTGCCGCAACAAAGGCAAAAGCAAAAGAAGAACAAGCAAGAAGCTTGCTCAAGCCCATATGACCGAAGTAGACAATATTTCTAATGATATAAATGATATCAATCTTTCTGCAGTTGTTTCCAAAGCAAATATTGTCTGAAATCCTAAAGAATGGTGGGTGGACACTGGTGCTACTCGCCATATTTGTGATGACAAAAAGATGTTCACATCTTATTCTACAGTGGACAATGGTGAACAACTTTTTATGGGCAACTCCTCAACTTCCAAAGTTGAAGGATAAGGAAAGATTGTACTCAAGATGACATCTGGAAAGGAACTCACTCTCAACAAAGTGCTGCATGTCCTGGATATTCGCAAGAATCTTGTATCCGGATCTTTGTTGAGTAAGAATGGGTTTAGGCTAGTATTTGAGAGTGATAAATTTTACTTACTAAGAATGGGATGTATGTAGGAAAAGGTTACATGTCTGATGGCCTTTTCAAGTTAAATGTAATGACCGTTGTACCCTCAGTTATTAATAAAAATACATCTTCTTCTTACTTGCTTGAGTCTTCAAATTTATGGCATGGTAGACTAGGACATGTTAATTATGGATCTTTGTGAATTAATTAATATGGAATGTTTACCTAAATTTGACATTGATTCAAATTATAAATGTAAAATTTGTGTTGAGGCAAAATTATCTAAAACTCCTTTTCATTCAATTGAAAGAAGTACGGAACCACTTGAATTAATTCATTGTGACATTTGTGATTTTAAATCAATTCAAACTAGAGGTGGGAAAAAGTATTTTATCACTTTTATAGATGACTATACTAGATATAGTTATGTTTATTTAATTCGAACCAAGGATGAAGTTTTGGAAACTTTCATTCAATATAAGAATAAAGTTGAAAATCAACTTGGTAAGAAAATCAAGAAACTTAGAAGTGATAGAGGTGGTGAATATGAATCACCTTTTGGTGAGTTTTGTAAAGAACATGGAATAATTCATCAAACTACTGCTCCTTACTCACCTCAACAAAATGGAATTGCTGAAAGAAAAAATAGGACTTTAAAAGAAATGATGAATGCCATGTTAATAAGTTCTGGATTACCTCAGAACTTATGGGGGGAAGCAATACTTTCTACTAATTATATACTTAATAAAGTATCCCGAAAGAAAGTGAATCAAACACCTTATGAATTGTGGTATGGAAGAGTACCATCCTACAAATACTTAAAAGTGTGGGGGTGTTTGGCTAAAGTGGCTATTCTTAGTCCTAAAAAGACTAAGATAGGTCCTAAGACCATTGATTGCATTTTCATTGGTTATGCTAAGAATAGCAGTGCATATCGGTTTTTGATTCATAAATCAGAACATACCGAAATGCATGTAAATACTATTATTGAGTCTCGGAATGCATCATTCTTTGAACATGTATTTCCAAATAAGACTAGACAAGAGACTAGTAACAATAAAAGATCTCATGATGCTATTACTAGTCAGGATCAAGAACATGATCAAGAACAAGAGTTAGATTAAAATGAGGAAGAGGAACCTAGGCGTAGTATACGTGCTAGAACCTCAAAATCTTTTGGTCCAGATTTTCTAACATTTTTGTTAGAAAATGAGCCTTTAATATTTAAAGAGGCTATGTCCAGTCCTGAAGCTCCTTTATGGAAATAAGCTGTCAATAGTAAAGTTGAACCCATCTTGGAAAATCACACTTGGAAATTGGTGGATTTGCTACCAGGTTGTAAACCTCTTGGGTACAAGTGGATTTTCAAAAGAAAATTGAAAGCGGATGGATCAATTGACAAATACAAAGCAAGACTTGTGGTCAAAGGATTTAGACAAAAAGAAGGTCTTGATTACTTTGACACATACTCACCGGTTACTAGAATAACATCCATTAGAATGCTAATTGCCATTGCATCTCTATACAATCTAGAAATTCATCAAATGGATGTGAAAATCGCTTTCTTAAATGGTGAGTTAAATGAAGAAATTTACATGGAACAACCAGAAGGTTTTTCTGTTTCAGGAAAAGAAAAGAAAGTGTGTAAATTGGTTAAATCATTATATGGTTTAAAACAAGCGCCAAAGCAATTGCATGAGAAATTTAACAAGGCAATAATGTCAAATGGATTTAAAATTAATGAGTGTGACAAATGTGTTTATATTAGAAACACAGACAAAGGTTATGTCATTGTATGTCTTTATGTAGATGATATGCTCATCATAGGTAGTAATAATGATATGATTAAAACTACCAAGAAAACGTTGAATAAACATTTTGACATGAAGGACATGGGCATTGCTGATGTAATTCTTGGTAAGAAAATTACCAAAACATCATAAGGATATGCTTTGTCACAATCTCATTACATTGAGAAAATATTTGACAAATTCAGCAAAGATGATGATCATCTTGCTAGAACACCTGTAGATGTTAATTTGTATCTTTCTAAGAATGTACACGAAAGTATTTCTCAATTAGAGTATGCCCAAATTATTGGAAGCTTAATGTACTTGATGAACTGCACTCCCCCAGATATAGCTTATGCACTAAGTAAATTAAGTAGATATACGTGTAATCCATGTGTAGAACACTGTAAAGCAATTATAAGGGTTCTAAGCTATCTCCGATTCACTCGAAATATTGGGTGAATTATACTAGATATCCAAAGATGCTTGAAGGATATTGTGATGCAAATTGGATATCGGATACAAGAGACTCAAAGTCCACCAGTGGGTATGTCTTTACTCTTGGTGGGGCGGCTGTATCTTGGAAATCTTCCAAACAGACTTGCATTGCTAGGTCTACTATGGAATCAGAATTCATAGCTTTAGACAAAGCAGGGGAAGAGGCAGAATGGCTTCGCCACTTCCTTGAAAGATATTCTAATATGGCCAAAACCGGTGCCTGCTATATGCATACATTGCGATAGTCAATCTGCAATAGGTAAAGCACAGAGTCATATGTATAACGGTAAGTCTCGACATATTCGTCGTTGACATAATACCGTAAGACAACTACTCTCTAATGGAATTATTTTCGTTGATTATGTGAAGTCTAAAGACAACATAGCGGATCCACTAACCAAAGGATTAGCAAGAGAGTTAGTTGAGAATTCATTGAGGGAAATGAGACTTAAGCCTATGAAATAAGAGTTACCACAACGGCAACCAAACCTAGTTGACTGGAGATCCCAAGATCTAGGTTCAAAGGGACAACCGAGTTATGAATGACTCAGAAGGATCACTGGGGAGTCTAACTCCTACCCATTTCTATGATGAAATAGTGATGTCTGCAACGTTTTAGGTTAAGTGAAACTTTTAATGATTCTTATATCTAGGTAAATCTAGTGGAGTATGGCAGGATACTCTTCATAAGAATCACCTATGTGAGTGTGAACTGGGCCAGTTCTATAAGATTTGTGAAGAGCTACAAGTCTTTAGAGCATTCATGAAAGAGCAGGTTGTTCAGGGCCAAAATGAACACAATAGTGAGAACTAAAGCGTATGCAGGGATATCTTGTGTGAGTTCTATTGTCTTGGTTTACACAAACGGCTGAACAGTTCAAGACATCATGTTCACTGGTTAGCTAGTAAATCCGATAGTGTCTCACAAGGGAAGGTTCAAAGTCAAAAGCTACCTATCCTTTGCAGAATATTTTCAATTTCTGTACACTTTGTAATTAGATCATGTTGTTGCATTTTCTCTCCGTCAAATTCCATTCACGTGGGGGATGGTTGGAAAATTGGTTTATATAGGCTTATTTTGAGCCGACTTTGAGCCCAAAATTGAGAGGGCCCCAAATGTCTTTTGGGGTGGGTCCGAAGAGGTGAAGTGTTCCTTGCCGTGTGGCAAGTCACACGGTGAAGACAGTTCGTCAAAACCATTTATGAGTGAATGGGAACATGACGTCGTTTTCGGGTTCGTGGAATAGGAAATTTAAGGAAGTAAATGTGGGTTTCTTTGGAAAGGGTTGTCCCACATTGAAACTTTAAGAGAGTTTTGTTGAGTTTATAAGCTCTAGCCTATAATACTTGGGTTGGGCCCCAAGGGGCACCCCAAGTTTGTAGAAGGGAGGAGTTATGGACAAAGTGAACCTTAGCCCAAACCACCACACGCGCGCGCACGCCGCCTCCGTCCGGCCGTACCGGGCGCGGGTGTGGGTCAAGTCGGGTCGATTCTAATATGATTTTTTTGGACAAAATTTATTTGAATTTGAAATGAAATTAAATTCAAAGTTGTGCCAAATAATTGAATTATTTTTCTGTCCATTCAGTCTGAAAATTCCAAACAGTTTTTAATCTGTTAGACAGTTTCAAATTTCTTAACTGCCCAAAGCTTTTGAAAGCGATATTTATATCGTATATGAGGTTCAAACTGTCTAAACTGTCATGATTACAAACAGATCTGTTTGAATTTCAAACAGAATTTGTCCAGCCTGTTTTGCACCTGTTCACTACCTATTTGCACCTGTTCGGGGTAGCCTTTAGTTGCTTATAAATACCAACACTCCAACAGTGTTTTCCAATCCGAAAATTAGTCTGCTTTTATGCCTTCGCTGTCCAGATTTTGCTCTAGTGCATTTATTCTTCACATATTAGTTTTAGATTAAATAATCAGAGAGTTAGAACACAGGTTTGGTTCGCCGAACAATTTGTTTTGGAGTGCTACTACAAATTAGTTAAGATCATTGTATCCTGGGAGATAGACGCCACTCAACCGTAAGCACCGTAGTGGGGTGAATCTGTCTTAAGGATAGAGTGTCACACACTCGACTTGGTCTTTGAATTAGTTATTCAGTTCTACAAAATAAATACTGTAAGTTTTATTTTATTTTTGTGTGAATTGTTTCATATTATTTTATTTACATAGAAGATTGTTCCAACAACAACATCCTTCAATAATATAATATCTGCAATTGGTTTTGACCATGATGGCAATGAATATGATGGTAGAGAAGTGATGAGACTGCCCGGATGGTTCCCTATAATCATTTCCAATGTCAGCACTCCAAAACTATAAATATCACAATTCTCATTCACTTCCACCATGTAATTCTACAAAAACATATAGATAAATATAAATAAAATAAATTAATAATAGTAACAACAATGATAATGATAATAATAAATAAATTTTTGGTCATGCTCTGTTTTGAAACTTGAATAGATTGTATTATCATAAAATTGACAACGCTAACATGCACATGAGGACAAGCTATTGATTTATGGGTTGAGTTCATAGATGAAGCATCAATTCAAGGAAATTTAAGGAACTAATAGATAAATGCCAAATTGCTAGTGCTAAGATTCAAATATCAAATCATGATTAGCATGAATATAGCTGAAAAGAACAAACTTCTCTCTGGTCCTTAATCGGACTGGAGAGGTCCAATTGGCTCATTGTAGGCCAATGTCAAGCTGGAGAGGTCCAATTTGCTCATTGTAGGCCAACGTCAAGCTCACTTTGGTGATCCAAACTGTTCATCTAGTAGGGCTCACCTAAACAGATCATCCATGGAAAAATTAGCTTGATTAGACATCTCTAACCATATAATCGGAAATGGACACCCATTTAATTCATTCATGTGGAAAGCTTACAATCTTTCAACATGTCATTATGATTAATAATTGAAATAAACTGTATATGAGTGAGTGAGCTGCAAATAAATTATGCCAACAAAAAATGGATACCTGGGGCAGCATATCCAATGGTCCCCGCAAATGCAGTCCAATAGTATGAATCAGGCTTTAGAAAAGCTATGCCAAAATCTGAAATGTAAGCCATATATTCTCCATCTAAAAAAACATTCTTGCTAGATATGTCTTGATGGATAATCGGAGGCAAACATTCATGGTGCTTATAAGACAAACCATTTGCCACACCATTAATAACATTGACCCTCTTAATCCATTCAAAATCCACAGCTTCTTTCTCATTGCTTAGTATCTTTTTCAAGCTTTCCCTTTCTAAGTATTCATAAACCAAAAACAAATGTCATGGATGTGAAAAAAAACTATAAAGCTTTGCGATATTAAGATGTCAAATTTCCATCAATGCACGGATCTTACTTGGAAAACTTTTCAAATGAGCCAACTCACCAGCTTGTGATACTTCAAATTTCTTCATAGTAACAACTTGACCACTCAGTAAGTGAGCTTCATAAACAACACCAAATCCTCCCTCCCCAATGCAATGATTGGAGTTGTTGCATCAATGATGTTATCATACACCAATTTTCGGTCATAGCTTCATATGGAAAACAAATTTTGATTGTTTGCTCCTTTAAGCTCCGTTTCTTTCATCCTCACTTAGATTAGAAGACACAACTACAGAAAACTACACAAAAGATAAATAAAATGACAAAAAATGGAAGTAAAATCCAGACAATAGCTTCGTTGCCCTTTTTCCCAACTGTCTTGTTAAGCGAGCAAGATTTTAAACCTGTGGTGTTGCCACACAAACCTGTTTTCCCTCGTAGTGCTTCAAATGGAACTTAGAAGGCTTTGATGTTGGGAAGAGGACCCTCCAACTGATTGTAGGATATGTCAACCAATGCCAAACTTAACATTTCATCCAGAGTGGATTGGATGGAGCCGTGGAGTTCATTGTGGAAATTTCTAAGCTTTTCAATGCTACAAGTTTTTGTGGAACCGCACCTATTAGTAGGTTTTGACTGAGATGAAGACTTTGAAGTGAATGTAAATTACCTAATTCAAATGGAATACCTTCCCCAAGATTATTTTTTCTCAAATTCAAGTTCAATAGTTTCGTGCAATCTCCTAATTGTTTGGGAATTGGACCACTTAAATCATTTGCTGCCAAGTTAAGGTGTTCCAACTCATATAGTTTGGAAATTTACAATGGAATGTTTCCTGAAAGTTTGTTATCACTTAGGCTGAGATGAAACAACGAAATCAAACTTGCCAATTTTATTGGGATCTCCCCAACTAGTTGATTGGAAGAGATGTCAAGTACACACAAATGTGTTGCCTTTGCAAGCTTAGGAGGTATGCCTCCCGAAATGTTAATGTTGGAGATTCTAAAGATAGTCAGATCACAAGACTCACCCCATTTTTCTGAAAGTTGGCCATAAAATTTATTATAACTCAGATCAATGTAATTCAATGTAGGGTACGTACCAAAATCTTCGATAAATTTCCAGTGAGTTCATTTCTTTCAAGCCTAACTCTATATAGATTGGTGCAGTTTTTTATCAAGCTTTTAGGAATTAGGCCTTGGATATGGTTGTCATTCGCTGCCAAAAGTCTTAATAAACCACCGAAGCATATATCTCGTGGTAACTGGCCAATAAGCTCATTTTGAGATACCGCAAATACAACCAAAAATGTGAGATTATTCAATTTAGGAAGGATGGTACCAGTTAACTGATTTTGAAATAAGGACAACATCTAGAGCTTCCTTAAGTTCCTATATTGGAAGGAATGTGTCCAGAGAGTTTGATGGAATTGCGAAATAAACGGGTACTTAAGCCACTCAAGTTCCCTATAGAAGCAAAGATTGAACCTGTGAGATAGTTGCTATGGAAGGAGAGGCCATTGAGACTGCTAAGCATTCCTATTTATTAGGGGATTGAACCCGAGATTTGATTCAAGGCCATGTTGAAGAAGTTAAGATTTGACAATAGGCACATTTCAAATGGAATAGTTCCAGAGAGATGGTTGAGGGACAAGTCAAGGAAGATGAGTTTGGAAAGGTTACTGAAATGTGGGGGAATGATTCCGGCGAGTGAATTGTGTCCATTCGGAGAAGACTGGGGAAGGATGAGAAGTTAAAATTGTGAAGCATACCTCGTAAGCCATAACATGTAAAGTTCATAGATGTGACTCTTCCAACATTGTTGCAACAAATGCCAACCCAATTATTGCAAGGGTTGTTGCTTCCAACCCATGATGACAGGAGAGATTGGCTTTGATTGTCAAGGCTAGCTTTCCATTTCAAAAGAGCCACTGCTTCCGTTTCTTCTTTTCCAAAGGAAGCATAAGCAGCAACATTAGAAGAAGAGACAGACCAATGCAAGGATGATGATTGAAGGGGCTAAATATGAAATGGGCCAGATCCAAGCCTTGGGCCGGTCCAATCTTCTAAACCCAAATCCAAATAGGTCAGATGAATGTGTGGGCAAGCCAACTAAGCCCAACTCCATTACCAACCGTCGACCCAAGTTCTCAAGCACTCGGGCCCAACTCGCAGTGGAAAGGCCAATCCAGCCGCGATACTGGGCTGGGCCGAGCTGCAAGACTCAATCTATGGGCTGAACCCATCATCATAATCAAAGTGGGCCGAGTACTCCTAATGCTCCTAGTGCCCATGCGCTTGGCATCAACCTTTGCCAGCGAAAGGGTCACATCATCAGGGATACTATAGTCTCGGTGAAACATGGCCATAGCCTCAGGGGTATCAACTAATGAGCGAAACTTCCCCATTAAACAAACCTAATGGGACAGAGACAAAACTCAGACAACAAGATGCCAGAGACAATGGCGCAAGGGCCAAACAGGACGATTAAAACAGAAAAAGACAGGAAAAGAAGAGTCCTAGGGGAACTTACAGAGATCAAAACAGTAGTGGCAAGCAGGCGGCGCTAAAATGAGAATAGCAGCGGAATGTCTGGACAGAGCACTGATGAGATTGGCTCAGAGAAACGAAAAGGGTCTTGAACTCTCTAAAAGATTGAAAATAGACGAAGGGGTTTGGATTGATAGCTCCAGAGCATTTATTGCACCATCCAGCGTGAAGGTACACGAAGCACGACCATCGGTATGGAATCGGCGCACTATCGCTGCGCACTAATACCACGCCGCCACGTATCACCATGAAAGGACATATGCAGGGGGTGTGTGTCAGGATTGAACTGTCACCAAGGCCAAACTGGGGCAGATCCGAAGCGACGCAACGCTTGGAGTACAGAACAATAGCTCCCCCCAAAGGAAACCTTAGCGCGAGCTAGGGGGCAAATGAATGGGCTAAATACGAAAGGGGTCGGATCCAAGCCTTGGGCCGGTCCAATCTTCTAAACCCAAATCCAAATGGGTCAGATGAACGTGTGGGCAAGCCAACTAAGCCCAACTCCATTACCGGCAGTCCACCCAAGTCCTCAAGCACTTGGGCCCAACTCGCAATGGAAAGGCCAATCCAACCGCGATACTAGGCTAGGCGGAGCTGCAGGACTCAATCTATGGGCCGAACCCATCATCAGAACCAAAGTGGGCCGAGTCTATACAAAGATATCCGAATGGGCCAACCCATCTCTACAATGGTCTCACAAAGGGCCGAGCCGAGGCACAACGGTATCGAGCCGAGGGAACCTCTTAGAGAAACGTGGAAGCTGTGAGTGTATGCATGTGCAAGTTGCCACCTCAGCTGGTCCCTTACACCTAGAATCGCGGAAACAATTAAACCAGAGAAATGTGGTTTGTTATCAGCATGACTACAATGAGTATATGCACCCCTTAACAACTACCAGATGGTCCCCTACCTTGGACAATGTTAAAAGTAAAGCTAGCAGCACCATAGCTCCATGAAACCATCTTGGGTAACAAGCAATGAGATATATATATATATATATGTATAAACTACATTGGCTTCACAAGGAGGTAACTGATCTAAGCTGAACCCTACTTACTAAAACTCAACTCTCTACACTTAGGGAGCACTTTACTTCTTCTCCGATTACTCATTCCCACACCGGAGGGGTTATCCGGCCAACCCCAGCCGGGCAGCTCTTACCTTGCTCCTTGCTGTAGGGCCTCAATTCCTGGATAGTCCAATCGAGTGCGGAGCTCCGATCCACTTTCATCTAGTGCGGTTTTCGATACGCACAATGATGACGAAGAAAAACTTGACTTGGAAAGGAATGAACTGGTTGGAAGGCCTCTTGGCTAACAATTTCATTGTTGGGTTTGTTATTACAAGGTATGATGAGCAGTTGTTGGATGGAGGGGTGGAGAGCATTTATTTCTTTGAATGCGTGGGGAGGTATTTATGGGTAGGTAATTTTAAGAGAATTATAACTTTTCGTACAAAAATTTCATATATAACCATCCTTTTGCAAAAATATAATCGTCACGTCATTCTATATAGGATTTTATGTATAAAAATTAGAAAAATGCAATATATGACAATGATTATTATTATTGTTATTATTATTATTATTTTAAATAATGTGACAACTGCTTGGGAATTCTCATTTAACTTGTTAAAAATTTGGTAGTTATTGTCGTGCATAGACCAGAAGGGAATACAAATTATACAAATCTTAATCACATCGTAATCAAAAGAATATAAGAGAATTAATTAGGAGTATCATACAAAAAGAAAGATTAATTATAATTTTTGTGCAACTGAATTAGAATGTTTTACTTTAGGATAAAACCTATTGGGTTGACTTTTAATTATAAAAGCATCATCTTTACATCACTTTGACGTGTTTTTTTTAACATAATTTAGTTTTGTAAGATTGAGCTTTTTTTTTTTTAATTACTTTTATAATCACAAGTTTTTAGATATTTTTTTTTAAATTTTTGCCAAACATAAGTTTAGAATTTGAACAGAGTCATCCATGATATTGAAGTGTAAGTCATGCATAATAGTGAAGTATAATGATGACACATGTCATTATCATGGCCCATTAGCAGTTACAAAGTGGGTTACATGGTAAGCAAGATTAATAGCAAGTTAAATCTGTCAAATTTTTGATTTGGACAACATTGGCAACCATGAAATCAAGAGAACAATTGGGTACAAAAATCTACTCTAAGCACATATATGTGTTCTCATTAGGATTTTATTTAATTTTTTCACAAAATGGACCACAAGTTACTTCTGGTGATTTATGAGCCATTGAGTGGTAAACAGAATTCATTATACCTTTGCACTCTGTTAGGAAACCCTTCTTCCTGATGGTAGTGGAACAAATCATTTCTTTCTACATTAAAATCGAGCATTTCTTTTTATAAAAATCTCTTCTCAATACATGGTTTGATTTGAACGGCCTCCACTCATCTCATGTAATGGTTTATATCGAGCCAAGTTAGAATTAACGTACGAAAATAGTGCTTAAGCTAAACCTAATGAGCTTTTCTTATAAAGGCTAGGTCAGGCTAGGTCACCGAAAACCTTATGTGCAAGCTCTGTCCAATGGGTTTGACCTAGCATGGGTTAACGGGCCAGCTTATTAGTCAAGTTTAAAAATGTCGGTTTCCTTTGGGAATATTGAATTTTAGTTTAAAAGTAAAAAATGTGGCATGAGTTATTTTGACTAAATTAGTCAATAAAGACAAAATGGATTAATTTAACCAATAAGAAAAAATATCATATCTAAATTATAATCATTTCATTTTTTTTTTCACAATCATCAAATCAACTATAAAAAAAAAAAAAATCAATATTTATCCCATAGACAATTTTTTTAATCAGGTTAAAATAGTAAAAAAAAAAAAAAACGAAGCTAAATTAGCTCATTCCAAACGAAAACTAAAAAAGCCAAAAAAATCAACAAACTATAAAAAATAAAAAGTAAAAAAAATAAGAAAAGAAAGAAAGAGTCAAAGATTCTATTTTTTAAGTTTTTTTTCGTAAAAAACTAAAAAATCTTTCAAAATATACTAATTTTTTAACCTTAGATTTTAACCAAAAAATTATTGAAATAGTTTGTTCTTAAATGAGACATGAGATTTGTGCTTACTTTTAGCATTATTATGTTATGATGTGCACCCCTTTAGGGGGACACATATGATATGCACCTATCATAAAATGTGTAATTTTATTACAAAATTTTGTAACATCAATTTCAAAATGCGTAATCTTTCACAAAATTGGCATAATAAAAAATATCATAACCAAGCCATAAACTTTTACAATATCAACTACAAAATTTTAAACATAATTTATGTCAATTTATAACAAAATTACGTATTTTATAATTGATGCTACGAAATTTTATAATAAAATTATAAAATTATAAATTTTTGTAGTAGAATACATATAAAGGGGTGTACGCCATAATATTTCTCTTGATGACCACGTGATGAAAATCAAATTTGTTGCAAAAATTCAACCATCTGCGATGCTTCTTTTGGGAAATCAGCTTCTTAACTTATTTTAATCACATCAATTCTTTTCATTTTGTATTGTCTTTTTATAATAAGTTTTACAAAAAAAAATCAACTACAGCCCAAAACAATCCCAAATCATCCCTCTCCCCCTCCCCTCTCTCTCTCTCCCCCAAAATTTTAAACCTAACATTATACACTTGTCTTTGTACTTATATCGAATATTGGTACTCATACCGATACTCGAAATACGTATTTATACATTCTTTGATAATTAGGTACGTGATAGGTACATCGAGAGTACACCAAGTTATGGAACATTGGTGAAGATACGTTTAATTTATTAGAGAGTTGTGATTTACTTGAAATTGTAAATCCTTTACTTTACATGCCATAAATGAAAGATGTATTATTCAATGAGGAAGTTGATCGAAGTAAAAGTTGAAATTTAGTTTTTAAAATTTTGCTTACCTTGCTTTTAGAATGAAACTTTGTTTTGTAATGTTTCCTATTTAATGGCATTAAATTAGCCTATGGACATTGCTTTGGTATTGGTATTGGTATTGTTGAACTATGAAAACTCCCTTTTGATTTTGTAATTTCTTCTTTTAGTTTTGACATTGAACTTTGATTGTGGGTTGAATCTGAAATTATAAATTATAAAAAATAAAATATTTAGCCGTATTCATATCCTATTTTTTTAAAGAAATGCCATATTAGCATACTCATAACGTACTCGTAATAGTATCCGTACCTGTACCTGTACCTGTACCCGTGCTTCATCGATCGTTACTTTGTTCCACCACCACAGGTGTGTCCCTCACCCCTCACCAGATCGTTGCTTTGTTCCAATGTGTCCTTTATTTTGCTATCCGTAATTTCTGGTAAGACTCTGTTTGGATTGGATTGGATTGAGATTAGGGAATTCGATTAGTACTAAACTAGCATAATTCAATATGTCGTTGTGATTGTTTATATATGTAAAACTCCATGACTTCACAAAGTCAAATCAGGCTTCCTCTTTTATTACATATATGGAGACTAAATATCTGTTTGACAAACTATGAGAGATCTCGTTTAAATTAAGCACAAACAAACTTCTCCAGTCCAAGAAGATGGCTCCAACTATTTGGTTCAACAAACAAATGTAAGTTTGAATAATTGTACCAGCAACTTCGATCTGGGGACCCCAATGTCAAAGGGCAGTGGCGGATCCAGAAATTGTAAAAAAATACGGACTAAGGTGAAATTATAAGATTTTTTATGCACTTAAGTAAAATTCATATAGATTTTGGTGGTTTAAAAGGCTAATTTCTTTTATAAATACTCAAAATTATATAGGCAAATAAGATTTTTGAGAATTTAGAATTACTGATAATCTAATTACTATAGTATGTCCTTTCCCTCTATGCATGGCAGAACAATGGTGAGAATTGAGAATTGAGTAAAAGGTTCGGAGGCCCAACCACTGCTTATTTGGTCAACTCATATATCTATATCTATCATTATTTATTGGAAATTCCTAAGCCTTCCCCAATTAGCATGCAGTACGAGTCTATTGCAATGACATTTTTAAAAGGCTGATCACTTTGTCAAACAGATGGAAAAGAAAAAGGAAAGGAACCGTAAAAACAAAAATGAAAGAAGAAAAACAAAAGTAGTAGCAAATCAAAGGTCAGATAGATATTAAGTGAAATGATGATTAAATTTTATAATTCAATGGAAAGTACACAACTCAAGTATGAAAGCTTACTAAAAGACTGACTTTCATTCATTAGGCCAGCGTGAAACTAGAAAGAGAGATGTGCTTGAACTACAGGAAATCATTATTCAAAGGATCTGATGTGTGAATCATAATAGAATTTGTTCCCTATTTCCTCCCTGTAGATATGAGATCTTATATGTCTATCAAATTGAACCAGCGTGAACTTCATAGCTCAGTATTTGATTATGTATTTGCATTTTCTATCTATAAATACCTTTCCATGGACTAGAAGAACTTCATGCCCTTCATCATCCTTCCATCCAAACAACTGCTCCTCATTTTTTGTGGTAACAAACCAACAATGACATCCTCAGTAAAGAGGCTGTCCAACTAGTTCATTCCTTTCCAAGTTTTGTTTGTTTTTATCATCATCATTGCGGTCGTCTCTTCTTCTGATTCTGCTGCTCATGCTTCTTCTGCAAATAAAGAATTTGGAGACGAAGGAACTGAAGTAGTCGCTCTCTTGACATGGAAAGCTAGCCTTAACAACCAGAGCCAATCTCTTCTATCATCTTGGGATGCAAGCAACCATTGCAGTTGGGTTGGAATTGGATGCAACAAAGCCGGTAGAGTCACCCATATAGACCTTGAGAATTACGGTTTGAGAGGTACACTTTTCAATCTTAACTTCTCTTCCTTCCTTCATCTTGTCCGCCTTGAACCATATAACAACTCAATCCATAGGACCATCCCCTCAAACATTTGTAGCCTTGTGAGACTCACCTACCTAAGCTTGTCCTACAATCGTCTTTCAGGAACAATTCCATCCGAAATAGGAATGCTTAGCTCTCTCAGGGAACTCCTTCTGTATTCTAACAATTTTTCAGGTCCAATACCTCTGTCTATTGGAAACTTGGGTAATTTAACCAAATTACGCCTTACCAAAAATAAATTTGTTGGACCAATCCCTCAAGAAGTTGGAATGCTAAAATCTCTCATTGATCTCCAAATGTCAAGGAACAATCTCACAGGTTCAATCCCTACTTCTATACAGAACTTGGCCAACTTAACCATCTTAAGCCTTTATGAAAACCAACTTTCTGGATCGATCCCTGAAGAAGTTGGATTGTTAAGGTCTCTACCTAAGTTGTCTCTCACTTTTAATAACCTCACAGGTACAATCCATACCTCAATGGCGGGGAACTTGACCAATTTAACCATCTTATACCTTTATGGAAACAAACTTTCTGGGTTTATCCCTCAAGAAATCGGAAAGCGTATGTCTCTCAATGAACTTGATTTGTCAACAAATAATCTCACAGGTTCAATCTCGACCTCTATAGGGAACTTGGCCAACTTAACCATTCTGAACCTTTATGCCAACAAACTATTGGGAAACATTCCTTCTAGTATTGGAAACTTAAATAAGCTCAAACAATTGATTTTATTAAGTAATCAACTATCTGGCTCCATTCCTCTGTCATTTAATAATCTTACACATTTACAAAGCTTGCAGTTAGCTTTTAACAGGCTCACAAGTCATTTACCACCCAATGTATGCCTTGGTGGATTACTTGAATATTTTTCTGCATCTGACAATAATCTCACAAGCTCGATCCCAAAAAGCTTGAAAGTTTGTGCTAGATTGTACAGACTTAGGCTTGACAGAAACGAACTTGTAGCAAATATATCAGAAGATTTCGATGAATACCCACATTTAAATTATATTGACTTGAGTTATAATCATTTATATGGTGAGCTATCTCCAATGTTAATGTATATAATAATATATGCATTGTTAATGTATATAATAATATAATTGTTAATAATGTATCAGGCCTACTGTTACTATATATATAAAGTATAGACTATACAGATAGATAGTGGAATCTTTCGGCTCGCCTTTTCCCTTTCGGCGCCACTTTGGCATGATGATGTTTGTAATGTTCTCTCTTATATAACGGAGAGTGTACCTCTTTCTTCAGATATCAAATATACAAGAGTTCTATTTTCCCTTTCATGGTATTAGAGCACAGGTGTTTTTCCTAGTCTCCTTTTCCGTTGCATCACATTTTCTGTTTGGCAGATTGTTGCGTATCTCGTCCTTTTCTAATTTACAGAATGGACAACACCAGCCCTTTCGTCTCTTCACGACGAAGCCAATGCCACCAAATTCATCATCATTCGATGCTTCACGCGCCCCCACGCACTGCCAGAACATTAGGCCACGCGCTGCCTAGTTATCAGACGCGCCCTACGCACCTCCTACACTTGTCCCGTGCTATTATGCGTCATGGCCTCATTTGCTAACGTGAGCCGCGTTTTTCTAACGTCAGCCCTGGCTACTTTCGTGCGCTGCTTCTGCTCCCCTGCTATCATGTGTCGTATGCCTTTATGCTAACGTGCGTCGCACCTATGACATCATCCTTGCAGTTGTGACATCATCCTTGTTTGACCAGATTTGTTGACCATAATAGTCAACTCACTTTGACTAGCCAATTTACTACCTTTCTGGTCGTATTTTTGGTCAGTTCAGTCCTCTTCCCACTGATTTCGACCCTTTTAATTCACTGGTAACCTCGGTTTTTTCAGATTCAACATCAATAGTGTTGTTTTTCCTTCATGGATCGCCCGGACTCTTCTCATCACCCTATTTTCGTTGTTCTTGACGGGACCAATTATGTCTTATGGACACAAGCCATGTCTGGCTTCCTCAAAGGCAAGAAACTTTGGCGTATTATCACTGGGGATGTGCGCAAACCCATCTAAGAGACTGCTAAATCAGCTGACAAATATGTAGACCGCTTGGAGGATTAGAACAGTAAGAACTATCAGATCATCACTTGGCTTCGGAATACATCTACTACATCCATCAACCTTCAATTTGGTTGCTTCCAACTTGACTCTATTTCCACTCCGGCAAAAGACATCTGGGTTTCTTGAAAGACCGATATCAGACTACTGGCCTTGTTCACCAATATTAGCTTCAGAGTCATCTTCACCGTATGCGCCAAGAGCCAACTCAGCCTATTAATGATTTCCTCTCCCAAATTTATTCTATTTGGGATCAGCTCGCTCTCTCTGAACCTCCTAGGCCCCATACTAATGATGCTGCCTTGTTTACTACTTACCGTGACCAACAGCGATTGGTTCAGTTTCTTATGGCTCTCCCTCCCCATTTTGAGCCAGTGTGTGCATCTCTCCTTCATCGCACTCCTTTACCCACTCTTGAGTAGGCTATTTCCAAACTATTATCAGAGGAAACTCAGCTTGGTACTCTCTACCTGCACCCTATGGACTTTGTTCTTGCTACTCCCTAGACTCAGAGTTCTCCTTCACTACAACGGTCCACTGCCTGCAATTACTGTCAAAACAGAGGTCTTCCGTCTACTCATTCTCTGGTTCATTGTCCAATTCGCCTTTGTTGGTTTTACAACAAGACTGGCCCTGGTTATCTACAGCAAGATTGCTTTTGCAATCCAGCACGAGCCTCATCTGGTTCATCCTCTCGCAATGGTTCTTCCAATGGGAATTTTTCACGGGGCAACTCTCAACGATCTGGGCATCCGTTTAAATCTATGCCTGTTCCTCGCACTGTTGCTGCTGCCTCAGAGCACTTACCTCCTTCTGTGCCTGTAGATCTTCTACTCCAGTCTTTTCTCAAACCGATGTCGAAGCCATGTTCCAACAATTTCTCTCCACTTTTGGTACTCCTCCCTCTACTGCTTTGTCTGTCACCTCAGGTAACACTTCCTGCTACTTTGACTCAGCTTGTTGTAATCACATGACCTTTGACCCTACTATTTTTACTTCTCCCTCTTCTGATCCTCATGTTCCTTCTTTTCATACTGCTGATGGGTCTCTTTTATTTGTAAGTCATGTTCGTTTTGTTTCCACCTCTTACCTATCTTTATCTCATGCGTATTTTATGCCTGCTCTTATCTTAAACCTTATTTCCATTAGTCAATTATGTGAGCATGGTCTAACTGTTACCTTTTCTCATACTGGTTGTTTAGTGTAGGACCCTCAGATGGGACGGACTATTGGGATTGGCTGTAAGCATGGATGTCTCTATGAACTCATCCATCTTTATGTTCCGGTTTCTTCTCAGCTCGCAGCTCCTACCACTGCTCCTCTTTTATCTCCTTTTCAGCTTTGGCACTGTCGTTTAGGCCATCTTTCTGTTGGTTGGTTAAAGTCTTTAATTTCTAGTGCTCAATTAGGTCCTGTTAGTTCTGATACCTTAGATTGTTTGTCATGTCAACTTGCCAAACAACCTACTTTATCGTTTAATAAAAGTGACTTTATTACTCTTGAATCTTTTGATCTCATCCATTCTGATATTTGGGGCCCCTACCCTACTCCTACTATAGGAGGTGCACGCTATTTTGTTGTTTTTATAGATGATTTCTCCCGTTTTACATGATTGTTTCTTATGAAAAATCACTCTGAACTCAAACAAATTTATTACAATTTTGCTACAATGGTACAGACCCAATTTTCTAAAACTATTAAGATTTTTCACTCCGACAATGCCATGGAATATAAAGATTTTGATTTTCTTTCTTTTCTTCAGAGTCATGGTACTCAACCTCATCGTTTTTGTCCAGGCACGTCTCAACAAAATGGACGTACTAAACGGAAACATCGGCATATTCTCGACATTACTCGAGCTCTCCTTCTCTCTTTCTCTTATCTGAAATTTTTTTGGGGCGAAGTCGCTCTCACTGCTGCTTACACTATCAATTGTATCCTTACCCCTGTCATTCATAATCACACTCCGTATGAGCATTTGCATGGCACTCGTCCCCCTTGCACTAATCGTAGGGTCTTTGGGTCTGCCTGTTTTGTTCTTCTCCAACCTCATGAACACAACAAACTTGAACCTCGCTCATGTCTTTGTTGCTTCTTGGGGTATGGTATTGAACATAAAGGGCATCGTTGTTGGGATCTGTGGATACGCCCCACGTGAGGGCCTCACCCCACAGTTCGGACTCAATTTGTCGTGGTTCTTAATCTGAACCAAAGAGTCCAAATCAGGCAAATCGTTTTGGAAAACAGATTTTTGTAAAGAAGTGCCAAACATGGACTGCTTTGCTAGATACAGAGTCACCACCTAAATATTTTTTAATGGGGGAATTTAGGAAACCCTGACTCGTTTGCCTAAGGCCACGTGTCCGTCATCACCAAAGTTCCCTCGGCTCGGGAACTTGGGTACGATTGGGGAAGGTCAGCTATGAGCACCCCCTCTCGCCCGATCCGAAGATCGGCCTCTACTAACCATGATATCTCGTTTTTGAAAACACATGCGTTCTTATTCCGATTAATTAGCTAGAATTACTATGTGATGCGCACAGTAAAACAAGTATAGACTAGATTGCCTAATTTGGAACGAAGCATTGCATATTCGTTTGTTTGGAAAATGATTTGAGATTTGCTACTCGCAAGTAGGCTAAAGCACGGATTTCAATGAGTTGTCCCAACTCAAACGATCCAACCTTCATCCACAGGCATTCAGGCAGTTTATATCACATAAGCATCGAGCCACATGGTAAGCATGCTGTCATGTTAACATCTACACTCATGCGAAATGCTAAAACATAAAGCACTTACAGTGTACTCCAAGCCAAAACAATAAACATGTTAGCAATCATGCATGATCCAAGTCCATGTTAAGTGGCTAGTTGTAGACGTCCCCGAACGCATCCCGGGGAAAGGGAGTGCGAGTCCCCCCCGTTCTGGTTCGATATTGGGTCACTACAGTTCGAAGGACTCAAATGTCACGGTTCTTAATCTTGAACCAAAGAGTCTAAATCCGGCAAATCGTTTTGAGAAAACAGATTTTTTTTGAAAGAAGTGCCAAACATGGACTGCTTCGCCAGATACAGAGTCGCCACATAAATATTTTAAAATGGGAAATTTAGGAAACCCTGACTCGGTGCCAAAAGGCCACGTGTCCGTCATCACCAAAGTTGCCTCGGCTCGGGAACTTGGGTACGATTGGGGAAGGTCACTTCGTGAGCACCCGCTTCGTCAAACCCAAAGACCTCTACTAACCATGATATCTTATTTTGAAAACATTGTGAGTTCTTATTCCGGTTATTAGCCTAGGTTACTATGTGATGCGCACAGCATACAAGTATAGATTGGGTCGCCTGAATTGGAACAAAACATTTCATGTTTGTTTGTTTGAAAATGGTTTGATGGTACTACCCGCAGGTAGGCTAAGACGTGGATTTGCCACCCTCAAGTGGGCTTAGAAAACGTGATTTTGCCACTATCTAGTGGGCTTAAAACAAGCATTTGATGAATTGTCCCAATTCAGATAACTCAACCTCCACCCACAGGCATTCAAGGCAGTTATATCACATAAGCATATAGCCTCATAGTAAGCATGCTTTTCATGGCAGTCACTCACACGCATGCAAGGATGCTAAAGCATAAAACTCACCGAGTACTCCAAGCCAAAACAGAAGCTTGTTAAAAATCCATGCATGATCCTAGATACACAGAATTGCCTAATGCAACACATGCAAAGATGCAAACTATAGTAGGCTCGGCTATTCTAAACATGGCATGTGGAATGCTCTGACTATCAAGTATTCAATTTGGAATTGAAGTACAAATGCGATTTGTATGATGCGCCGGCGATGCGTGCAAAAGCAGATGAATGATGCAAACATCTTTGTCATCTTGTATGCTAATTGAAATATGCCCTATATCTAACCATCATAAGCGGGTAAATAAAAGGGAAGAAAGACGTGGGGTTGGAAGACATACATCACACTCACCCACACTTATTACAATTTTGCCCTCGCACAGAGGGTCGGAATAAATAATATCTGATCAAATAAAAGAATAATCTGATCAAAATAGATATACAAATTCCTAATTAATTATCAAATTAACTAAGAAAAATTGTAAACTGGCATGCAAGCCAGGGGGCTGCCTCGATTCTGATGAATGATATATGCTGGGCTGCCTTGCGCGGAAATCCACTGGGATGCCCCAATTAGCCTCTGTTTGCACCTTTTTTTCGAAATGCGTGCCAGACTCCGAAAAGTTACTAATTCTTCATTTTGCTGCAACAGAGAGCAGGAAGGAGGCATAGCAATGTATTTCACAAAATATATGCATGCCTCGATCCTCGTGCCACCAATCACGCATCTCGATGCATGATGGCCGAGGAGCCGAATTGCACAACACAATATAGGATGAATGCAGATGAATGCTACAACAAAACCTAACTCCATCATGGGTAATCTGGAGTGTCGGTGACTTGGGAATTGAGACCCGTTCCGTTGCTGGTCTGAGCGTGCCTCGTTTCCGTGCGAGACTAACTCCTATCCCGAACACAATGCAATATGCATGATATGCATGAATGCGACTAAAATACAATCCTAGCATGCACAATGCTATGAAAATGAGATGCTTCGAAATGCGTGCACACGGGCACGCAAACCGAGGCGATGATTTTAAGGCATGAATTGGCATACGCAATGCAATGATGGGCTTATACCAACATGAGAGGGCTTCAGCCACACTCACATAAGAGGCCGTCGGATGAAAATGGAGTGTCTCGAAATGCGTACACACGCACGCAAAGCGAAACGAGGCAAATGGCATATAATGCGATGAGACTAAAATGGCATACAGAATGCAACGATGCTAAAATGACATACAGAATGCAAAATGGACTTACACTAACATGAGTGAGCCTCAGCCACACTCATATAAGAGGCCGATGGATGAACATGAGCTGCCTTGAAATGCGTGCACGCGGGCACGCAAACCGAGGCAATGGATAAAGGCATGAAATGGCATGCAAATGAGACTTGGCATATGGCATATGGAAAATGCAAATTTCAGCAGCCAAAATGATGCAAAAACAGCCCCCGAATTGTAGCAAAATTACACCCGATGCACGAAATGCTATGCTAAGTACCCGAAATGACTTGCAGCTATGCCAAACATGCACAATATGGACATGAAGTGTAAAGACAGATGCTAGGCAGCCCCTAAACTAGCATTTTTCCAGTGCGAAGCATGGCCAAACAACAATCACAAGTATGGAAAAAATAGCGTGCAAAAATGGGGGAAAAGAGGGGAATAATGAAGCAGGTGGTATATGCAATGCTCAAACTGAAAAATACAGTTCTACAACATTGAAGAGTGACTGAAAATATGAACATTTACAGCTTATGACAACTCTCAAAACAGTATGTAGATATGCTCAACATAGCATGCAAAAATATGAGCCAAAAGAGGGCTATAAAGAGAAGTATACCAAGCATTCACCAAACCAGCAAAAACCCTTAATGAAATATGACAAGAAGGCCAAAATATGAATTTTTCCAGGCCTGATGAGGGCCGAAAACAGAGGCTAGATAAGCTCAAAAAGGCATGCAAGAATGGGGGCCAAAGAGGGATATAGTGGTAGGTACAACATGGAGGCCCCAAACAAGATTGATCCCTTCTACAATGTTGTAGAGGGACCAAAAATAAGCCTACTCACAGTTAATGACATGCTCCAAAACAGATCACACAGAGGCTAAACAAATCATGCAATTTTACGGTAAATATGAGAGATTATGAAACAAGTGCATGATAGAGAGGTCAAACAGGGTTGAGCCCTTCTTCAATGTTGAAGAGGGGCTCGAAATAGGCCTAAACTCAGTTAGGGTCAGAGCCCAAAACCACAAGAAAATAGGGTAGAAAAATGAAGCAAAAATAAGCTCAAAAGAGGGAAAAGGATGCTTACCCTTGAAGACTACACTTTGGTTGCTTCTTGGCTTGAGTTTGCTGTCTCTTAGCCTCTGAAAAACCTTCCTTGCTGCTGGAATGGAAGTGGTGATGGTGGTGCTTGGTGTTGATGAACAAATGAGGCCAAGACTTGAAGATTTTAGAGGTTTTGGTACTTGGAATATAGAGAGAGAGAGAGAGATATATATGTAGGAGCTCAAAACAGAAATTTTCTAACCCTACAACAGATCTGGAGGGCTGTATATATAGGCAAAAAGGTGTAGAAAAATGGAGGGAAAAAAAAGGGGGGAAAACTAGTCAAGTTTCCCGCCAAAAAAAGCCAAAAGGGAAAGTGGTAGCTACATGTTTCAAACGGCCGAGAGTCCTTCAACAAAGTTGAAGAGGGGCTCAAAATAAGACACTTTGTAGTTTACAACCAAGTCCAACACTGCCCACAAGTACGCCTAAAATACCGTGCAAAATAGGCCTAAAAAGAGGCAAAGAGGCAAGTGAAAAATGGAGATGTCAAACAGTAAAAAGTCCTTAATCAAACATGAAAAGGACCTCAAAATATAACTATCTCAAGTTTGGGTCGGAGCCCAAAAATGTAGAATGAAGGTTCGGGAGCCAAAACCACGATTCGAGGCCCGAAAATGGTGTTAGGGCACGAGTGGTGCTCGACCACGAAGTTGGTCTCTCGGACCCCAGTGTCCCTCAAAAGGGAGGAAATAAGGTGTGTGCCAAAAACCAGAGCAAACGGAGGTGGTTAGGCGGTCCCGAACTGAGGCACACGGCCTGACGGCTCCGAAAACCGGGAACCGGGCTCCGAAATGGGAAAAATGGCCTGCGACCATGAAACGTAGCCTACGGCCACTGAGAGATGATCTACGAGACCTCTCCCTCCCTTCGGGAAGAGAAAACAGAGAAAACGGAGCCTGGTTCGCAAACCGAGGCAAAGCACAAAAGAGTCCGGAAGTCCGGAGGCAAGGCTCGCAACCGGGACTCCGCGACCTCAGAACGAGCACAATATGCAATATCACCAAGCGCTCAATCAGTGACGTCTGAGTCTTAAGGTCGGTCAAAAATGGGGTGTCTACAGTTGCCCCTCTTTGACAGAACTCGAAAGTCATAAGAATGACGGGAGTGAATGTCAAAGCCTAGAGACGACCCATTTTTGACAAGGCCGAAGACTTAGACAAAGCAGACAAGATAGACAAAGATGTGCCCGCAGGCATGCCCGCAGGCAGGGGCAAAATGCAACTGACAATGCAAGAAGCCGAACATAACTTATGATCATGCAAAGAAACATAGGGACGTATCCCGGTGTTTCGGAAAGGTATAAGCATTGGAACGTATTCCAGATGCTCTTAACCAAAGATGGTGAAATATGGGGACGCATCCCGGTGTTTAGGGACGTATCCCGGGGTTTAGGGACGTATCCCAAGGATTAGGGACGTATCCCAAGGATTAGGGACGTATCCCAAAGATTAGGGACATATCCCAGAGATTAGGGACGTATCCCAAAGATTAGGGACGTATCCCAAGGATTAGGGACGTATCCCAAATGTTAGGGACGTATCCCAGAGGTTAGGGACGTATCCCAAAGGTTAGGGACGTATCCCAGAGGTTAGGGACGTATCCCAAATGTTAGGGACGTATCCCAAAGATTAGGGACGTATCCCAGAGGTTAGGGACGTATCCCAGAGATTAAGGATGTATCCCAAAGATTAGGGACGTATCCCAGAGGATTGGGACGTATCCCAGAGGATTGGGGACGTATCCCAAATGTTAGGGACGTATCCCAAGGATTAGGGACGTATCCCAAATGTTAGGGACGTATCCCAAAGATTAGGGACGTATCCCAGATGTTAGGGACGTATCCCAAAGATTAGGGACGTATCCCAAATGTTAGGGACGTATCCTAAGGATTAGGGACGTATCCCAAATGTTAGGGACGTATCCCAAAGATTAGGGACATATCCCAGAGGTTAGGGACGTATCCCAGAGGTTAGGGACGTATCCCAAAGGTTAGGGACGTATCCCAAGATTTAGGAAAGAAGGAGAAACATAGGGACGTATCCTAGTGTTCCACGAGGAATGTGAAACTTAGGGACGTATCCCAGTGTTTCAGAAAGAAGGGAGAAACGTAGGGACGTATCCCGGTGTTTTGCAAAGAGAGGAGAAACGTAGGGACGTATCCCGGTGTTTCGAGAAGAGAGAGAAACGTAAGGACGTATCCCGGTGTTCCGGAAAGGGAGAAGAAACGTAGGGACGCATTTCGGTGTTTCAGAAAGATATAAGCGTTGGAACGTATTCCAAATGCTCTAAACCAGAGGAGGTCTAACCCGTCGCACACGCGAGGAGAAATAATGACAAATGCAAGAGACAAGGTGCATAACAATGCAAGTAATGAGCAAAACAATGCTAGATAGATGTGCACAATCAATGCAACGAATGAGCATAACAATGCTAGTGAAGTGGGTGCATAACAATGCAAGTATGAGAAGTGCATAACAATGCGGGTGGAAGGGTGCATAGCAATGCAAGTGGAATGTGCGTGACAACGCATAGTTGAAACAAAATGCCGAATAAGGGTATACAAGCCTTAACGAGACCAGATAAAAACGCGACCTCCGATTTACCTTTCGGAGGGGTTTGCAACACATTCAGCTCAAGAACGGGCACACCCTGTTCATATTAGAGAGAGATAACATCTGCTGCTGCTTTAATTGCCATTCTGACTTGAAGCAGGCTTACACTTGGGGTCGAGGCAGGCTCATTCTTCGAAACACCGACAAGGTCTGAAGAGGTACATACGGAATGCGATCTCGGAGCTTACCGAAGTTGGAACAAACTCAGATGCCCGACATTTCCCTCTTTTGCTTTTGCTTTGCAGTCCGGAACCATTATAGCTTCAGATAGGTCTTGGTTCTACTGTTCACACTTATCGAGGGTGGACCCTGCAGTTTTCGAAAGAACAAATTCCTTTTTTGCACAAATGTGGAGAATGGCACAGCACTCTGAGCACACAACAAATCATTTTTGAAATTGAGAAAATGAGTTCTCGACCGAGTATTGAGCCTACAACCTAACACAAAGAAAGACGACCCAACAACGGAAAATAAAGGTAAACAACCTAAACACATCTATTGACACTTGAAATGACTCAAAACAAGAATCAAGACAAACAAAACACAACGAAGACTCAAATGCGCCAGAGGAGCCTGTTTCACGGGTATTATTTCCCACCCTTTCTCATTTGTGATTCTCACATCACTCGGCATTCAATCTTGTTTTTACGAAAAAGCCCTTTTCTCACTTTTCTCTCATCGCACATCTCTATTCTTCAATCTCTCATTTTCAATCCCTCCCTAGATGGTTGATGGATAAGCGAAAGTTGTGGGCTCGTGCCCTAGCATTACGCTAGATTCTTCTTCTTGTTCTAGCAGTGAGTTTCTTCCACAGAGGGCAGCGCTACAATTGGGTGTTTAGCGAATCTGCGGTGACATTGGTCGACGATGCTCTGCCGGGGAGTTTGGACATGGTTAGATTTGCCCAGATGATGGAGTGGAATACCTTGCTCCAGTCCAGTTCGTGCTTCGCACCTGGCTTGATACCTCGCTGCTTGGAGGATGTTGAGAGCTTTCAGCCCTTTTGTTGTTAACCTCAGTTGTGCCTTTTCTGGCAGGTAGAGTGCCCTTCTTGGCAAGTATGGTGCCCTTTCTGGCAAGTATGTTGATAAAAGGGGAAAGACAGAGAACCTGACTCAACTGTGCCCCTAGTTCATCATTTTGACCATTTTTTGTTTTTACTTTCTACTAAAACAGTTTTGACCAACATGAGAGTTAGATTAACACGATTGTTCGATTTTTGATTTGAAATCATGTAAGTCAGGCTATGAGCACTGAAGATTTTCCTTTTTTGGGTCTAAGAAATGGTCCAGTTTTTGGAAAAGATGAAACAATTTTCGAGAAAATTAGTCAACCTCAGTAAAAATTCTCAAAAACTATTTTTGCAAACGGCCACTGCTCAACGAGCATAGAACCCACTCTCGAGATGCACAACCTCAGATTCGAAGGAAAATTGCCCCTTGCTGGAGGGGAGCTGCATGGCAACGGAAAGTTGCCCCTTGTTTGAACGGCACCGCGACGCATTGAATGGCAACGGAAAGTTGCCCCTTGTTTGAATGGCGCCGCGGCACACTGAATGGCAACGAAGAGTTGCCCCTTGTTTGGATGGCGCCAAGACTTTCTTGAATGGCAACGGAAAGTTGCCCTTGTTTGATAGCACAATGGCGCATTGTAGTCGATCCTCGAGTGGCGAACACAACCAATCCTCGGATCTGAGAAGACAAAGATGACGGAACCATCGCATGGACACAATCAAATTGAAGTGTTTCTGGTGGACTTCAGGATGAAGTTGCCTACGTATCCCAAAGATGGGAATCAAGCCTTACGTAGTTCGGGGGTAAGGTACACTCGGGTATTAACCTCTGCTTTTCAGGCTCTAACTTTTGCCAAGGCGCCCGTCGCAGGTTTTCGACCTTGCGAGCTTTGTTCTTCTTTCTTTTTCATTTCTTTTCTTTTATTTTTTTTCTTTCTTTTTTTTTTCTCCTTTTTTCTTTTTTTTTTTGCTTTTCTTCTTTTTTCTCTTTTCTTCTTTTTTTCTTTTTGCTTTTTGTATATATATCTTTTCTTGCTCTAACTTTTGCCTGGGTCGCCCTTCCCGGGTTTTCGGCCCAGCGAGCCTCTCAAAGGGTAAAAGTGTAACAAGTCCATGCCAAATGGTTTTAGGATCTCGAAGCCATCCGTATCCAAGAGAGTGGCTGTTATATCGATTTGCAGAAGGATCCATCTTCGGCTCTTCGAGCACATCTGACATCTTTGCCCCTAGTTCGAAGGGTACTGCTGTTCTAGCTTTGCAAGCTTCTTCTGATGAGGTCTGACCTTCTTGATCTGACTTTGGTGCCTCTTGTTCGAGGGCTGCTTCAAATCTGGCCACACAGGCCTCACATCGTAGTTGACCGTTGAACCTTCTGAATTCAAGTTCAAGGTTTGGAAGCGAAGGGGTTGAGTCTCGAGGCTGAGAGCGATCCTAGGTTGCACAATCTCAAGAGCGATTCCACACAGGTCTTCGCAGGACCGCATAAAACATTTTGTTTTGAAAATTTTTAAAAGCGACAAATCGCTCATGGCGAAGATAGTGTGAAACCGATGCGGATCAAGCGGGGTCCTTCTCAAGACTCACGCTAACGAGCATGATTTCATTCATTAAGGGCTTAGCACGCCTCTCTTTCTCTAAATTGATCAAAGTTTTTGCAAATCCCGAGGAATTCATTCCTCTTCGTTTTCCTTGAAGTGTTCAAAAAGTTTTGAAAAACTTAGGTCAATACAATGACTTCAAGGCGCAGAAAAGAAGCGAATTCTTAGTCAAATCGCCATCTCATTCGGAACTTCAAGCATAATCGGCACAAAGCGATAAACGCGAGGCGTGAAAATCACTTCTTTGTTTCATTCAAATCTGTTGGCATTCTTGGCTCCTGACGAACAGACTCAAAAGCGAAAAGACAAGCATAAAACAAAATGGTGGCCGAGGTAACACCCACTGGAATCACCCGACTCCTATATAAGATCGACTCGATACAACAAGACAAACCCAAAACAAAAAGTGACTCAAAACAAAAAGCAGACTCAAAACAAAACAACAAAATGACCCAATACCCAAGTCGAATGCGAAATTAACAAAGACTTGTACATTGCTCAAAAAGTGCATGCCATCCACCACAATTGAGTAAATCAATGCCGCAGGTGGTTCATCCCTTGATCGCATCACATTATCCCCCACAAGTTCACTGATCAAGTGCTGATAGACTTTGCAGGACCTGGTGCGGGGATGACCCCGTTGTCAATCAAATTTTGTATCTCGTGGCGGAGACGGATGCAACTGTCGATGTCATGACCGGTTTGTTGATGGAAAGCACAGTACTTAGTTAGGTCATGCTTTGGAGGGAGAGGATCGGGTAGAGGCCGTTGCTCCAACGGTTTCAGATGTCCTTTCCTGAGTAGGACCCCTAGGGCTTTAGATAAAGACATATAGAGTGGAGTGAAAACCCTCTTGCCTCGGGGTAGATAGTCTGAAGTTCGGGGGTTTGAAGTGGATGCACCAACAAAGGGGGTGGCTGCTCTTGGTGTGGTGGTGGCGACCATGCCCACTTCGGAAGATCTTGCAGCTGCGTCACCGCTGGTGGTCGCATTCGAACTGAGGGTAAATGCCCTCCTGGGCTGCTCCTTTTCCTGGTCAATGAGGCCCTTTTCATAGCATCCTCGATCTGTACTCCCATCTCATGCAAATCTGAAAAGGTAGGGAAGGGGAGCACGATCATTTTTTGCATTAGTTTGGGCTGGAGGTTGCGCACAACCATCCGTGTCGATCCTTATCCGCTGGCCTAACGGTCATCATTGAGGCTTGGCCCTCCGGTGAACCCGAATTGAGAAGCTCTCCTTAGGCTCTGCCTCGTCGTCTCAAGATCACGGGACGTAAACTCGATGTGGGTATTGTATGAATATTGTGCGGCGAAGGCCTCGGCCATCTCCTCGGCTTCGTTTCCTTTGAATCCTCCAATTTGGCATACCGGATGGCGCATAATACCCGGCAGTCTGCCAAAAGGGAGAGCTTGTAATCTTGTCAAGCCCATCGGCCAGTAGAACATCTGAAAACAAACTCGGTGGACCATGGGATCTCCGACCCGTCAAAGCGGTCGATGTGAGGCATCTTGAACTCCGTCCGTGATTACTGGTGCGTCGGTGTACCCGTCCTCAATGTCCGGATGGACTTTACCCACGAGATTTTTGAACAACTTTTCAAGCTTACTCAACTTCAACGCTATAGGGTCGACCTCGAACCGGAAGGGAGAGTCCGGTAGATTGGTAGGTGTTTTGGACAGCAGGGGTAAAATTGGGGGCGGAGCCGACCCTGTTGGAATGTCCGTATCTGCCTGGAGATTTGGTGTCTCTCCGGTGTTGGAGCTCTGGTGGGAGGAGCTTGATGTGAAGCGACTCTCCACTTTCTTTGTTGCAACCTAGTGATGAGCTCGGCTTTTGAGCCATGATTGCGACTTGTTGCTTGGAAAATTCGCTTGGCGGCGTCTTCTTTGCATGAGTTTCATAGTTTCCTGTATTTGACCCATCATTGCCTCCATCCCTGACGTGTTCTGCTGATCCATCTGACTGACTGGTATATCTATCCCTGTAGTAGAAAGCGAGACCTCGGCTGTTGTTCACTGATGGGGTGGATAAGGGCCCTGATCGTAATCTTTGAGCGGTGATTTGTGCTGACCGCCTTTTACCCTGCCATCGATTTCTTGAACTGAACCTCTGACCTGACAAAGTCTATTAGCACAAATTCGATGAACCTCGGGGGATATTGGAGCCTTCTGAAGCTATGGTTCCAAGACTACCTAGCAAAAGAAAACCGCAAGCGACATCTCGTTTAATTTCACCATAACCAATATGAGCAAAGTGAATGAGTGTGCTCTCTCTTGGTCTGCCCAAATTCTGTCTTTGCAACCGATACCCTCAGGCAAACTGAATCCCAAAATACTGAACCGGTGCCCGCAGGCCTGAGGCCCAAACTCATGAACTGATACATGCGTTCCTGTGAGGCGACTCTAACAAGCACATAATGAGATAAGTGAGAGCCAAAACACCCTATGTTGGGGTAGGGTTTCCCTGTCATATTTTGTCAGGAGCTAGGGTTTCACTACGCACGCAGCGGTTTCAAACAACCTATATCGGGTAAGCAACCTGTCCTAGTTTGGAATGGTCACTATGGATTTCGATATGCACTAGGTCGAATGGTCAAAAGGTGCCGGTAAAAAACCGGGGTTTGTGTTCCATCTTGTCAAAGCCCTACCGACAAACCTTATGGTCATGCCTTGACAAGACAAGCCTCCCAAATCGTTAAGAATGGCATATGGCAAACACGGTGTCCTAAGCGCACCAATGCAAATGCAATGCAAAAACACACAAGTGTAGTCAAAACCAGATATCATGAGTTCAGTCAAATTCTCTAAATCCCGGTGAGTCGCGAAGCTAGGCGTCCCCGAACGCATCCGGGGAAGAGTCGAGTCCCCCGTTCGTTCGATATTGGGTCACTACATTCGAAGGACTCAAATGTCACGGTTCTTAATCTTGAACCAAAGAGTCTAAATCCGCAAATCGTTTTGAAAAGCAGATTTTTTGAAAGAAGTGCCAAACATGGATCGCTTTGCGGAATCTGAGTCGCCACCTAAATATTTTAAAATGGGAAATTTAGGAAACCCTGACTCGGTGCCAAAAGGCCACGTGTCCGTCATCACCAAAGTTGCCTCGGCTCGGGAACTCGGGTACGATTGGGGAAGGTCACTTCGTGAGCACCCCCGCTCGTCTGGTCAAAGACCGGCCTCTACTAACCATGATATCTTATTTTGAAAACATTGTGAGTTCTTATTCCGGTTATTAGCCTAGGTTACTATGTGATGCGCACAGCATACAAGTATAGATTGGGTCGCCTGAATTGGAACAAAACATTTCATGTTTGTTTGTTTGAAAATGGTTTGATGGTACTACCCGCAGGTAGGCTAAGACGTGGATTTGCCACCCTCAGGTGGGCTTAGAAAACGTGATTTTGCCACTATCTAGTGGGCTTAAAACAAGCATTTGATGAATTGTCCCAATTCAGATAACTCAACCTCCACCCACAGGCATTCAAGGCAGTTATATCACATAAGCATATAGCCTCATAGTAAGCATGCTTTTCATGGCAGTCACTCATACACATGCAAGGATGCTAAAGCATAAAACTCACCGAGTACTCCAAGCCAAAACAGAAGCTTGTTAAAAATCCATGCATGATCCTAGATACACAGAATTGCCTAATGCAACACATGCAAAGATGCAAACTATAGTAGGCTCGACTATTCTAAACATGGCATGTGGAATGCTACAGCTATCAAGTATTCAATTTGGAATTGAAGTACAAATGCAGTTTGTATGATGCGCCGAGCCCGGTGCGTGCAAAACAGATGAATGATGCAAACATGCTGTCATACTGTATGCTAATTGAAATATGCCCTATATCTAACCATCATAAGCGGGTAAATAAAAGGGAAGAAAGACGTGGGGTTGGAAGACATACATCACACTCACCCACACTTATTACAATTTTGCCCTCGCACAGAGGGTCCGAATAAATAATACAGTCCGAAATAAAAGAATAATACAGTCCGAAATAGATATACAAATTCCTAATTAATTATCAAATTAACTAAGAAAAATTGTAAACTGGCATGCAAGCCAGGGGGCTGCCTCGATTCTGATGAATGATATATGCTGGGCTGCCTTGCGCGGAAATCCACTGGGATGCCCCAATTAGCCTCTGTTTGCACCTTTTTTCGAAATGCGTGCCAGACTCCGAAAAGTTACTAATTCTTCATTTTCTTTGAGAGAAGCGGGAAGGAGGCATAGCAATGTATTTCACAAAATATATGCATGCCTCGATCCTCGTGCCACCAATCACGCATCTCGATGCATGATGGCCGAGGAGCCGAATTGCACAACACAATATAGGATGAATGCAGATGAATGCTACAACAAAACCTAACTCCATCATGGGTAATCTGGAGTGTCGGTGACTTGGGAATTGAGACCCGTTCCGTTGCTCGGAGTACGAAACGTGCCTCGTTTCCCGTGCCCGGGCTAACTCCTATCCCGAACACGATGCAATATGCATGATATGTATGAAATGCAACTAAGATACAATCCTAACATACACAATGCTATGAAAATGAGATGCCTCGAAATGCGTGCACGCGGGCACGCAAACCGAGGCGATGATTTTAAGGCATAAAATGGCATACGCAATGCAATTGGACTTACACTAACATGAGAGAGCCTCAGCCACACTCACATAAGAGGCCGATAGATGAAAATGAGATGCCTCGAAATGCGTGCACACGGGCACGCAAAACGAGGCAAATGGCATACGCAATGCGATGAGACTAAAATGGCATACAGAATGCAACGATGCTAAAATGACATACAGAATGCAAAATGGACTTACACTAACATGAGTGAGCCTCAGCCACACTCATATAAGAGGCCGATGGATGAACATGAGCTGCCTTGAAATGCGTGCACGCGGGCACGCAAACCGAGGCAATGGATAAAGGCATGAAATGGCATGCAAATGAGACTTGGCATATGGCATATGGAAAATGCAAATTTCAGCAGCCAAAATGATGCAAAAACAGCCCCCGAATTGTAGCAAAATTACACCCGATGCACGAAATGCTATGCTAAGTACCCGAAATGACTTGCAGCTATGCCAAACATGCACAATATGGACATGAAGTGTAAAGACAGATGCTAGGCAGCCCCTAAACTAGAATTTTTCCAGTGCGAAGCATGGCCAAACAACAATCACAAGTATGGCAAAAATAGCGTGCAAAAATGGGGGAAAAGAGGGGAATAATGAAGCAGGTGGTATATGCAATGCTCAAACTGAAAAATACAGTTCTACAACATTGAAGAGTGACTGAAAATATGAACATTTAAAGCTTATGACAACTCTCAAAACAGTATGTAGATATGCTCAACATAGCATGCAAAAATATGAGCCAAAAGAGGGCTATAAAGAGAAGTATACCAAGCATTCACCAAACCAGCAAAAACCCTTAATGAAATATGACAAGAAGGCCAAAATATGAATTTTTCCAGGCCTGATGAGGGCCGAAAACAGAGGCTAGATAAGCTCAAAAAGGCATGCAAGAATGGGGGCCAAAGAGGGATATAGTGGTAGGTACAACATGGAGGCCCCAAACAAGATTGATCCCTTCTACAATGTTGTAGAGGGACCCAAAATAAGCCTACTCACAGTTAATGACATGCTCCAAAACAGATCACACAGAGGCTAAACAAATCATGCAATTTTACGGTAAATATGAGAGATTATGAAACAAGTGCATGATAGAGAGGTCAAACAGGGTTGAGCCCTTCTTCAATGTTGAAGAGGGGCTCGAAATAGGCCTAAACTCAGTTAGGGTCAGAGCCCAAAACCACAAGAAAATAGGGTAGAAAAATGAAGCAAAAATAAGCTCAAAAGAGGGAAAAGGATGCTTACCCTTGAAGACTACACTTTGGTTGCTTCTTGGCTTGAGTTTGCTGTCTCTTAGCCTCTGAAAAACCTTCCCTTGCTGCTGGAATGGAAGTGGTGATGGTGGTGCTTGGTGTTGATGAACAAATGAGGCCAAGACTTGAAGATTTTAGAGGTTTTGGTACTTGGAATATAGAGAGAGAGAGAGAGAGATATATATGTAGGAGCTCAAAACAGAAATTTTCTAACCCCTACAACAGATCTGGAGGGCTGTATATATAGGCAAAAAGGTGTAGAAAAATGGAGGGAAAAAAAAGGGGGGAAAACTAGTCAAGTTTCCCGCCAAAAAAAGCCAAAAGGGAAAGTGGTAGCTACATGTTTCAAACGGCCGAGAGTCCTTCAACAAAGTTGAAGAGGGGCTCAAAATAAGACACTTTGTAGTTTACAACCAAGTCCAACACTGCCCACAAGTACGCCTAAAATACCGTGCAAAATAGGCCTAAAAAGAGGCAAAGAGGCAAGTGAAAAATGGAGATGTCAAACAGTAAAAAGTCCTTAATCAAACATGAAAAGGACCTCAAAATATAACTATCTCAAGTTTGGGTCGGAGCCCAAAAATGTAGAATGAAGGTTCGGGAGCCAAAACACGCAGTTCGAGGCCCCGAAAATGGGTTAACACCCGGGAGTGGTGCTCGACCACGGTTGGTCTCTCGGACCCAGTGTCCCTCAAAAGGAGGAAATAAGGTGTGTGCCAAAACCAGAGCAAGCGGAGGTGGTTAGGCGGTCCCAGAATCGAGGCACACGGCTCAGCAAGACGGGCTCCGAACCGGTCGAATGGGAAAAATGGCCTGCGACCATGAAACGTAGCCTCTGACCGAGAGATGATCTACGAGACCTCTCCCTCCCTTCGGGAAGAGAAAACAGAGAAAACGGAGCCTGGTTCGCAAACCGAGGCAAAGCACAAAAGAGTTCGGAAGTCCGGAGGCAAGGCTCGCAACTGGGACTCCGCGACCTCAGAAGGAGCACAATATGCAACATCACCAAGCGCTCAATCAGTGACGTCTGAGTCTTAAGGTCGGTCAAAAATGGGGTGTCTACACTAGTGCAACGCATATAGAATGTCACTAGAATAGGCTCGGCTAATCCTAGGATGGCATGTGGGATGCAACAAGTAGCACGTATTCAAGTTAGATTTGGAATACTATGCTGTTAGCATGATGCGCCGAGCCCGGTGCATGCAATATTGATGAATGATGCACGCATGCATAGCATAAGGTATGCTAAATTAAACATGTCCTAATACTAACCATCAAGAGCAGGTAAGTAAAAGGGAGAAAGAAGTGGGGGCTGGAAGACATACACACATGCACCCACATTTATTACAAATACGCCCTCACTCAGAGGGACCGAAAGAATAATACAGATTTAACTAACTTACAAGCTAATTAAATATTACAGACCAATTAAACTAGTTAAGAAAATTAACTAATCTAATAAAACAGTAAATAGCCTCGGGAAGAGGGCCCAATGCAATGCGTGCTCGGCTTCGCTCGGAAGTCCACTGCTATGCACGAGTTTCCTCTGTTTTACCTGCTCTGCTCCTCTGATCATTGCAAAATTCCCAAGGTGCACTCTATGAACCCTGTGGGACACCACCGGCCAAGGGAAATGGTCACCGGCCAAAGGAAATGGTCACCGACCACCAATTGTTGGTCGGTCGGCACTGAAGATGGTCGGCGCGGCCAAACCTTCCTGCAGAATCCTGTTTTGACAGCAGCAGAGGAAAAACAAGGCATGGCAATGCATTCCAAGCAAATGTGTACACCAACACATCCCTTATCATGTTATGGTTCAAACGGACATGGTTCTCGGTTCTCGGACCACCAATCGCGCATTTCCATGCGTGATGGCCCAAGGAACCAAGTTATGCACTTTGATTTCAAATGAGATGCACATAAACAAACAAGGAGCTCAACCTCTATCATACTCAATTCAAGAGGCTAAGCATGCATGCCAAATGCAACCTAAGCATGTGAGCTAAGTGTGCAACATGGCGATGCAAACAAGCAACCAATTAACAAGTATGCAAGCTAGTAGACATACAAGACATGATGCAATCAAAGCATGCAAAGTGTAAGACATGTAGCAACATGTAAGGAGTGGACTTAAACTAGTTTGGGCAGCCCTATAGTAAGCCCAAAACAGTGGCCAATTGCTAAGAGAATGAGGACCAAATAACATGTAAGCATGTATGCACACAAGGACCAACACTTAGGCATTGAAGAGCAACTCTCAAGCACACTTAAGAGGATGAAAACATGGACAAATGGCATGCATTATAAGCTCTGAAAATCAAGTCATGCAAGGTGCCAAACCAACTGGACAAGACAAACAAGGCATGCAAGCAAAGGCAAAATTCAAGGCAAGCCAAAGGTGTATTGAACTACACTTAGCAAAATCGAACATGGCATGAATTAAGCAACCAAAATTAGAGTTTTAGCATATTAAGACAAAGCCAATAACACATCTAGATGGCATCTAAATGACTTAAACATGCAAGCATGCACAAGGGCCTAAACAAGGGGCATAAGACAACAACCTTTTAACACATTAAAGGGGCATCAAATGCAAGCATGCAAGCATGTCATGAGGACTGAAATGACATGTTAAATGGTTCCAAACCATTGGAATAATGCAAGTAATGCATGTTCATGGTTCATACACTTGAGGCTTACAAGCCAAGAATGCAAAGAGGCTAAACAAAGCATGGCAAGCATGGCTAAGACAACCTACATCAGACCTTAAGCATGGCAAAACAAGCCTAAAAGCTTCACAAAGCTTGGCCAAAACAAGCAAGCATGGTAATCTACATGCTAAGTACATGTTAAGGCAAATGATGGCATTACAAAACATGTATGCTAAACAAGCATGGTGTGCCTAAACCAACATAAAACAGTGCTATAGCATGGAAAAATAACACTAGATAACAGCTAAGATATGGCCAACATGAACCTAAATAAGATGCTCACTCAAGAGGCTAAAATGGCCCTTTTCAAGGACAGCAAGGAGAGGGGGTGGCCCTCTCCTTCTTAGGACCTCAAGGCACCATCCTCACCACTGAAATCCCTCAAGATTTCAGTGGTGAGGAGGCCCAAACAAGGTGGTCCCGGAGCTCACCAAAATAGCACAAAAATAGGGCCTAACAAGGCTTATGAGGGGTCAAACAACCCCAAACAACAAAATACTCTTCAACAACTATTTAGAGCAGGAAAAAAAAAGACTTTTATATGTTATACACAAAGTCTAAAAACAATTGCAAGATAGGTGAAAAAGCTATGCAAAAATGGGGAAAAAGGGGTAAGATTGTTACCCTTGTAGACCCTCTTCAAAAATGGAAGACCAGCAGCTTCCTTAGGTTCAAACCAGTCCAAAACCTCCAAGAACAAGCCCCTTATGCCTCAGCAACTAAGGTATGGTGTAATGATAGGTGTTTGTGTGCAAAACTAAGACTAAACGCACACAAAACACTCAAGAGAGGGAGAGATATAGAGATAAGTGATACACAAACCCTAACCCTAAAACTCAGAGCTCTGGAAATATTGTTCAACCTCAAGGAGGGAGAAGTGGCTCTCTCTTATAGAGAATCCCTCTTGTAAAGCCTTCCAAACAAGCTAGTCAAGAAGTGCATGCCAGCTAGCACAGCTGGCATAAAAATATCTGCAAAAGCAAATGAACAGTGGTTGGCCAGCCAAAAATGCAATTTGACCAAAATAGATGGCCGACCGGCCATAAATAGTGCCGATAGGCCAAACATTTGGCCAGTGGCAACAAACTAGTGGCCAGTGGCCTCAAGCCATGGCCGGTGATGTGTGGGGGTGGCCAACAAGCCATTCCTTGCCCCTCAAAGGCAAAACACAAGTGTTTGGTGCAAAACCAGAGACAAAACAGTCAAGTCGAGAGATCCTGATGCAGGGCGCGTGGCCCAGACCTCCGGGAACTCAAGACAAACACAAACATGGATGATCACCGAGTGTTCAAGCGGTGACGTCCAAGTCTTGAGGACGGTCAAAAATGGGGTGTCTACAGTTGCCGCTCTTTGACCGAACTCGAAAGTCATAACAATGACGGGAGTGAATGTCAAAGCCCAGAGATGACCCATTTTTGACAAGGCCGAAGACTTAGACAAAGCATGCAAGACAATAAAGATATGCGCCCGAAGGCAGAGGCAAAATGCAACTGAAAATGCAAGAGGCCGAACATAACTTATGATCATGCAAAGAAAGCTGTAACGAAGCATAACAATGCAACAGTTTTAAGCTAGCAAACACAAATCCAACTACACTACAATGCATAAAGGATGTAAGAGAATTATGCAATTCTCAATACCTCTCACTCGGAGAATACAATACCTGTGCGGCTCGTCTGGTTGCACCAGCTTCAAATGAACTATACATATAATATGGTGCCTGCAAAAGAAAGCAACTTAACAGGTACGATATCGTTAGCAACGTGCATAACAATGCAATCGAAAGCTGCACGACAACGCGAATGTAGGATTGAAGGTCTCCTTAGACCAAGGGGTGCACAAACAGTGCGATGATATGCAATTAAATCTAATGTAATACAAATGATATGCAAAATTACAAAACAAATGTAAAAACAATGCAAATAATATGCAAAACATACAAAACTATGTATAAACAATGCAAACGATATGCAATGCAATTGAATCATGATCCAATCATGAGCAGTTCAAAACCACACAAATGTCAAATAGATTGATGGAGGTGCAAAGTCCGTCTACCATAGAAAAGGTGCTGCAACCCTCAAACCAAGCTCAACATGAAATAGGCGCATATACATGCAGAACTATGAGTGATGTAGACGGACACAAGAACAAGTAATTGGGTGGAATGACATAAGTGGGGAATGACCCGCTAACGAAAGAACATGATCCTAATGTTGGATGCAAAAATTACACTACAATGTAATATATACAATAGATATGGCACGCAGCCAAACCAAATCTTGCCTAGGAAAGACATGTACACAAACGAACCGCGTCTAACACAGAAAAGGTGCCGCAACCCTTAAACCAAGTTCAACATGGTATAGGTGCGTACACATGCAGAACTGTGCTTTAACGTGAAAAGTATGGACACAAACCAAACCAAGCTTAACATGGAAAGACGCAAGCCATAGTTGGAGGTGATGCAGTGGATGCATGCAAGCTACAATGCAATATTTACAATATGCACTGGAATGGAATATATACAGTGGATAAGGCACGCGGGCCAAACCAAATCTTGCCTAGGAAAGGCATGTACACAAACGAACCGTGTCTAACACAGAAAAGGTGCCGCAACCCTCAAACCAAGTTCAACATGGAATAGGCGCGTACACATGCAGAACTGTGCTTTAACGTGAAAAGTATGGGCATGTACCAGACTAAGCTCAACATGGAAAGGCGCAAGCCATAGACGGATGTGATGCAGCGAATGCATGTAAGCTACAATGCAATATATACAATATGCAATGATATGCATGACATATGCAATATTTACAATGATATGCATGACATATGCACTATTTACAGTGATATGCATGACATATGCAACATTTACAATGACATGCATGACATATGCAATATTTACAATGATATGCATGACATATGGATGAAAGGAAAATGCATGATAATGCAAATTATTGTTTTTTGTTTTGTTTTTTGAATGCATGACAATGCATGAAAGGAAAATGCATGATAATGCAAATTATTGTTTTTTGTTTTGTTTTTTTGAATGCATGACAATGCATGATGAAGGGAAAATGCATGATAATGCATTTTTGTGTTTTTGTTTTTGAAATGCAAATGATACATGTTGTTTTTGTTGTTTTCTTTCTTTTTTATCTTTTTGAAGTGCAAATGCATGATGCATGGTTTTGAAACGTGCGACAACGCACGGCTTTCGAGATGTATGACAAATACAAATGATCTTGAAATGCGCGACACCGTACGGCTTTTGAAATGCATGACAATGCGAATGAGCTTGGAATGCGCGACAACGCGTGGCTTTTGAAATGCATGACAAATGCAACTTATTGGAATGCGCAACACCGCACGACTTTTGAGATGCATGACAAATGCAAATGAACTCAAATGCGCGTTACAACGCACGATTCTTGATATGCATGATGATGCAAACTAGTGGAATGCACGACAATGCGAGATGTGTATATAACGAGGCGAGTGAGATGGCGTATAACCAACGCGCGTTTCACGACAAAACGTTGTAACGTATACATGCAGGGCAACTTTTGAATCTCTTAGGAGACAAAAGGATACAAAAAGGATACACCACGCATGTACTCAAGTGCCACGCACAGAAGACATGGTCTGGGGTTAAAACAGAGTCCGGTTAAGCTTCGGAAATGCCCTGTCTTGCACTATCTTGAGGAATGGAGGCCCCAAACCACATATCTGACCCAAACAAGGTAGTAGGAGGCTCACCGGCCATCATAGAAGGTCACCGGCTGCCCACCGGCCACAAAAACATTTCACCGGCCAAATATTTGGCTGACCGGCCAAAAGTGTGGCCGACCGGCCATCTGCCTGAATCGGGGCAATTTGGTCTTTTGGACTTGGGTCTTATAAAATAGGGCCTCAAGCCCTATTTTTTTCACTTTTCCTTGGCTGAAATTTCCTCCTTTCTCTCTCTTGGGTATTTTTCCCCCTTCATTTCTCCGTTTTCTTGTGTTTTCGCGCCCGTTTCGTCGTTTGATGCGCGAATACCTTCGCGTTTCAAACGTTTTGAACCGAATATTTCTTCATTTCGGTGTTTCTTTTGCGATTTCCACCTTTTAGGGTTTGTTTCCCTCGGGTTTCTCTTGGTTTTTGTGCCCTTTTCGGACCTTGATCTTTCCGGCCATTTTTTGCCCTCTTGGGGTTGACTTTTCGGTTGACTTTTCGCATTCTAGCCTGGTTTTCCCTCTTCCGGCCATTTTCACGCTCTCTCTAAGATGGCAGACGATCTTCCACAGGGCGAGACTCCCCCGGAGCACGAGATGGATCCCGAGGCCGAGCTCTTGCCCTTGAGCGTCCGCCTGTTCGATCCGGTAAACTATCGGCCGGCGATTCACATACTGCCTCCCGACGGACTTCGCCAGTTCCGGAGTTTCGATAGGATGGTGGCTCCAGAGCTTCTCCTGCGCGAGCCAGAGTCACATCTGTCATACGGCGCGCCCAAGGTACATTCTTTCCCGTTTCATTTTATGCAATGTAGAACACTTAACTGCCATAGTTGATTATGTTCTTTAACTGCTTAAACCGGAGACACCGATACACTGTATGCTGTAGTTGACTGTGAACACACTCACACTTGATATCTGTTTGAATCTGAACACGTGCACACATACTGTATTTACCCTGAACCACTCAAACACACTGACACATCATACACTGTAGTTCATTGCGAGCACACTGGCAGCCGATGTTTGTTTGAACTTGAAAAACGTGCACACACGTTATATCTGTACTGAACCATTCAGAAACACTGACACGTCACATGTCGTAGTTCACTGTAAGCACACTGGCACCCGATGTTTGTTTGAACTTGAAAAACGTGCACACACGCTATATTGCCACCAATGCTGGATGCTTTTCAAAACTGTACATTTTACATTGCTTCACAACTGTTTGTTTTCGAATACAGGGAGATTCCTATGCCTTCCGGGGGTATGGGAATGTCGTCGCCCGAGATTGGTACATGGAGTTGCCCGATGCGGTCCGCCATGTCGTAGACCAGGCCGGCTTCGGCGCTTTCTGCAGAGGACTCTCCCGGCTTACTGCGAGCAGGCCTCTTCTCGCCGCTCTGGTGGAGAGGTGGTGGGATACCACCGACTTCTTCCACCTTTCCGTCGCGGGAGACATGACGATGACTCCCTATGATTTCTCGATGCTCACCGGCATCGAGGTAGGGAGTGATTCGATCCCCTTCGACACCGATATGGACGAGTGGGAGGCCGCTCAGATTTACCTGCTTGGCGAGATGCCGCCTCTTGCACCCCCGGGATTTGTCAGATACTCATGGTTCGAGAGCCGCTTCCGGGCTCAGCCAGGCTTGGCCGAGGAGGCACCGATGGCTCAGGAGGAGGTGGAGCAGTATGCCCGCGACTTCTTGATGTTTCTGCTGGAGACTACCATCTTCGCCGATCAGGCGAACATCGCGCCTCTTTGTTTGTTGAGTGCGCTAGTGGACGTTACGCGGATTCTGCGCTTCGACTGGGGTGGCGCTGCCCTAGCCACTCTATATGGATACATGAGCTCAGCTTCCTGTTGCAGCGGGCAATTGCTTGGAGGTTACTGGCGGGCTTGGGAGGTACATCTTCTTCCTCTTTTACATTTCTGCTTTACATTTTCTGTACTCTACATCGCACACACGCCTTCTGCTTGTACGCCGATCAGATAATGCACACACGCACACATATACTCTTGATCGACACCGACAATACAATGCACAATACACGCTTTATTCTGTATTTTGCTTTATCTGATAAGCATATTGATATTTGCTCTGCAGTTGTGGGTCTACACCTACTTTTCGAGACTCGCGCCAGTACCAGATGTGGAGACCCCTCTCGGTGTGCCATTCTCCCGACGCTTTGATGTGAGATGCATGCAGAGATCCCGGGAGACTTTCATCTTCTTCCGCCGCTACTTTGACACCATCACCCCCACAGAGGTATGTTCAACTTTAGAGTTTATTTTAGTTTCGCTTTGCACTGTATTTTCAAATAACAATAGATAACAAACTGTATGTCATTTACAGATCACCTGGTAGCCTTGGGCTCCATTGCCAGCCGTGATTCGGGATCGATTTGCCGGTGCAGAGGAGATTGCACATTTCAGGATCTTGCTGGAGGGCCCGGTCTGTCGGGCTTGGTACTTGGGTGAGCGTTTCTTATGCCAGACCCTGGGTTTACTAGGGCAGATAGTCCCGAGTCCGCCTCCCACACACATGAGGGAGACAGAGAGGTTCATTGCCGATGAGATGGTTGATTACACGATCGTCTGGGATGCAGAGGGCTTTAGGGGCGAGGGCGACTACGCGGAGTACGTCCGGACCTACATCATGCGGCCTTTGAGCAGCGGCCTTTGAGCAGCGGCCATCGGGCTGAGAGAGAGAGGCCTGTGGCGCCGGTAGTTGGAGCAGGAGCAGGGGCGGGGACATTGAGGACGGCTCGAGTCCGTGGCAAGAGTGGAGCTCGGAGGGGACGGGGGGCTAGTTGCCCGGCACTGCCCACGACGATGACATACAGAGGGCGGGGCGGGGCGACTTACCAGATTCCCATTGCTCCCCCTTCGGCTGATCATGAGTTAGTCGGGTTCTACGGCTTACCTCCGGTATGTACTACTGTATTTTGCATTCTGAACAGTCATTTCATTTCAATTTATTTGATATTCAGCAGAATACTGAGACTTCTAACACTTTTGCAGGCTTCCTCCAAGTACAATTGCCAGTCCCTATAGTTGACTGCTTCGGTGATGGGGATGCTTCAGCAGAGCCTCGATCTCCTAGCCATTTACAGCATTCCGGTATGTTCTTCTGACCATGGTCTTAAACCATACATAAACTATTTCACACAATCTGATGCACAACTCAACACTTGATACACGGTCCTCACGACGTCTAACACACTGTAGCCCACATGTATCGCTTCATCTGACTACTCACGGCATTCATACTGCCCATTACCGCTCATATACACCGCTTGCACTCTGCATTGATACACCGCTCACGATATTCACCGTGCTCAGTCATATCGCATTCTATAGCATACTAATGCATTTGCCATTTGTATTTTTCAGCCTCCCTTTCAGCTTCCTACTGTAGGAGGTGCTTCAGCTGGCCCTTCCGCTCCCACTCGAGACGGCAGAGTATACCCCCGCACCAAAGCGGGGCGCACTCATATTGGGAGTAGCTCACGGGCACCAGTCCCTGATGACGATGAGTCCGAGGCGGAGGAGGAGGCAGAGGCGGAGTCATCTGAGGAGGAGACTGGAGATGGCACTGACTTAGGCTTAGATGACAGCGCTGATGACGATGTTCCTGGACCTTCGTCCAGGAAGAGGACGAGGACAGACCCTTAGGCCCGAGGCCGCTTGTCATTGATCCAGATTTTTGCTGCTTTTCTGCTTTTTTGTTTTGTACTTTTTCTTCCTCTTCTTTTGCTGGTAGCTAGAGTACCTTGTACTGCCGCAGGCAGGTTTTGTTTTCTCCAAAACTTTGTACTTGAAAAAGATGATGAAATGAAACAAAGCTTTTTATCTGAAAAAGTGTTACATTTTAGTACATTTTCATGCTTCGCATTGCATTACATCACATCACATAACAATGTAGATGGAATTGATCTCCTGTCTGAAAGTCAAGCATTTGTATTGCAAATAACTAGGTAACGAACCGGCCAACGGTAAAACAACTCATACAACCCACTGTTTAGTCTGAATACTTGGCCCATATTCTACTGGGGATTAATCTGTATACAAGCCATTCTATTTATTCTGCACACGGAAAACCTTGAACAAACAATCCAATCTGATAAGACGGAATACAAAGATAGAATCGACTGAAGTTGAAGCACACTCAGATGCCCCAAATTTTCCTCTCCTTCTTTTGCTTCGCATAGATGTAGAGAATGGCATAGCACTTTGAGCACAGCGTGATTAAAAAGTTTTTGAAATTGGAAAAGGGTTTTTCAAACCGGGGTATTGAGCCTACAACTGAACATAGTAAAAAAGACTCAAACAGAAAGTACACGACCTAATCACAACGAGACATGCTCGGGAAAGACTCAAAACAAAAAGTTGAGGTAAACAAAACAAAAGACACGACATACAGACGTGTTTACAAAAATGAGAAACCTTAAATCACGAGGAGCCAGTTCCTCCGGGCATTATTTCCCACCTTTTTTAATTTGTGATCCTCACATCACTCGGCCCTCAGGCTCGGTTTTTCTCACAAAAACCCTTTTGCTCACTTTTCTCTCGACTTACATCTCTCTATTCTTTACTCTCTCATTTTATATCCCTTCCCTAGGTGGTTAATGGATAAATGGAAATTGTGGGTTCACGCCCAACACTATTAGCTCGCGGCTATTTCATCCCGGGACGTCTAGTCGATGTTCCGAATGGAGTATCTTGATCCATTCCAATTTGTGCTTCACACTTGGCTTGATACCTCGTTGCTTGGAGGTTGTTGAGAGCTTTCAGCCCTTTACTGACAGCTTCAGTTGTTTCTTCTTCTGGCGAATGGAGTGCCCTTCTGGCAAGTATTGACAATCGGGGGAAAGACAGGGAGCCTGACTCAACTGTGCCCCTAGTTCATCATTTTGACCATTTTTGTTTTGGTTTTCTACTAAAACAGTCTTGACCAATATGAGAGTTAGATTAACATACTTGTTCGATTTTTGATTTGAAAATCATGCGAGTTAGGCTATGAGCACTGAAAATTTTCCTTTTTTGGGTCCAAGAAAATGGTCCAGTTTTGGAAAAGATGGAATAATTTTCGAGAAAATAGTCAACCTCAGTAAAAATTCTCAAAAACTATGTTTGCAAACGGTCAATGCTCAACGAGCACGAAACTTACTCTCGAGATGCACAACCTTGGATCGGGGGCAATGGAAAATTGCCCCTTGCTTGAAAGAGTTGCACGGCAACGGAAAGTTGCCTCTGGTTTGAATGGCGACTCACGGCAACGGAAAGTTGCCCTTTGTCTGGGTGAACACCGCAACATTTTGTAAACAGTCCTCATTAGTGATGATCACGACCGAACTCTCGGACACGGAGAAGACGAAGATGGTCAGAACCAATATATGGACACAGTCACTTTGAGAGCGTTGGTGGCTGGACTTCAGAATGAAGTTGCCTACGTATCCCAAACATGGGAATCAAGCCTACATAGTTCACGGTGTCACAACCAAACTATCGGATTCTGAAAAAGCAAGGATGATCAAAACCATTACATGGACAGAGCCGCTATGAAAGCGTTGGGAGCTGGACTTCGGAATGAAGTTGCCTACGTATCCCAAACATGGGAATCAAGCCTTACGTAGTTCCGGTTAAGGTACACTCGGCTATTTTAACCTTCACTTTTTAGGCTCTAACTTTTGCCAAGGCGCCCGCTGCGGGTTTTTGACCTTGCGAGCTTCTATTTTTCTTTTCTTTTCAATTCTTTTCTTCTTTTTCTTCTTCTTTTTTTTCTTTTTTTTTCCCTCTTTTTGTATTTTTTTTTCTCTAATTTTTGCCTGGGTCGCCCTTCCGGGTTTTCAGCCCAGCGAGCCTCTCAAAGGGTAAAAGTGTAACAAGTCCATGCCAAATGGTTTTAGGGTTTTGAAGCCATCCGTATCCAGGAGAGTGGCTGTTGTTATTGATTTGCAAAAGGATTCATTTTCGCCTCTTCGAGTACATCGGGCATTTTGCCCCTAGTTTAAGGGGTGTTTCTGTTCTAGCTTCACAAACTTCTTCCGGCGAGATCTGATCTTCTTGATTTGACTTTGGTGCCTCTTGTTCGAGGACTGCTTCAAATCTGGCCACACAGGCCTCTCTTGATGATTGATCGTTGAACGTTCTGAATGGGTTCAAGGTTTGAAAACAAATGGATTGAATCTTGAGGCTGAGAGCGATCCTAGGCTGCACAATCTCAAGAGTGATTCCATACAGGTCTTCGCAGCACTGCGCAAAACATTTTGTTTTTGAAAGTTTTTACGAAAGCGACAAATCGCTCACGCTGAAGATGGTGTGGAACCAATCTGGATCAAGCCAAGGTCCTTCTCAGTACTCACGCTAACAAGCATGATTTCATTCATTAAAGGCTTAGCATGCCTCACTTTCTCTCAAATTGATCAAAGTTTTGTAAAACTCGAGGAATTCCTTCCTCTTCGTTTTCATCACCACAGTGTTCAAAAACAGTTTTGAAAAACTTAGGTCAATACAATGAGTTTAGAGCATAGAAAAGTAAGTGAGATGTTCCGCCATTTCATTCAAATCCTCTGGCACAACTAGCTCAGGGTATATAAGTACGGAAACATGATAGCCGCAGCTGTTTCATTCAGATTTCCTGGTTGCAACTGGCTCCACAGCAGAGACAGACTCAAAAGAAGACAACAACGGTGTTCGAGGCAGCAACCCCAGAATCACCTGACATTCTATACAAGGGGACTGACTCGCTACAACAAGACAGACCCTTAAGCAAAAAGGACTAACTCAAGACGATGAGACAGACTCAAAACAAAACAAAGGCCTGACTCGACACCCAAGCCAGAAGTTACAAAACTAGCATTCGTTGCTGCTCAAAAATGCATGCCAGACGCCATATCCAAAATACACCGAGGGTCGCCCGCAGGTGGTTCACTTCTCGATCACATACTCACAGTATCCTCAAAATCTAACAACCCAGCGGTGACAAACTTTGCTGAGGTGGATGGAAGGATAACCTCATTGTCAATCAGATCTTGCACTTCATGACAAAGGCAAAAACAGTTATCGGTAGCGTGACCGGTTTGCTGGTGGTACGTGCAGTACAAGGCAACATCGTGTGTGGGAGGGAGATTCTTTGGGAGAGGCCTAGGCTCAAGGGGTTGAAGGTGCCCCCTTTCGGCAAGGATCTGGAGTGCCTTAGACAACGGCGTGTAGAGAGCGTGAAAGACTCTGCGTCCTCGGGGCAGATACTTTGAAGTCTGAGAATTCTTGCTAGACGCACTAGCGAAGGGGTCGGCAGGCACTGCCTTGACTTTCTAATCTTTCCCAGGTGCAGAGTTGGGAGTGAGAGGAACTGTTCTGGCATGACGGGGCCTATTCCAATTTTCTGCCTGGCTTGAACTGCCTTCAGTTGGAGTGGGGAAGGCATCATCCATAGTCTTGGCTGTGACTGCGCATACCTGTTGCTTATTCATCCCCCCCGGCTTTCAAAGCCTCGATTGCCCACATCAGTTGTTCAATAGGATCGACATCTACCTTCATTTTGTTCTTACCTCTGGCCTCAGCCTGATCGAGGGCTTGGGTTGATGTTGACACGTCATTGCTATAACTTGTGACAACCTCAGGTTGGCTGAGCTCGATCACAATCCGTCCTAATAGGGTAGGCTCCTGCGGTACAAAATTTCCGGCGTATGGTGCAGTTGGTGGTGAAGCCGATATTCTGTAAGCGAGATCTGTCATAGACCTCTAGAGGTCACCAATCATCCCCATCAATTTGAACGTAGTGGGCTCACGAGCCTGATACAACTGGGGTGCCCAGACCGGGTGTGTAGCAGGCAACCTGGGCGGATGCGGTACATCAACATTGGTCTCACTTTGCAGGGTGATTCCTTGATCTAATGCGGCTGTCATAACCATGATTTCCTTTGAATTCTGTGTCATGATAAGTCCGCTGATCTTGAACAGTGACTAATAGATCAGATATCTGCCTTGCCTCAGCAAGGGAGAACACTGGCTATTCTGTACTCGAATCTCTGAACCGAAAGAGAAAACATGCAGCATTTCAACCCAAATGGAACAAACATAAGCATAGGCAAGCAGTGTACTCTATCTCGATCCTTTGTTCCCAAAATCAACGCCCCAAAACATGAATCGGATACGCAGATATAATCGTTTCTCAAAACAACGTCTTGATGCCCAGTTCGGTGCTCAAACTCACAGACTGATACGTACGTTCCTATAGAGATACACTCTAAAAGCACATAACAAGTAAAAGAGAGCCAAAACACCCCTACGTTGGGGTAGGGTTTCCCTGTCCTATTTTGTCAGGAGCTAGAGTTTCACTACGCACGCAGCGGTTTCAAACAACCTATATCGGGTAAGTAACTTGTCCTAGTTTAGAATGGTCACTATGGATTCCGAATATGTACTAGGTCGAATGGTCGAAAATGGTGGCCCTGTAAAACTGGGGTTTGTGTTCCCATACTGGCAGAGCCCACAACCGGTCAGCCTTATGGCATGCTTTGACAAAGTCAAGCCTCCGGCAAACCACTCAGGAATAGCAGATGGCCAACACGGTGTCCTTGGCGTACCAATGCACATGCAATGCAAAGAAACACATAAGTGTAGTCAAAACAGGATACCACGAGTTCGAGTCAAGCTCTCTAAAATCCCCAGCAGAGTCGCCAGACACTGTGGACGAGCCCCGCGTAAGGGCCTCACCCCACAGTTCGGACTCGATTTGTCACGGCTTTTAATTTGAACCAAAGAGTCCAAATCCGGCAAATCGTTTTGGAAAATAGATTTTTGTAAAGAAGTGCCAAACATGGACTGCTTTGCCAGATACAGAGTCGCCACCTAAATATTTTTTAATGGGGGAATTTAGGAAACCCTGACTCGTTTGCCTAAGGCCACGTGTCCGTCATCACCAAAGTTGCCTCGGCTCGGGAACTTGGGTATGATTGGGGAAGGTCAGCTATGAGCACCCCCTCTCGCCCGATCCGAAGATCGGCCTCTACTAACCATGACATCTCGTTTTTGAAAACACATGCGTTCTTATTCCGATTAATTAGCTAGAATTACTATGTGATGCGCACAGCAAAACAAGTATAGACTAGATCACCTAATTTGGAACAAAGCATTGCATATCCGTTTGTTTGGAAAATGATTTGAGATTTGCTACTCGCAAGTAGGCTAAAGCACGGATTTCAATGAGTTGTCCCAACTCAAACAATCCAACCTTCGCCTACAGGCATTCAGGCAGTTTATATCACATAAGCATCTATCCACATGGTAAGCATGCTGTCATGTTAACATCCACACTCATGCGAAATGCTAAAACATAAAGCACTTACAGTGTACTCTAAGCCAAAACAATAAACATGTTAGCAATCATGCATGATCCAAGTCCATGTTAAGTGGTTAGTGCAACGCATACAGAATGTCACTAGAATAGGCTCGGCTAATCCTAGGATGGCATGTGGGATGCAACAAGTAGCACGTGTTCAAGTTAGATTTGGAATACTATGCTGTTAGCATGATGCGCCGAGCCCGGTGCATGCAATATTGATGAATGATGCACGCATGCATAGCATAAGGTATGCTAAATTAAACATGTCATAATACTAACCATCAAAAGCAGGTAAGTAAAAGGGAGAAAGAAGTGGGGGTTGGAAGACATGCACACACGCACCCACACTTATTACAAATACGCCCTCACTCGGAGGGACCAAAAGAATAATACAGATTTAACTAACTTACAAGCTAATTAAATATTATAGACCAATTAAACTAGTTAAGAAAATTAACTAATCTAATAAAACAGTAAATAGCCTCGGGAAGAGGGCCCAATGCAATGCGTGCTCGGCTCCGCTCGGAAGTCCACTACTATGCACAAGTTGCCTCTGTTTTCCCTGCTCTGCTCCTCTAATCATTGCAAAATTCCCAAGGTGCACTCTATGAACCCTGTTGGACACCATCGGCCAAGGGAAATGGTCACCGGCCAAAGGAAATGACCACCGGCCAAAGGAAATGGTCACCGGCCACCAATTGTTGGTCGGTCGGCACTGAAGATGGTTGGCGCGGCCAAACCTTCCTGCAGAATCCTGTTTTGACAGCAGCAGATGGCAAAACAAGGCATGGCAATGCATTCCAAACAAATGTGTGCACCAACACATCCCTCATCATGTTTATGGCTCAAAGGGACATGGTTCTCGGTTCTCGGACCACCAATCGCGCATTTCCATGCGTGATGGCCCAAAGAACCAAGTTATGCACTTTGATTTCAAATGAGATGCACATAAACAAACAAGGAGCTCAACCTCTATCATACTCAATTCAAGAGGCTAAGCACGCATGCCAAATGCAATCTAAGCATGTGAGCTAAGTATGCAACATGGCGATGCAAACAAGCAAGCAATTAACAAGTATGCAAGCTAGTAGACATACAAGACATAATGCAATCAAAGCATGCAAAGTGTAAGACATGTAGCAACATGTAAGGAGTGGACTTAAACTAGCTTGGGTAGCCCTATAGTAAGCCCAAAACAGTGGCCAATTGCTAAGAGAAAGAGGACCAAATAACATGCAAGCATGCATGCACACAAGGACCAACACTTAGGCATTGAAGAGCAACTCTCAAGCACACTTAAGAGGATGAAAACATGGACAAATGGCATGCATTATAAGCTCTGAAAATCAAGTCATGCAAGGTGCCAAACCAACTGGACAAGACAAACAAGGCATGCAAGCAAAGGCAAAATTCAAGGCAAGCCAAAGGTGTATTGAACTACACTTAGCAAAATCAAACATGGCATGAATTAAGCAGCCAAAATCAGCGTTTTAGCATATTAAGACAAAGCCAATAACACATCTAGATGGCATCTCAATGGCTTAAACATGCAACCATGCACAAGGGCCTAAACAAGGGGCATAAGACAACAACCTTTTAACACATTAAAGGGGCATCAAATGCAAGCATGCAAGCATGTCATGAGGACTGAAATGACATGTTAAATGGTTCCAAACCATTGGAATAATGCAAGTAATGCATGTTCATGGTTCATACACTTGAGGCTTACAAGCCAAGAATGCAAAGAGGCTAAACAAAGCATGGAAAGCAAGGCTAAGACAACCTACATCAGACCTTAAGCATGGTAAAACAAGCCTAAAAACTTCACAAAGCTTGGCCAAAACAAGCAAGCATGGTAATCTACATGCTAAGTACATGTTAAGGCAAATGATGGCATTACAAGACATGTATGCTAAACAAGCATGGTGTGCCTAAACCAACATAAAACAGTGCTATAGCATGGAAAAATAACACTAGATAGAAGCTAAGATATGGCCAACATGAAGCTAAATAAGATGCTCACTCAAGAGGCTAAAATGGCCCTTTTCAAGGCAACAAGGAGAGGGGGTGGCCCTCTCCTTCTTAGGACCTCAAGGCACCATCCTCACCACTGAAATCTCTCAAGATTTCAGTGGTGAGGAGGCCCAAACAAGGTGGTCCCGGAGCTCACCAAAATAGCACAAAAATAGGGCCTAACAAGGCTTATGAGGGGTCAAACAACCCCAAATAATAAAACACTCTTCAACAACTATTTAGAGCAAGAAGAAACAAGACTTTTATATGTTATACACAAAGTCTAAAAATAATTGCAAGATAGGTGAAAAAGCTATGCAAAAATGGAGAAAAAGGGCTATGATTGTTACCCTTGTAGACCCTCTTCAAAAATGGAAGACCAGCAGCTTCCTTAGGTTCAAACCAGTCCAAAACCTCCAAGAACAAGCCCCTTATGCCTCAGCAACTAAGGTATGGTGTAATGATAGGTGTTTGTGTGCAAAACTAAGACTAAACACACACAAAACACTCAAGAGAGGGAGAGATATAGAGATAAGTGATACACAAACCCTAACCCTAAAACTCAGAGCTCTGGAAATATTGTTCAACCTCAAGGAGGGAGAAGAGGCTCTCCCTTATAGAGAATCCCTCTTGTAAAGCTTGCCAAACAAGCTAGTCAAGAGGGAGATCCCTCCATACACGTGTATAGAGGGGAGCAAAGTATATGCCAGCTAGCACAGCTGGCATAAAAATATCTGCAAAAGAAGATGAACAGTGGTCGGCCAGCCAAAAATTCAATTTGACCAAAATAGATGGCCGGCTGGCCACAAATAGTGCCAGTCGGCCAAACATTTGGCCGGTGGCAACAAACCAGTGACCGGTGGCCTCAAGCCATGGCCGATGATGTGTGGGGGTGGCCAACAAGCCATTCCATGCCCTTCAAAGGCAAAACACAAGTGTTTGGTGCAAAACCAGACACAAAACAGTTGATTCGAGAGATCCTGAGGCAGGGCGCGTGGCTGAGACCTTCGGGAACTCAAGACAAACACAAACATGGATGATCACCAAGTGTTCAAGCGGTGACGTCCAAGTCTTGAGGACGGTCAAAAATAGGGTGTCTACAGGATCCTATCTCCCAGCACCTCCGTATCTCCCGTCATGTGGTTTTTTGGGAGCTCAAGATGTTTTCCTCTCTCTCTCACTTCTCCTTATCCAATCCCTCACCCTCTCTTTTTTTTACTGACCCTTCTACCGATCTCTTTTCTGATGAAGTTGATCCACCGTCTCTACCTGCACCTCTTGAGACCTCCTTGCCTACTGGTCTTTCCCATGAGCCTGCTCGTCCTGACGGTCCTGCTTTCTCGGGCTCCTCACCTCCTGTTGAGTCTGTCCCATGCACTCTGGCTCCTCCACCTTCGGCTCGTCCATACCGGGTAACCCAGCCTTCTACTCGTCTTCGTGATTATATTGTTGGTTTCATTGCTTTTTCTACTCATGAACCTACCTCCTATCGTGAGGCTTGCTCTAATCCTCTTTGGTAGCATGCTATGATTGATGAATTGCAGGCTTTAGCCAAAACTCATACTTGGGACGCTATTGATCTTCCCCCCGGCAAGACTACCATTGGCTGCAAATGGGTGTACAAAATCAAGATCTGATGGCTCTATTGAGCGCTACAAAGCTCACCTTGTTGCCAAAGGCTTCAACCAGGAATATGGTATTGATTATGAGGAGACCTTTGCTCCTGTTACCCGTCTCACCTCTGTTCCCAGCTTGCTTGTTGTTGCTTCCACCCGTCAATGGGACCTTTACCAACTGGACGTGAAAAATGCTTTCCTTAATGGTGTTCTTCTCGAGGATATCTTCATGCACCCTCCCCCTGGGTCTACTTATCTACTTCATAAGGTCTACAAACTACATTGTGCCTTATATGGTCTCAAGCAAGCCCTACGCGCTTGGTTTGCCAAGTTCAGCTCTACTATTCATGATTGTGGTTTCACCTCCAGTTCTTATGATACTGCTCTTTTTTTGAGGAAAACTGCTCACGGGACCACCCTGCTTCTGCTTTATGTGGATGACATGATTATCACCAGTGATGATGTGGTTGGTATTCTTCACCTCAAACAGTTTCTTAGCCATCATCTTGAGATGAAAGACCTTGGTCCTCTACACTAGTTCTTGGGTCTTGAAATCTCCCATGATTCCACGGGTTTGTTTCTCTCTCATGCTAAGTATACCTCTGATCTCCTCACACACACTGGTCTTATAGATTGCAAGACTAACTCCACTCCCCTGGAGCCTTAGAGTCGGCTTACTCCTCTTGATGGCACTCTCCTCTCTAATGCTACCCTATATCATCAGCTGGTTGGCAGCCTTGTCTATCTCACTGTTACTCGTCTTGATATTGCCTATGCCGCTTATATTGTCAGCCAATATATGTCGGCTCCGCGTACCCCTCATTTCGATGCTTTTGTTCGTATCATTCGCTATCTCAAAGGCACCTTGTTTCATGGTCTTCACTATTTCGCCCACTCCTCTCTTCAGCTTCGTGTTTTCTCCGATGCTGATTGGGCTGGGGATCCTATTGACCGTCGCTCTACTACTGGTTTCTGCTTTTTCTTGGGTGATTCTCTTATTTCTTGGCTCAGCAAGAAACAATCTCTTACAGCTCGTTCCAGTACCGAGGTCGAATACCGTGCTCTTGCTGATACTACTTAGGAGTTTCTCTGGCTTTGTTGGCTTTTTGCCAACATGGATGTTCCCCCCTCTGGTGCCACTGCCCTCTTTTGTGACAATCAGAGTGCTATTCAAATTGATCACAATGATGTTTTTCATGATCACACCAAACACATTAAGCTTGACTGCCACTTTATTCGTCAACATGTCACTCGTCGTAATGTTCATCTCAATCCAATCTCTTCTACTGATCACCTGCTGATATCTTCACCAAAGCTCATTCTCCTGGCCGCTTTGTTGACCTTGTTTCCAAACTCCAGTTGGTTGATATTTATCCTCATTGAGTTTGCGGGGGGCTGTTAATGTATATAATAATATATGTATTGTTAATGTATGTAATATAATTGTTAATAATGTATCAGGCCAACTGTTATTATATATATAAAGTATAGACTATACAGATAGATAGTAGGATCTTTTGGCTTGCCCTTTCCCTTTCGGCGCCACTTTGGCATGATGATGTTTGTAATGTTCTCTCCTATATAACGGAGAGTGTACCTCTTTCTTCAGATATCAAATATACAAGAGTTCTATTTTCTTTTTCATTCAAAATGGGGACTTTGTCATAATCTGACAAGCTTGAAGATCTCCAACAATAATATTTCTGGGAGGATACCTTCTGAGCTTGGAAATGCAACTCAACTACATGTACTAGACCTCTCTTCAAATCATCTAGTTGGGGAGATCCCACATAATCTAGGAAAGTTGCACTCATTGTTCGACCTTACACTGAGTGATAACAAACTTTTTGGCAACATTCCACTAGAAATTGGTAGCTTATTTGACCTATAAAATCTAAACTTGGCAGCAAATAAGCTCAGTGGCTTGGTCCCAAAACAATTAGGGGAGTGCGTGAAGCTACTAAACTTGAATTTGAGCAAGAATAAACTTAGGGGAGATATTCCTATCAACATAAGCAAGTTGCACTCTCTTCAAAATCTTGATCTTGGCCAAAATTCACTAATAGGTGAGATACCACGAGAGATTGGAGAACTGCACAACTTAGAGTCACTGAATCTATCTCAAAATGGGCTCTTAGATTCCATCCCACTTACTTTCAATGATATGCTAAGTTTGATATATGTTGATATATCTTAGAATCATTTGGAGGGTCCTCTTCCCAACAAAAAGTCTTTCAGAAGGCTTCATTTGAGGCATTCAGAGATAATAACGCTTTGTGCGGCAATATCACCGGTTTGAAGGCCTACCCTCCCAAAATGAGTGATGGGTTGAAGGGGAAAAAACACAACAAATTTGTGATTTTGGTTATAGTTCTTGTGTTGGGTATTTTATTATTTTTATTTGTCATGTTGGCAATTTTTTTCATTTTTCACAAAAGAGCCAGGAACAAAGTCAATGAGCCAAGCCATGCAACTAAGGAAAATTTGTTTGAAATGTGGAGCTATGATGGAAAATTGGTGTATGAAAACATAATTGAAGTGATGGAGAACTTCTGCACCAATCATCGTATTGGGGTAGGAGGATATGGTACTGTTTATAAAGTTGAGCTGCCAAGTGGTCAAGTCGTTGCTGTAAAGAAACTTCACAATTCTTAAGATGCTGAGTTGGTGGTTGTGAAAAGTTTTACAAGTGAGATTCAAGCATTAGCAGAGATACGACATCGTAATATTGTAAAGCTTTATGGTTTTTGTTCACACCCAAGGCACCTATTTTTGGTTTATGAGTTCTTGGAAGGGGGAAGCTTGAGGAAGATACTAAGCAATGAGAAACAAGCAGTGGATTTTGAATGGACTAAGAGGGTGAATGTCATTCAAGGAGTGGCAAATGCTTTGTCTTATATGCACCATGATTGTTCCCCTCCTATCATTCATCGGGACATGTCGAGCAATAATATTTTCTTAGATTTAGAATATGTGGCTCACATTTCTGATTTTGGCACAGCTAGACTCATAAATCCTGACTCCTCAAATTGGACTTCATTTGCGGGAACCTTTGCATACGCTGCTCCACGTATTTATTTTTCTATTGCTGGATTGTAACTCTCTCTATCTCTCTCACTCATGAAATTTGGCAAGATTGTAAGCTTGTCATTCCACTGAGTTTTAAGGGCCATTGCATGGCCATTAAACATCGCATTTTGATGCTAACCCAACTGGCTGAGGTTGAAACTTTTGGTGTGCTCTCAGTTAGGAGGCCTTTGAAGTTGGTTAGAGCTAAAAGGATAAGTTAATCTAGCTCTAATTTAAGTTCCCACTTTTATAGGCCTTGTTGAATTCTTGACCTCATAAACCTAGCATGGACGATGTAATCTATGCTTGATATGAGTTTTAGAGAACTGATGAGAGTTGCCCCTTTTTCATTTTCTTTTCCTTTTTATTTTAATTATTTATTATTATTTTTTTATATATATACTTCAGTTGATTAAAATGATAAGTTGATTTAGTAGGTGACTCAAGTCAATAATTCAATTCATCTCATGCGAATCATGTGATTTAGAGCTTGTTCGTTGTAACTTTTTTAAGTTGAAAACTTATAATCTATAAGCAGAATATAAAACCACACTGTGTTTCAGAATTTTAAGCATATAAGCTGTAAGTAGAAATTACAATGAACATTATAACAAAAAATTTCAAAATAAAAAAATTGGTCAGCAGCTCATTTAAAATGCAACTAACTGATGACATAGTAGCTAATTAATTGATCTGACATTTTGTAGCTCCAATTGCATGTATGTGTTATGATAATTCAAATTACATACACTTGAAAATAGAGCATGATCAATTTCTTTCTGTTTCTTCTTTTCTGCATTTGCTTCCTTGGCAGAACTTGCTTTCACAATGGAAGTGAATGAGAAGTGCAATGTCTATAGCTTCGGAGTGCTAACATTGGAAGTGATAATGGGGAAACATCCAGGCGATCTCATCTCTTCCCTACCATCATCATCATCGTCAAAGTCAAATTTTGAAGGCTTGTTTTTGACGGATATTCTGGACCAATGCCTCCCAACATCCAAGAATCAAGTGCCATATCGAGTGGATTTGATCGCAAAGCTAGCATTTGCATGTTTGCGTACTAGTCCACAGTTGCGCCCAACCATGCAACAAGTTTCTGTGGTGCTATCAAAACAAAGTCCTCCACTTCAAAATCCACTCCACATGATTTCATTGGAACAATTGTTTGGTGATATCGGATTTTCAACTTTTTAGGCTTCTGCACTTTTTTCGGACCAATAGATTTACGGATAGAGAACAAGTAACCAAAAAAAAAAAAAAATAATTATTTAGAAATACAATGCATGGTTCAAATTCAACTCTTTAATGGTGGAATTCACATTTAGACCGCACTTTATTTTTTCTAGGTATTTTTTGTGTGCAAATTTTCGGTCCGTGGCAGTCTATGAAGCATGAGTACTTCGATAAACATCGGTATCGGTACTTTGAATGGGTGGCAGCCAGTGGCGGAGGCATCTTAGGCCCAGGGGGGTCACGTGCCCCGTTTGGGTTTTGGGAATTTTTTTTTAACGTACAGAAAATATTTTAAATAAAAAACTTTATAAAAATATTATTTAAAGTGAAATGTCAATGACTTTTTAAAATTATGAGAATAATAATGATTATTTTGATTGAAAACAAAGAGATTATGATAAGTCATATTATTATTTATAAAAATTTCAATATAATTGTGATGTTTATCATTATTGACATACAAACATAATTAATTTCAATGAACATATGAAATTTATTAGATTGTTAGTTACATTTGACATGTGGAGTTTATCCTCTATATGTTTCTTTCTATTCATAACTAAAATAACCACTATATAAATTATAATTAAGCAACATATCTTCAATTATAAAAAATAAAAAAATAAAAAAATTACAATAGGTCATAATTAATATTAAAATGAGTCATAACTAACTATTATTTGATATATAATCATAACCTAAATAACAACCACAAAAAGTTATAACTAAATTATATCTAACACTATAATGTGTTATAACTAAAGACCACAAAGGTCATAATTGCGACATATGATAGACACTTTGGGCCCGTTTGTTTTTAGAGGTAGAATGGAGGAGATTCATAATGATGGGATTAATAGTGAGAGAATTGATCATGAGGGGATTAAGTAAAATTGTGTTTGTTTTGATGATAGTTGTTAGTGTAGGAATTGTTAAATTATTTTTATATAAAGTAATAAAACAAATAAAAAAATACAAAAAATTAAACATTAATGTTAAAAAAGAAAATGACCAACATGTAACAAATAAAAAAATTTCTAGTCCTCTTAGTATTTTTCTAATATCACCTCCACCTCCTCTATCCCAATCCCCTTCCAACCTCCATCTTAATCTTCTCCTTCATCCCAATCCCCCATTCCAACCTCCATTTTAATCTCCTCCTCCATCCTAATCCCTTCCCCAACTTTACAAACAAACACAACACTAAATGGGTCTCATCTCCATCCTAATCCCATCCCACCCTCTACACCCCAAAACAAACGGGGTCCTTGTTTGCGGTATGTTTTATAGAATTTTTCTACTAAAATATATCATTTCTATCCCAACTTATCTTCTTTTTTAAATTTCCAATCTACCTATAAAATAGTTACTTCCCAATATTTGTATAAAATTTAATCTCAAATCCTTTAATTTAAAATTCACATTTATTCAAATGAACTCTTAATATTTAAGTTTAGTGATATCTCATTGTTGTTCATTATGAAAAAAAAAAATTAATATTGTCATTAATTTGTGCCCCCTCTCTACTGAATTCCTGCTTACGCCACTGGTGGCAGCTCTATTTCTCATGGTGTTTTTTTCTTAGTTCTTTAGGTGGCAGCTCTCTTTCTCATGGTGTATTTTAGTTCTTTCTGTACATATCCACTTTTTGATCTTACCCTCTTTGTGTTGTATTGTATATATCTACCCTTTTGTTTGCTTGAATGAATAAATGATGTATAGGGTACTTCAATATGTGTTTAATGTCCAACAATTAGTGAATTCTAAAATGCAAGTATTTTGGGTTGAGGTTCAATTGTTTAACTTACCCAAAAAATGGTTCAATTGTTTAGCTGTTTTAAATATGGGTTTAATTTTTTTATTTATAGCGATTCCGATTTTTCTCCGTCGTTTATTGTATTCCGAACTCGAGGTTCCGTGGTTGTTTGTTGTTGTCTATATCTGGTTTCCATCCTTTAATTCCTTGTATTTGAGCTATGGGATGTGTTGGTTCAGTTTAGAACATATTGGTAGCTAATTGGTCTAGAACCTCGCTCGAGCGGAGTTTGCAATCATTCAATACTTTGTGCATCTGTAAAAAAATATTACGGAAGTGTTTTTCACACTCGAGCGGGTTTGAGTTCGAACAGCCCCTCTGGCGCTCGAGCGATTATCTGAAGTCTGTAAAATACTGGAAGAGTGTATTCTACGCTTGAGCGGGTCTACTTGCGCTCGAGCGAGTAGTTCCTTGCTGCTGTGTCTTAGCGCTCGAGCGGCCTTTATTGCACTCGAGCGGGTCGAATTTTTGTGTCTGACACTAGAGCGTCAAACTCTCCGCTCGAGCGAACTGTACGTATATCAGATTGCAAATGTGACTTTTTAAATCACTTTTTCTGTCATTTCTCTCTCTAAAACTTTCCAAAACCCTAGGTTGAGAGCCTCTCTCTCTCTATATATATATATTTTGACCTAGATCTAGTGATCTCCTCACCCTCCTTCCTTTGATAAAAAGTTTGAGCTCTTCAAGATCTCTATTTTCATCCGAGTGAAAGTTGGTTTCATCATCTTTGGAGCTAATCTCTTGCTTGGCTCATCATCTCTTCTTGAGGTAGGGATAATCTACTCATTTCTATGGGCTTTAACATAAATGTTGGTCATTTTGTATAAATGGTTGGTTTAGGGTGAAGTTAGGGTTTGGGTGTTGCTTTGAGAAAGAGGGGTTTTCAAATTTAAACTCCTTATGTGTAAGAGGGATCTTAAAAATGGGGTTAATGGTGTATAATTGTTGAAATGGTGAGATTTGGACCTTGGGTCAATGTTTTTGGAATTTGGGGGAAAATGCCCTAGTTTGGAATTAAATAACTATTTTGTATAAATAATGAATTCGTTGTGTAAGTAATGAAATTGGCTTGGAAATTATGGAATTTAAGGAACATGTGATTAAATGGTGTAGTTGGATCAATGAATCACTCACCTATGGAAAATGTGATAATTTGTCTATGGAGAAATTTATTTATCTGTTTAGATATATCTGTTTTGGGTTATCAGTGGACGATAGCCATGATTGTTGTAGAAACTGCATGATGCTTAGGTGAATTGAATCTAATCAATTGGATTATGTCATTGAATATGACGGTTGAATATAAACATTGATTATGCGATTTAATTGGTCGTTGTATATGACGACGTGTTAAATACATTGCATATGTATCTTGTTTGGGAGGAGATAGGGGATGTACTCCATTGTGTGGGAGGAGATAGGGGATGGACTCCATTGATAATTAAGTTGGCTAGAGTGTCTAGGGTGAAAGTCCCGAAATCTTATTTATATTTGGGTGCCGGTTCCCTCGGGCGTGGTTCCGTAAAATGGCAAGATATGGAAGTGTATGAATGATGTTTATGATTGAAGTGTTAATGAATAAGTTGTAGTCTCATTTTGAATTGTTTATATGATAATGTATTATGTCAACAAATTGACTTGGGTAAATAACTGGAAGTGAATTGAAATATGGGCATCAATGTTGATTGATATGGAAAAGGTTTAAGATGGTTTATAAGTGTTAAACATTTATCGAATGCTAATGTTTTAGTTAATTCTCATATACTATTTAGCATATCTTTACTGGGCTTTGGCTCACCCTACTTGGGACACCGTTTTTCAGGTACAGGTGACATGCCGCCTCCAAGAGCTTAGCTTGGGAGGTTTAGGAGTTGAAGACCTCATTTTGTTATTTTGTTTTGATGTTAAATGTAAATCCAAACTGAGGGCTTTATATGTAAAAGAGTTAGAACTCTTCTTTCGTTGTAACCAAGTAATGACTTTGAAAGTTGTAAGCCCGTAGGGCACATATTTTGTTGTTAAAAGTTGGAATTACATGTTGTAGTTTCAAGATAAACATTTATGAAAGTGTAATGCATGTAATATCTTTTGTAGTATTAACTCTGATGAATGAGAATAGAACTTTTCCATCATGTTTTATGGATCTTATGGATGGTTGGGTTATGTCATATTGTGAGGGCATTACAACTTGGTATCAGAGCGTACCGGGTTTGAATACTGTGGGTATATGGGAAGTGGTTAGTACCACAATGGGTTTGTCTTGCTAGTTAGAGACTTATGTATGATATTACATGCTTATGTGATTATATGGGTATGGAATTTAGTTTCTAGGATGTTGATCAGGTCTATGGGTTTCTGGGAGTCCTGTTGGAAAGGTACTTGATCACTGCCATTTCTAACTGGAACTTTAGCAACGCCACGGGACGATCATTATCTGGAAATGAAATTCGTTAGTGCTAATGTGATTATGTGCTTATGTGGAGTGAATTACAGTTGTCCATTGCATTAGGACGCGAGTGAGATAGCTTCGGCACATTTGTGAATGTGCTAATTTCTTCTGTCACCTTTATTAGGATGTCAGGATGAGGTCGTGGTGGTAAACGTGGTAGGCCTAGGATGCAGGAGATGCTTATACCGGATGAGATTCCGATGCAGGAAGAAGGAGTGGGCCAGGCCAATATGGTCAAGCCGGTTAGTTAGTAGGCCATGGGCGCCTTAGCTTGTGAAATGGCCGGAGCATTGAGGGAATCCATGGACATTCTCAGGGCTGAGAATCAAGTCAAGGCCCAAGTAGCTGAAGCAGGGCCGTCCTTTTTTAAAGAGGGAGTTCTTCCGGTCGAATCCGGACGAGTTTTTGGGTGACCCTAAGGAGCCACTGAAGGCTGACGTGTGATTGGAGCAGATGACGAAGACGTTTGAGATGCTTGGCATTGAAGATGGAGGTTTGTGAGTGACCTTGGCGTCCTTCCAATTGAAGGGAGACGCGAGTTAGTGGTGGAAGTATGTGCAGGGGCGCATTGAAGGGACTTGGGAGGCCTTTGTTGAAGCTTTCCAGGACTAGTACTTGCCTGCAACGGTGAGGGAGAAGTTAAGGGATCAGCTTTCTCAACTCAAGTAGTTGAATACACCAGTGGCGGAGTTTGAGGCCACTTTTACTAGCTTGTCTAGGTTTACACCTGAGTTAGTGACGACTGAGGAACGCCGTTGTCTAGAGTTCGAGAAGAAATTGAGGACCGGGCTCATGTTTCAAGTTGCCAGGTCCATGATTAGAGACTATGGGCGCCTTGTGGAGGCTGTTGCTCATCTTGAGACCATTATGCATGCAGAGGAGGAGAGGATGAGGGGCTCCAAGAGGAGTCAGGATGGCTAGGGGGACGGTAAGAGGCAGAGGGGTTCTAACCCTCAGCAGTCCCAGGGAGCACATTCAAGATCTACCTTTCCAGTACCGAGTTTGGGTTTTAGGAGAAGTGATTAGGGAGACATCACCTGTTTCAAATGTGGTCAGTTGGGCCACAAGTCTCCAGCTTGCCCACAGAGAGGAAGAGGGCAGCGAGCCACATCATCTTCGGCCCGTTCTTAGGGCCAGGGTCAGGGTAGAGATCAGCCGCTCACTTGTTATCAGTGTGGGCAGGCGAGGCACCTGAAGAGGTTTTGCCCGCAGTTAGGTGGCACACCTGGTGCGTCTAGTTCGAGGCAGACACAGAGTCACCAGCCAGCGCAGTTAGTTCAGGCCTTGAGGGTCAATCAGGGAGCCTCTTCGGCTCAGTCTGTGCAGCAGTCTTACGCTTCGAGAGGTGAGCAAGTAGATCAGAGACCTTCAGGGCGTGTGTATGCTATTATAGCGCCGGATCTTGTACCGGCTCCATCTGTTGTGAGAGGTACTTTTTTGTTTTGCAACTCAGTTGCTAATGTGTTAATTGATATGGGTGCATCCCACTATTTTATATCTTCTACATTTACATCTGTTTTGGAATTGGAGTTGGCGTAGTTAGCATCTCCTATTTGTGTGGTATCACCTATTGGGAGCAAGATGATTTTGAAACAGGGGTGTAGGGGCTGTGATATAGAAGTTGCTGATCGCCGGCTTCCATTTTCTTTTGTATTGATGGATATGTCTGGGTTTGATGTGATTTTGGGTATGGACTGGTTATCGTCATACCCGGCTGTTATAGATTGCTACCATCAGAGGGTTACTGTATGTACCTTGAGCAGTGACTGTTTTCATTTCTTGGGAGATCGGGTTGGTAGAGTTTTACCACCGGTGTATGATCCGCGAGAGCGGAGTAAGCTTAGTTGTCTTTTCGCTAGCTTTATGAGTAGTGAGTGTGATGAGACCCAGACTGAGTTGCCAAGAGTGGTTTGTGAGTACTCAGACGTCTTTCCCGAGGATCTTATTAGTTTACCACCCCAACGAGAGATCGAGTTCTCTATTGATTTAGTGCCTGGCACGGCACCGATTTCCATGGCACCATATCGTTTTGCACCAGCTGAGTTGAGTAAACTGAAGGTTCAGCTCCAGGAATTGCTAGATAAGGGTTTTTGTAACAACCCCTATCCGTAATTAGCCACTAATCGGTAATTAAGGATGTTAATTAAGTGAATAAAATAAATTATGGGTTTATTATGTGATTTGCGTGATATTTGGCTTACTATCTGTTATTTATAGAAATATATGTCTGGAATTCCGCTTTAATATGTAAATTGAAAGCCTTATCAGCATCCGAAACCGAAATTGACTACACCAATGTGTTATTTGGAATTTTTAGAATCATTTGACAAATTTTATTAAAAATTGATTCAGTCTGATTCGTTAAGTTATGTTTGGCTAGCTTAATAATCCAATTAATGCATTTTTGACATCATAGCTTTATATATGGGCCTTACACTCATTTTGAGCTCATTCCTTTTACCCCTTAGTGCAAAAATTTGAGAATACATTCTAGAGTGAGAGTGAGACTCCATTTTAGAGAGAGAGAGAGTGTGTGGATTCAAGGAAGAAGTGAAGAATTTTGCTAGAGTAGCTCAAGTTTGGCAAGGATCTTGTGTAATTGAGGGCTTTTGGTGAGCATCTAACCCATAATTCATGAAGAAGTTGTGTTATAAAGATGCATTCATGGAGTTGTTAGGATCATTTGCATGTAATTTACATATGGTTGTGAAGAGGATGGAGGATTTGACTATACTTCCACTTGCATGTGTATATATATGTAGAGGTTGTCATTTGAGTTTGATTTTGAGCATCTAACTTATTTTGGGAGTTATTTGGTGCATGCATGTTAGAATCACCATGTTTAATCATTGAAATTCATGTTTTGAATTACATGCATGGAGTTGATAAGCTCAAATTTACTAATTTCATGAGTTTTGGAGAAAAGAATTGTGTGTTCTACATGCATGAAAGTTTTGGTTCTAATTTTGGTAAATTCATGGGTTTTGACTAAAAGGAATTGATGAAAATCATACATTCATGTTTATGAATAAGTTTTGCAAGTTTATGAACAAGCCATGCACAAATTTGCCATTGAAATTGCTTTTGGAGCTCAAAACCCTGTTCTGAAAAACCCAGATTTTTGAAGGCCGTTCGAGTAGGGGATTTGCCGCTCGAGCGGACATTTCGTTCATCCAGCACTTTTGCCGAATTTTGCATTCCGCTCGAGTGGGGAAGTTCACGCTCGAGCGGAGATCCATTGTCTGCATTCCCGCTCGAGCGGGGAAAGCCACGCTCGAGCGTGGACCTCATTTTCAGAAATTTTGCCTAAGTGTTCCAAGGCGTGTTTTGGCATCCTCATTGCATCTTAGGCATTCCTAAGCCTTAATTAAGCCATAGTAATGAGGTTATGGATTAGAAACACACTAAGAAAAGAATGTACTAAGTTCCGAGGCTGCAAGGGTGTGTGTGTTAAGTAATGTGTTAAGAATGATCATGAATCAACGTAATGAAAGCTAAGCTGTATTGGCCACATGAATGTGTAATGATAAGACACATTTGTGTTATGTGCCTTTGTGTTTGTAGGTCAACGTCCGAGAGTTGATTGACCGCTTACTGGAACCACTGTGAGTAACGTTATCGTAAAGATACGTTTATATAAATTATGTTCCAAATGAAATGTGATAAGCTATGATTTCTGAAATGATATATGTTTTTGTGAACGAATATTCCATGTTTGCAATCTATTATGGCATCCATAGATAGTCCCAAGTCATGGGGGATAGCATGAAAATGCAGGTCCATGACATACAAGTAATTACGAGATCTCGTTAACCACTTCATTGTGGTGATATGTATTTAATCGGTATCCGAAACCGATTACTCTAGTCGGAAGACGTTCTGTGATGTGTTCTATGGGATGTACCATTATTATGTTCTGATATGAGAATGATTAAGCTCTGATATGTTTTCTGCTTATGATATGTTCAGATATCGTTCACTAATCCCTTTACCTTAATGTGATTCAATGGGCTTTAGCTCACTGTTTGTATATATATGTATATAGGTGAACATTCTGGAGTTCAAGCCCAAAGGCTTTTGCCTGGTGCTGTGTTTCTGTTGTCAGCCAACCACTGCGCCTCACATGGAGGTTCCCGAAGTGTCCTATGTTCAGTCCTTTGGGTTCTGTATATGTATAAGACTTGATTTGGTGTTGTTGGCTGTACTTAAAATACTGTAATGTGTGTGGGTATAACGTATGGTTGACTATCGGATATGTATATAAAGTTTTAATTATTCTGTTTCATATAAGTCAGCACAGCTCATTGGACAATTATATTTATGTATTTGCTTCTGCTAGCCCCTTAATTTTGTTAGTCTGTTCAGAGGCCTTTGGTAATCCAAGGATTACTGGCCGGTTACGATGCTAAACCTATAGGGGCGGGTTTGGATCGTGACAGTTTTATTTTCCCTAGTACTTCACCTTGGGGAGCACCGGCCCTCTTTGCTAAAAAAAAAAGATGGGGCTTTGAGACTTTGCATTGATTACCGAAAGTTGAACCGGGTTACGGTTAAGAATAAGTACCCTATGCCTCGTATAGATGATCTGTTTGATCAGTTAAAAGGATCCCGTTGTTTCTCTAAGATAGACTTGAGATTGGGTTACCATTAGTTGAGGGTCAGGGAGGAAGATATCCCGAAGACGGCATTCCGTACGCGGTATGGCCATTATGAGTTTCTAGTGATGCCTTTTGGGCTCACCAATGTACCGGCTGTGTTTATGGATTTGATGAACCGGATCTTCCGAGAATTCTTAGATAGCTTCGTGGTCGTTTTTGTGGACGAGATTCTGATTTATTTACCTTCTGAGAAGGAGCACGAGGAACACTTGCGAGTGGTGCTCGAGTTGCTTAAAGCCTATAAGCTGTATGCTAAGTTTGGGAAGTGTGAGTTTTGGCTAAGAGAGGTTAAGTTCTTAGGCCACGTGGTATTCGAGGAAGGGGTGACTGTAGATTCATCCAAGATAGAGGCAGTGCAAGATTGGGCACAACCTAAGAATGCTTTCAAGATCTGTAGTTTCTTGGGATTGGCGAGTATTACCGTTGGTTTGTGAAGGATTTTTCCAAGCTAGCTTCACCTTTGACTAGATTGACGCGGAAAGGGGCCAAATTTGTATGGAGTAAGACTTGTGAGAAGTCATTCCAAGAGCTTAAGGTTAGACTTACCACCACTCCAGTCTTGATTATTCCGAAGAGGGGTTTGGGTTATGCAGTGTATTGTGATGCCTCACGAGGGGGTTTGGGTTGTGTATTGATGCAAGAGCGGAAAGTAGTAGCCTATGGCTCATGTCAATTAAAAACACACGAGAGAAATTATCCTACTCACGACCTAGAGTTAGCAACTGTGATATTTTCCTTGAAGATTTGGAGGCACTATCTTTATGGTGAGAAGTTCGAAGTGTTCTCAGACCATAAGAGTCTAAAGCATCTGTTTACACAGAAAGACTTGAATTTGAGGCAGAGAAGGTGGATAGAGTTTATAGAAGATTATGACTTCGAGTTGCATTATCATCCAGGAAAGGCCAATGTTGTGGCCGATGCCCTAAGTAGGAAGTCCATCAGTAGTATAGCTTGTATAGTTATCCAGGAATGGGAGATGTTGGGTGTCCTTGGTGAGTTTGGCTTGCATCTAGGCGAGTCTGTTGAGTCTGCCGCCTTGTTTTCTGTAGTTGCACAACCTACACTCGTGAATCGAGTGTTAGAAGCACAGAAGGGTGACTTTGAGGTAGAATCTCTCCGGGAGAAGATCTCCAGTGGGAAGGTAGAGGAGGGTTTAACTTTGTATCCCGGCCTGAGTGTGAGATACCGAGACCGCCTGTTTGTGCCGGAGTCTTGCCGAGAGGAAGTACTCCGAGAATTTCACCATTCACGCATTGCGGTGCATCCGGGAGGCACAAAGATCTATCATGATTTGAGTTACCAGTTTTGGTGGAGGGGTATGAAGAAGGATGTGGCGGTGTTTGTGTCAAGGTGCCTTACTTGTCAGCAAGTGAAGGCTGAACATCAGAGGCCAGCGGGTTTGTTACAACCCTTGCCTACAGCCGAGTGGAAATGGGAGCATGTCACGATGGATTTTGTGGTGGGTCTTCCGAGGACTCAACGGGGTAGTGATGCCATTTGGGTGGTAGTTGACCGGTTGACTAAGTCGGCACACTTTATTCCTATGTGCGTGAGAGATTCGGTAGATTACCTTGCTGACTTGTATATTCGGGACATAGTGAGGTTGCACGGGGTTCTAGTGTTGATTGTCTCAGATAGAGATCCGCGTTTTACTGCTAGGTTGTGGTAGAGTTTGCAGAGTGCCTTGGGCACCAGATTGACTTTTAGCACGGCTTACCACCTTCAAACTGACCGGCAGTCATACTATTCAGATCCTTGAGGATATGCTTCGAGGCTATGTCCTTGACTTTAAGGGGCCGTAGGAGAGACACTTACCCTTAGTGGAGTTTACCTACAATAACAATTTCTAATCGGGTATTGGTATGGCACCGTTTGAGGCCTTGTATGGTCAACGATGTAAATCTCCAGTGTGTTGGGCCGAGGTGGGTGATGCACCTCTGTTGGGCCCGGAGTTGGTGCAGTAAACGACGGAGAAGGTAACACTTATCCGTAAGAGGTTGGTTACAGTACAGAGTCGCCAAAAGAGTTATGCCGACCGTAGGAGGAGGCCTTTGTTGTTCGAGGTGGGTGATCACGTCTTGTTTAAAATATCACCTAGACGGGGTTTGATGAGGTTTGGGAAGAGTGGAAAGTTGTCCCCTCGGTTTATTGGCCATTTTGAGATTCTTGAGCGGATTGGGGAGGTTGCTTACCGTTTAGCATTGTCGCCGCAACTCTCCAGAGTGCATGACGTGTTTCATGTTAGTATGCTTCGAAAGTACGAGCCGGATCCATTACATGTATTGGATTGGACCGACTTAGAAGTAGATCAGGATGCTTCGTATGAGGAGAGACCGATGAGAGTCTTCGATAGACAGGACCAAGTCTTGCGAGGCAAGACGATTTCCTTGGTCAAAGTGTTGTGGAAACATCACGGGGTTGAGGAAGCCACTTGGAAACGTAAATTAGAGGTCCGAGAGAAATATCCAGATCTGTTTGTTAATGTTTGAGTATATGTTGGAAATTTTGTTTTGTTGATAAACTCTAAGAACATTGAATATGTTTTGGGTTGTAAAACATTGTATATGTTTTGGATTATGGAAGTATTGTAATTGTTGAATATGTCTTGGAAATGCGAATTTAATTTAAGCATTGTATATGTTGAATGTGTTTTAGAAGTGCAAACATGTTATTAACATTGAATATGTTATGGAGTTATGGAATATGTGTATTGAGATTAGTTGGATTTTGAAGGGATGCATGCTGATAATGTATATTGAGCTATATTTGTAAAGTTGTTCTCTTGAGAAGAGATGGAATGGCCGGTAATGGGCCATGATGGTGGGTATTGAATTGTAATCATGTTGAGAATTGAATAATTACAATTTTGAAACTTGTATAAAAATTTTGGGGACAAAATTCTTTAAGATGGGAGGTTATAGCGATCCCGGTTTTCCCCCGTCATTTATTGTATTCCGGACTCGGGTTCTGTGGTTGTTTGTTGTTGTCTATATCTGGTTTCCATCCTTTAATTTCTTGTATTTGAGCTGTGGGATGTGTTGGTTAAGTTTAGAACAGGTTGGTTGCTAATTGGTCTAGAACTTTTGTTGCCCAGAATTTTGGTCTTCCGCTCGAGCGGGTCTTTTTGCGCTTGAGCGGGGTTTGCAATCATTCAGTACTTTGTGCGTCTGCAAAAAAAATACTGCGGAAGTGTTTTTCACGCTCGAGCGATCTTTATTACGCTCGAGCAGGTCTGAGCTCGAGCGGCCCCTCTGGTGCGCGAGCGACTGTTTGAAGTCTGTAAAATACTAGACGAGTGTATTCTACGCTCGAGCGGGTCTACTTGCGCTCGAGCGGGTAGTGCCATGCTGTTGTGTCTTGGAACTCGAGCGGCCTTTATAGCGCTCGAGCGGGTCGAATTTTTGTGCCTGACACTCGAGCTTCAAACTCTCCGTTCAAGCAGACTGTACGTATATCAGATCGCGAAAGTGATTTTTTAAATCACTTTTTCTGTCATTTCTCTCTCTAAAACTTTCCAAAACCTTAGGTTGAGAGCCTCTCTCTCTAAAATACTCTCTCTCACTCTCTCTCTACATTTTGACCTAGATCTAGTGATCTCCTCACCCTCCTTCCTTTGATAAAAAGTTTGAGCTCTTCAAGATCTCCATTTTCATCCGAGTGGAAGTTGGTTTCGTCATCTTTGGAGCTAATCTCTTCCTTGGCTCATCATCTCTTCTTGAGGTAGGGATAATCTACTCTTTTCTATGAGCTTTAACATAAATGTCAGTCATTTTATATAAATGGTTGGTTTGGGGTGAAGTTAGGGTTTGGGTGTTGATTTGAGAAAGAGGGGTTTTCAAATTTAAACTCCTTATGTGTAAGAGGGATCTTAAAAATGGGGTTAATGGTATATAATTGTTGAAATGGTAAGATTTGGACCTTGGGTCAATGTTTTTGGAATTTGGGGGAAAATGCCCTAGTTTGGAATTAAATAACTATTTTGTATAAATAGTGAATTCATTGTGTAAGTAATGAAATTGGCTTGGAAATTATGGAATTGAAGGAACATGTGATTAAATGGTGTAGTTGGATCAATGAATCACTCACCTATGGAAAATGTGATAATTTGCCTATGGAGAAATTTATTTATCTATTTAGATATATCTGTTTTGGGCCATCGGTGGAGGATAGCTATGATTGTTGTAGAAACTGCATGATGATTAGGTGAATTGAAACTAATCAATTAGATTATGTCATTGAATATGACGGTTGAATATAAACATTGATTATGTGATTTAATTGGTCATTGTATATGGCGACGTATTAAATACATTGTCTATGTGTCTTGTTTGGGAGGAGATAGGGGATGTACTCCATTGTGTGGAAGGAGATAGGGGATGGACTCCATTGATAATTACGTTGGCCAAAGTGTCTAGGGTGAAAGTCCCGAAATCTTATTTATATTTGGGTGCCGGTTCCCTCGGACGTGGTTCTGTAAAATGGTAAGATATGGAAGTGTATGAATGATGTTTATGATTGAAGTGTTGATGAATGAGTTGTGGTCTCATTTTGAATTGTTTATATGATAATGTATTATGTCAATAAATTGACTTGGGTAAATAACTGGAAGTGAATTGAAATATGGGCGCCAATGTTGATTGATATGGAAAAGGTTTAAGATGGTTTATAAGTGTTAAACATTTATCGAATGCTAATGTTTTAGTTAATTCTCATATACTGTTTACATATCTCTACTGGACTTTGGTTCACCCTACTTGGGACACCATTTTTCAGGTACAGGTGACATGTTGCCTCCAAGATCTTAGCTTGGGAGGTTTAGGAGTTGAAGACCTCATTTTGTTATTTTGTTTTGATGTTAAATGTTAATCCAAGCCGAGGGCTTTATATGTAAAAGAGTTAGAACTCTTTTTTTGTCGTAACCAAGTAATGACTTGGAAAGTTGTAAGCCCGTAGGGCACATATTTTGTTGTTAAAAGTTGGAATTACATGTTGTAGTTTCAAGATAAACATTTATGATAGTGTAATGCATGTAATATCTTTTGTAGTATTGACTCTGATGAATGAGAATAGAACTTTTCCATCATGTTTTATGGATCTTATGAATGGTTAGTGAAGGGGCTAAATATAAAATGGGTCAGATCCAGGCCTTGGGTCGGCCGAATGCACTAAAGCCCAAATCCAAGCGGGTTAGATGAACATATGGGCAAGCCAATCGAGCCCAACTCCATGATCAACAGTCTACCTAAGTCCTCAAGCACTTGGGCCTAACTCATGATGGAAAGGCGGCCAGTGCGACATCGGGCATGGGTGGTGCGAGACACATTCTATGGGCCGAGCTGATGGACCAAGCCCATCATCAGTACTAAAGTGGGATGAGCACATACAAAGGTATCTAAATGGACCAGCCCATCTCTATAAACGATCTTGTAAGAGGCCGAGCCGAGGCACAACGGTACCGAGCTGAGGAAAACCTCTTAGAGAAACGTGGAAGCTGTGAATGCAAGCACATGGAGGATGCCACCTCAGCTGGTCCCCTTCCCATAGAATCACGGAATTGGTTGATTAAGGGAATGTGATCTGTTATCAGCATGATTACAACAAGTATGTGCATCCATTATCAACAACTTAATGGTCCCCTACCTTGAGCAATGTTAAAGGAAGCTTGGCAGCACCAAAGCTCCATGAAACCATCTTGAGAAACAAGCAAGGAACTCTATAAATACTACATGAACTTCACATTGAAGGTAATTGAACTGAATTGTTCAAAACTGAACCTCACTTACTACAAACTGAACTCTCTACACTTCTTCTCCGATCACTGATTCCCACACCGGAGGGGTTATCCGGGTAACCCCGGCCGGGCAGCTCTTACGGTGCTTCTTGTGGTAGGAACCTCAATCCTTGGATAGTCCAACTGAGCGTGGAGCCCCGATCCACTTTCATCTAGTGTGGAATCCGGTACGCACAATTGGTGCGGTGAGCGTGGAGCACTTCATCTCTAAGCTCTACACTCAGTTTCGACGAAGGGGATTGAGGACATCCACCTTCGACACATACTCCACAAACGGAGAAGACAAATGACAAAGGCTTGGCACCCCCAATAGTCCTAGAAGAACAAACTGGAAATAATAACCGGACTCCCGAATCCATTAAGCATCGATTGCCCTTCGCTGGAGGTTCTTCTCATCACTTTCTTCTAGAAAAGGATTATCGAGATCGAATCATAGACTCCATGGGGATGGAGATGCAAGAGCTGAAAGCGCAACTCAAACCGGTGTTGGGTGATCCAATGGAGAAGAAGATTGAAGCGGAGCCCTCTCGCTTACGACGGAGGAGCTTATCTAGAGAGAGGAGCTTATCCAGAGAGCCACCAGTAAAGAAATTCCCCAGAAATGAGTCTGGGCAGAAAAGCTAGCCAATCCCGGTACAGAGTGAGGTGGCGAACAACAACACCTGTGGGTCACGCCGGAGAAGGGCTAATAGGCAGAAGACAGTTAGCCAACAGACTGAATACCCTTCCCAAGACCTTCGTACTTGGTTGATCAGCAACAGGAAAAACTAACAACGTTGGGATCATCTGGACCGTACCATTCATCAGAGAGAGCACTGAGCGCTGGATAGACTCGTTTCCTCGCCATTCTCCTTGGAAATTGAGTCCATGAGATCTTCAAAGAAATTCACCCCACCAAAGTTCACTTTGTACAATGGAAAGTCGGACCCACTGATGCATATTAGCCATTATAGACAGATGATGTCTCTATGGAGCCGAGATGAGGCACTGATGTGCAAAGTCTTCCCATCCAGCTTGGGAGAAACCGGACTTCAATAGTTCAATCGACTCCCTGCTAGATCAATTCATGGCTGGAAGCAGCTCTCCGAAGAGTTCCTAGCCAGGTTCGTCTCCAACACTAAGATCCCAAAAGAGCCGGATACACTGTTCGGTCTCCGAAAAGAGCAGGAAGAAACACTGCGCAGTTATTCTAGGAGGTATTGGGAAAAGTACAATGACTTGGAGGAAAATGTGTGCAGTGAGCAGATGGTTGTTATATCCTTCAAACATGGTCTGTGCCCGGAAAGTAAGTTGAGACAATCACTTACCAAGCGCCCGGCCACAACATTGAAAGATTTGCGTGCCAGGATTGAACAGTACGCTCGCCTCGAAGATGAACAGATCCCCATCGAGGGAGCGTCAACAGAACAAACAGCTCGGCACAAGAAGAAAACAGACCGAGGAGAACACCGAGGGCTGACGGTGAATGAAGTGGATAAGTCCAAATCTCACGAAGCAATCGTGACCGTATTCAAGGAACCAATCTATCGTATCCTGGAGAAGATCAAGAGGGAGCCCTTCTTCGTTTGGCCACCGAAAATGTTGGGAGATCAGGCTCGGCGTAATTAGAAGCTCAGATGCACCTACCACCAAGACAGGGGGCATATGACACAGAACTATAGGGCACTGAAGCAACACTTGGAGGACCTAGTAGCAGCTGGGCACCTCCGGGATTACATTGATCAGGATAAGGAAGTGACCGAATCGGGGAACCCACCACCCGAACCGAACATTGAGCACCCACCTCGGTTGATAATAAACGTGATCCATGGAACAGCGACTCAGGAACCCGAGGAGACACTGAAAGAAGAGATTGCTAAGGCTGTGCAAATTCAGCAAGTCATGTCAGTAGAGCCTGCATCGAAAAAGGTACGCTCGGTAACAAAACCCCTTTTGTGCACTGTTTCATTTACTAGGAAGGATTTAGAAGGCATACAACACCCACATACCGATGCACTGATCATAACTGTGGGAATTAGGAAACGGTTTGACGTAAAATGAGTCCTGGTAGATCAAGGCAGTACAACAGACATGTTATATTATGACTTGTTTAGAAAGCTTGGTCTCTCCGAGCAGCATCTCACCCCAGCAGCAGCTCCATTGGTCGGCTTCAATTCACAGCCAGAATGGCCACTTGGCAGAATAGTGTTGCCAGTTATGGCGGGAACGAGGACCCTCCAGATAGAGTTTCTAGTTGTTAATACACCTTCCCCTTACAACGCCATACTTGGCCGTCCATGGATGCACCGAATGGAAACGATCCCTTCAATCTACTAGCAGCTCATCCGTTTCCCAACGGAACACGGAGTAGAGCAGATCTTAGGGGATCAAGTTGCATCCAAACATTGCTTCATGGCGGCATTGAAGGCCAAAAAACTTTGTAACCGGGTACAGACAGTGGAAGTGGCCGAACAGCCAGTTTTGGAAGATGTAGGGGGAGCGCCAGAGGAAAAGATGGTAGAGGATTTGGAGAAAGTCCTGGTAAAAGAAGATGATCCAGAAAAGTACTTCCTTATCGGTACCTCGCTAGGCGCTGATGAGAAACTTCAGTTGCTTGAACTGCTGAGGAAAAATATGGAGGTATTCGCATGGTCAGCATACGATACTCCAGGATTGAACCCAGAATTTGCTTGTCACAAGCTCAACATCAACCCTTCCGCTTGGCCCATTGTATAGAAAAGTCAGAGATCCTCAGTTGAGCACACAGAAGCAGTAATTGCCGAAGTCGAAAAACTCCTGGCATCGGGAGCAATCAGAGAAGTTCAGTACCCACAATGGTTGTCCAACACAGTTGTAGTAAAAAAGAAGAACGGAAAATTGAGAGTTTGCATTGACTTCACTTGCTCAAACAAAGCCTGCCCCAAAGATAGCTTTATACTGCCTCGCATCGATCAACTGGTAGACTCAACAGCAGGGCATGAGCACATGAGCTTTATGGACGCTTATAGCGGTTATCACTCGATACCACTGTTCGGTCCGGATCAAGAAAAGACAACATTTATCACTCCAAGGGGAACTTACTGCTACAAAGTAATGCCGTTCGGCCTCAAGAACGCCGGAGCAACCTACCAGCGAATGATCACTCGAATGTTCAAGGACCAACTCGGAAAAACCATGGAAGCTTATATAGATGATATGGTAGTAAAGAGAAAGCTCGCCACAAACCACCTTGCAGACCTAAGAGAAGTTTTTGGTATCCTAAAGAACCACCAGCTTCGCCTTAATGCCTCGAAATGCGCTTTTGGGGTAGAAACAGGGAAGTTTTTAGGGTATATGGTCACTCACAGAGGGATCGAGGCAAATTCGGATCAAATCAAAGCAATACAAGAGCTTGAAGTACTAACGAAGGCTAAAGAGCTGTAGAAACTGGCCGGAATGGCGACCGCACTGAATCGGTTCATTAGCAAGTCTTCATATCGAATGAAGCCTTTCTTCCAGCTATTGAGGAAAAAGGCAGTGTTTGATCAGAGGTTTGAATGTACTGAAACATTGCAAAGTCTCAAAAGATACCTCAGTACACCACCTCTTCTGTCCACTCCAGAACCAGGAGAGGAGTTGTACTTATATCTAGCCATTTCCGATCACGCTGTAAGCACGGTGTTGATTCGAGAGAAGTTAACAAGGAGCAGAAGCCAGCGTACTATGTTAGCAAGACTTTACTAGACGCCGAGACACGGTATCTACCCTTAGAAAAGTTAGCTTACACGCTGTTTATCGCCTCGAGAAAGCTACAACACTACTTCCAGGGGGTACACCATCAATGTCCTCACTGAATTCCCCCTCAGATCTGTATTCAGCCGAGCAGATTTCTCTGGCCGAACAGCAAAGTGGGCAGTAGAACTTGGTGAGTTTGACATTCAGTATCAACCCAGGACAACAATCAAGGCCCAGGTCTTAGCAGTTTTCATCGCAGAATTCGCCCCTACCCAGAGTACCGATCGAGGGAATCCCAGTTCGGCACAGGTGCCACACACCACCGAACAGGGAAAGCACTGCACTTCGGAAGCATGTAAACTCTTTATTGGAAACATCTGACAGCTTTATGTTGACGGGTCATCCAATAACCGAGGCTCGGGGACAGGAGTAGTACTTATCTCACTAGAAGGATTTATTTGGGAACAGGCTCTCAGGCTCGATTGGAAGGCTTCAAACAACGAGGCAGAGTACGGAGCGTTATTGGCTGGCTTACGTAGTGCTGAACACCTCAGTGCAGAACAGCTTCTTGTTTTCAGCGATTCACAACTGGTGGTAAATCAGCTTTCTGGGGTCTATGAGACACGAGATGAAAGAATGGCTATGTACACAAGTAAGACCAAAGATCTACTCAAAAGGTTTCAATCCATACGAGTGGAATGAATCAGTCAGGACAAAAACAACCATGTCGATGCTCTGGCTTGCCTCGGCTCATCAGTAGATACCACGGATGCTAGAAGAATTTGGGTTGAGTTCGTGCCAGAACTGAGTATTGCATCTCCAGTCCTCTGCAATAACTTAGAACCAAGCTGGATGGATCCGATACTCATTTTTCTAAAGACTGGCACCCTCCCTGAAGATAAAAAGGAAGCCAGCAAAATCAGACACAGGTCAGCTCGGTTTTGGATCTCACCATCTGGGAAACTGTACAAACGCTCCTATCTCGGTCCTTATCTTTTGTGTGTGCATCCAAATCTGGTCGAGAATGTTCTTTACGAAATTCACGACGAGATTTGTGGATGCCACGTTGGTGGAAGCTCACTGGCACACCGAGCCCTCACTCACGGGTATTGGTGGCCACAGATGCATCAAGATGCACAACAGTACATTCAGAAGTGCGATAAATGTCAGAGGTTCGCTCCGCTAATACATCAACCAGCCAAAACTCTCACTCTTCTCACCAGCCCGTGGCCCTTTGCCCAATAGGGTCTGGATATTGTCGGACCATTGGCACGAGGCACTGGGAACAGATGGTTTTTCATCGCTGCAATCGACTATTTTACTAAGTGGGTTGAAGTCGAAGCACTAGCAAGTATCAAAGAAGCGGACACAAAGCGGTTCATTATGCGAAATGTAGCGGTGCGTTTCGACATCTCGCGAGTACTGATTGCAGATAATGGAACACAGTTTGATGGAAAGATCTTCAGAAAGTTCTGCGCCGACCTCAGAATAGAATATCAGAACTCCTCTCCAGGGTACCCACAAAGTAATGGGCAGGCAGAAGCGTCAAACAAAACCATCATCAACGGAGTAAAGAAACGGCTTGAACATGCAAAAGGGAAATGGGTTGAAGAGTTACCCCACATGCTATGGGCATACCGAACCACAGCACGACGCTCAATGGGGGAAACACCTTACTCCTTAACTTATGGAATGGAGGCCGTCATCCCCCTCGAAGTAGGTCTCCCAACCCTTCGGTCTGAATTGTTTGAAAGCACCAGTAACGAGGAAGCTATTGCACAAGCACTGGATATGGCAAAAGGCCAAAAAGAACCCGCACTGATCAGACTGGTAGTATATCAGCAGCAGCTCATCAAGAATTTCAACCAAAAAGTCTTCCCAAGGCAATTTACACCTAGAGAACTGGTTTTGAGGAAAGTCATGGATCATAAAAGGGTGCCTGGCGAAGGGAAACTTGGGCCTTACTGGGAGGGACCCTACAAAGTCACAGTTGTTGCTGAAAATGGAGCTTACTACCTGGAGGATCTCAAAGGCCGAGCCATACCTCGACTCTGGAATGTAGCAAATCTCAAGAAATACTATCAATAGAATTAAACCTCAACTTCTCTATCAGGATGTAAAGACTTTTACCTTTTGGCCAATACAAATGCTTCCCCACTTCTCTCAAGACTATCAAATTTCCTGTAATTAGCTTTGGTACTAACCAAACAGATATAGCTTTGATGTTTATCAAACGAAATTAGCTTTGGTTCTAACCAAACGGAAATAGCTTTGATGTTTATCAAACAGAATTAGCTTTGGTACTAACCAAATGAAAATAGCTTTGATGTTTATCAAGCGGAATTAGCTTTGGTACTAACCAAACGGAAATAGGTTTGATGTTAATCAAATGGAATTAGCTTTGATGCGCATCAAATGAACTCAGATTTGGTCTTAACCTAAACGGACCTAGTTTCAGAACGACTGAACAGAATTAAAATTTGGTTAGCACTCAAACATGCCAAGTGGAACTGCTTGGTGGAATTGCTTGGTGGAAACAGCACTAACACATCTTAAGTAAGCATCTCTGAATCTACAAAATCTCTTAAGTACCGTCACATCAACACTTCAATACTACTGCATACAAGCAGAGTTGGAACAAACTAAACCAAACTATATCAGGAACAAGCTTCCAACGCAAGTCTTACTCAACTCCAGCTGGGGGCAAACAATTGTTTTCTTTCAAACTAGCCTGGACCTGAGTAAGACGCCTCCTCATATCTTTGTCCCATTCAAGTGCATTTATGCTATCAAAGTTGAAACAGACTTAAGCAACTCTGCCTAGAGAGCACAGTTTTCAACATTGATCTTACTTAGCTCCAGGTGGGGGCAAACAATTGTTTTTTAGAACCAACCTGGACCTAAGTAAGACCCACTTCCTTTTATTACAAAACCAAGCGCAGCCTTGCAACATATTCGTTAACCAGACCGAGCATCTGTTCGGCCCCGAGGTCCCAACAGTGCTCAGTCGGGGGCAAACGGTACAAAACTAGATAGAGTATCTATTTGAAACAGTACAGAACCAGATTGAGCACTTGTTCAGCCCCGAGGTCCCAACAGTGCTCGGCCAGGGGCAAACAGTACAGAAAACATTCAGACATAAAAGCCAAACAGCATCAGATTGTAAATTCAAAAGGAAAATCCCATCATCTAACAAAAGGCACAGATGGCCTCATAACCAGCAACAAGGAAAAGAAAAAAGAAAAATTGTCTTGGCAAGCATAGAAAGAGAACTCGTCAAGGGGACTGAGCCACACTACATCAAAACAAAAACCAAAAAAGCAAAAACTTCAAATCTTTCCAGAGAAAGCTTCAGCTTTCATCAACAGAGGGAACCTCAGGAGTAGCGTCCACGCTCTTATCCAGGCCGTCTTGGGGAGGAAAACTAGAGGCAGCTCCGACTTCCTGAGAAGTGGAAGCTTCCTTAACCACATCTCCCGTGGCTTCAATCTCCACGGTTCCACCCTCTTCAACGTTCACCATTTCAATGGCAGCAGCACTGTCCTAAGTCTTGTTTGCAGAACCAATTTCTGGGGAAACTTCAGCCAGAAAAATAGCGGGGGTAGAACTCAAATATCAAGATGGGGAACACAGCGGCGTGAGGGCCAGACAAGATGATTGAAACAGAAAAAGACAAGAGAAGAAGGATCATAAGAGGACTTACAGAGATCAGAACAACGGTAGCGAACGGGCGGCACTGAAGCAAGATCGGCAGTGGAACGTCTGAGCAGAGCACCAACGAGACTGGTTTAGAGGAACAGAAAGGGTTTTTTCTTTGAAACTCTCTAAGAATGAAAAAGCAGATAAAGGGGTTTGGATTGATAGCTCAGAGCATTAATTGAACTAGCTGGCGTGAAGGTACACGAAGCACGGCCTTCAGTATGGAATCGACGCACTATCTCTGCACACCTATCCCACGTCGCCACGTGTCACCATGAAAGGATGCATGCAGGGGTTGTGTGTCAAGATTAAACCGTCACCAAGGCCGAACTGAAGAAGAAGCGACGCGACGATTGGAGAGCAGAACAATAGCTCCCCTTAAGGGGAACCTTAGCTCGAGCTAGGGGGCAAATGAAGGGGCTAAATATGAAATTGGTCGGATCCAAGCCTTGGGTCGGCCCAATCTACTAAAGCCCAAATCCAAGCGGGTTAGATGAACATATGGGCAAGCCAATCGAGCCCAACTCCATGATCAACAGTCTACCCAAGTTCTCAAGCACTTGGGCCCAACTCACAGTGGAAAGGCCAGCCCAGCTGCGATACTGGGCTAGGGCCGAACTGCAAGACACATTCTATAGGCCGAGCTGATGGACCAAACCTATCATCAGAACTAAAATGGGACGAGCACATACAAAGGTATCCAAATGGACCAGCCCATCTCTATAAATGATCTTGTAAGAGGCCGAGCCGAGGCACAACGATACTGAGTTGAGGAAAACCTCTTAGAGAAACGTGGAAGTTGTGAATGCAAGCACATGGAGGATGCCACCTCAGCTGGTCCCCTCCCTCTAGAATCACGGAATTGGTTGATCAAGGGAATGTGATCTGTTATCAACATGATTACAACAAGTATGTGCATCCATTATCAACAACTTAATGGTCCCCTACCTTGAGCAATGTTAAAGGAAGCTTGGCAGCACCAAAGCTCCATGAAACCATCTTGGGAAACAAGCAAGGAATTCTATAAATACTACATGAACTTCACATTTAAGGTAACTGAACTGAATTGTTCAAAGCTGAACCTCACTTACTACAAACTGAACTCTCTACACTTCTTCTCCCGATCACTGATTCCCACACCAGAGGGGTTATTCGGCCAACCCCTGTTGGGCAGCTCTTACGGTGCTTCTTGTGGCAGGAACCTCAATCCTTGGATAGTCCAACTGAGTGTGGAGCCCCGATCCACTTTCATCTAATGCGGAATCCGGTACGCATAGTTGGGTTATGTCATATTGTGAGGGCGTTACATTATTAATAAATTGCAAATTAATAGGAAGACTAAAAATAATTAGAAAATAAAAAATAATTGGTTTAAATTATTATTTTAATGGAAGAAAGGAGCTCTCGAATTTGTTTTTTAAATTATTGGTAATAAAATTTATTTTGCCTTTAAGATGTAGAAATAAACCGAATGCAATTAATGGTGGAATTCACATATACTACATGTTATTTTTTCTAGTTATTTTTTTGTGTGCAAATTTTGGATCTGTGGCAGTCTATGAAGAATGGGTACTTCGATATCAGTATCAATACTTCATATGGTTATTTCTGCATACGTATTGATTATATGAAAACGTACCAAATTTTTTCTTCTTACTTTTTGCTATATCCTAGAAGTACCAAGTGTGTATTTAAGTCGTACCGTACCTTAGTCAAAATAATATTTTTTTTCTAATATAATGGTAAAATTAATTTCATTGGACTTCATTTATTTATTTTAATGCTTAGCATGGTTTGAACATTAAGTTATAATTTGTAACTTATTTAATATAATGACATTTAATTTTAGTTTATACCTTTATTTTTTGGTATTAAATGTGAATTGTAAATTGGATCTCACCAAATTAAGTCATTCAACTAATTAATGTATTATTTTAAAGGGATTTTTTTTTTGATAAATCTCATATCTAAGAGTTTTATTCTATCCAACTCATATTTTTTTTTACTATTTCATTAGGTCCTGTTTGAGGTAAGAAGACCAAAACATCCTCAATCTCTCCTACCCCCATTAATGTTGATTGTCATTATGTTTTGGTAGTTCTCTTGACCATTCATATTCCCTATATCTTCACTCCAAAAAAATGCATTAACAACACACCACTATTTAATGTTGATATATATTACACACACAAAATTAAACATGGTTCTTTATTAATTGTCATTATGTTTTGGCAGTTCCATGCATCTAAATGTTGACTGTACGTAATGACGTGAATGTTCATATTAGATGACGCGAATGTGAATGTTCACATCAGATGACGCGAATGCGATAAAGGTGATGTTAAGGTTTACATCAACATTGCATTAAATTACACAACAATAAGTCTCAATTTTCATTTGAATATAAACATAATTGTACGTGATAACGTGAATGTTCACATTAGATGATGTGAATGTGAATGTTCACATTAGATGACGTAAATGTGAATGGTCACATCACATCACTATATTAGATAAGAGAGAATTTTTCAAAAAAGTGTTGTGAACGTTCACATCAGATGAGAGAGAATTCTCAGGGCGTTGAAGCCATTAAAGAACTTTCAGGAAAGGTGTCTATTTTATAAGATTATCAAAATTTTTTAATAAGTTTGATGAAAAGGGAGCTTTTTTGGTTTAGGGTTTAGGGACATTAATATCAACATTAAAGTTTGATGAAAAGGGAGCTTTTTTGGTTTAGGGTTTGGAGACATTAAATATTAATATTAAATATCAATATTAAATATAAAAGCATAAGAGTCTAAGAAAATAGTGTAAATCAAGAAAAATTACTTTATGGAATAAAAGTATACATACATGGGATTAAGTGAGTTAAATAATTCTTTCATGGACTTCTTGGGTTATAACACTTCTAAATGGGATTTATCAATAAAAATTTCTATTTTGAAATAAAAATAAATATTTTTTATAAACATGTCTAGTCATACCCATACTTCATTTTTTGTAAATTTTAAAATATCGACGTATTCATACTCATGCTCGTACTCGTCCACACGCTTCATAGGTGGCAGCTCTCTTTCTCATGGTGTATTTTAGTTCTTTTTGTACATACCCACATCTTGATCTCACCCTCTTTGTGTTGTATTGTATATCTCTACCCTTTTGTTTGCTTGAATGAATAAATGATGTATAGGGTACTTCAATATGCGTTCAATGTCCAACCATTAGTGAATTCTAAAAAGCAATTATTTTGGGTTGAGGTTCAATTGTTTAACTTATCCAAAAAAAAGGTTCAATTGTTTAGCTGTTTTAAATATGGGTTTAATTTTTTTATTAAAAGTAGTTGGCATAAAGAGCAAATTGCAAATTAATAGGAAGACTAAAAATAATTAGAAAATAAAAAATAATTGCATTAAATTATTGTTTTAACAGACGAAAGGAGCTCTCAAATATTTTTAATATTATTGATAATAAAAATTATTTTGCTTTTAAGACTTTAAAATAAACCAAATGCAATTAATCTTAGAGACAAAGCAATAATCTAAAAATCAGAAAAACTAAATTAACTTAAATTACTAAATATAATACTTTTAGGCTATTCCATACTAAAGCTACGAAATTTGTAAAAAAATACTTAAGTACAAAATACTAAAAATACAAATATAAAATTTTTCTAGAATCTTATCCCTATAGAATTTTGGATCCAAACAAGATTGTTGGGCCCCACAACTCTGTTTGAGAATGATCATCAACACAAGATTGGGAGATTGTTAAACAAATTTAAAAGAAAAAAAAAATCATAAAACTGTTCAGAATTTACAATCAAAACTCAAGATTTATTTATGGTATGATCTCACAATAAGATATTATAAATTTGAAATTTTGAATAAATTTTTGAGTTTTTTTCTAGATGCCTAGACTTTTTGACATTCATGAAAGATGCATTTCATTATATTCATATTAAACATTTATTAAAAGTTTTCACATATATCACTTATAACATCTACATGGGATGAAATATTTCACTAGAATCCTTCATCTCCTATGTGACTTTACAATTTTTGGCGACTAAAAACTAATTTTGTCGGCATTGGTTCAAGATCTCACTACTAAAATATTTTAGTCAATAAAAATTTATTATTGGCAACTAAATTCAAATTTAGTCGGCAAAAATTCAACTTTTAGCGACTAAACAAGATATTAGTCACTGTTAGTATAGATTTTAGGCTAGAAAAAATAAATTTAATAGGGATTTTATTGTTGTTTCCTGACTAAAATATAAATTAGTCGCGAAAGAGGACGTTTGGCGACTAAGATTTTCGTCGCTGTTGAGTGATATTTGGCTACAAAAGTAGTTAGTCGGCATAATTCATTCCTTTCCCGACCAAAAATCAAATTAGTCGCTAAATGTTGAAATTTCAACGCACGCCAATTCTTTTATTGCTGCGCGCACATTGATCTCTGTTAGGCAACACAACTTCACAACAATGTATGACTCTCACACCTCACCAAACCTCACAGAAATCACCCCCTCACCGTAGCCTACCGTACGAGCGACATTGCGATGGCCACCGCCACTGCCACTGCCACCGCCATCGTCACCGTCACCGTCACCGTCACCGTCGCAAATCACCACCGTCACAGCCGCACATCATAGGTTCTCTCTCTCTCTCTCTCTCTCTCTCTCTCTCTCTCTTGCTCCCCTTCTTGGTCTGTCTATGCGTCCGTCTCTCACTCTTTCGCACAGTCTCTCTGTCTGCCTCTATTTGTCTGTCTGTCTGTTTGTCTCTCTCTCCCATCCTTTCTCTATTTCCCCATTTTTTGACGCTATAGGGTTCATTCAAATATGTGGCTGTAATTGATTAAAAATTTTAAAGAAGATGTTTAATATGTGTGTGTCTTTGCATATCTAATGCTTTGTACATGTATTGCAAGCTTCTCTCTCTCTCTTGCTCGACCTCTCTCACTCACAGTCTTTTTCTGTCTCTGTCTCTGTCTCTGTCTCTCTCTCTCTCTCTCTCTCTCTCTATGTTTCCTCATTTTCTGACATTGTTGCTTTAGGGTTTTTTTTCAAAATTTTAATGTATGTGGCTGTAATTTATTAAAAATTACAAAGATGATGTTTAATATATGAACAAATCATATGAATTTTTAGGATTCTGTCATCTGAAGCTAAAGATTTATCTTCATAAATTCAATAAAGTTGCTATCATGTCATTTTCAATAAAATTTTTGCATTAATTTTGTTGAATTCTGATTGTTCTTTCACAAAGGAATTTTTAAATGCAATTGATGGTGTCAAATCATCATAGCCAAAAAAAAAGAAAGATGATCTCAAAGAGAGTCACTTAGTTGTATTGTGGTGGTCCAATGAAGAATGATATGTATCCCATGAGGGGAATGTTTGATGTAGATTAATTTTTTTAGTTTCTTTTATATTTTTACATTTGGTTGTTCGGAGTTCTTTTACCCTTGATGGTATTGGTTTCTTTCTTGGGATGTAGCTCTTTCCATTGCACAAGTTCTTCTAACTTTAATAAATTCTTTTCTTTGCCAATCTGAAAAAAAGAAAGAAAGAAGAACATGCAGAAGTGAAATTTTTGAACCTAGTTTACTTGAATTTTTTTCACCTTATATTGTATTTAAAGTTTGTTTGGTTCTTGACTTGACCAATTTGAAACTTTTTCACCTTAATTTTGTGTGTAAAGTTTGCTTGTTCAGAGTATTAATAAGTTTTCTTCATTTTGGATAATGCTAATTTCCTTTTGTACGCCACTAGTATTACAGTCCCAAACTTTCATTTTTCTAATTGATTTCCAGAGTTGCCTGATGCAGCAACTCTTGTGTTTCCTCTTTTTTCGCTTTCCTTTCTTCTCGTCTTTTTTTTTTTTTCCCTTCTTTCATTTCTTTTTCTTCTACTACGCAACAAAGCAACTTGAAAAACCTAGAAATCCCCTAGATGTTGATTTATGATTATGTATCAATTTTAAGCAGTAAATAACAATCCCAATCAAACAATGAAGACAAATCAACACAACGATTTTACGTAGGAAAACCACAATTGAAGCCCATCCAATTGTGATAAAAAAAACCACGGGCAAAAGCCACAAAACAATCAACTAAAAAGACATAAAGGAATTACACAAGTATACTCTTAATTACCTAGCGAATCCACACTCGAATCGAACCAACCCCTATGTGCCTCTTCTAGCCCCGTCTTCACCTCTGAATTGTCTTGCCCAACATTGAGTCCATAATGCCGATGTCGAATCACGACGATAAGCCACTCCAAAATCCACCAAAGCTGCCGACTCAAATTCTCCAGAATCTACCGAAGAACAACTCTCTCTTTTGTATAGAATAAACAAACAATCCTTTAATGTATACTTCTTAAACCATGAGTTGAATACTCAAATCAAACATCAAAGAAAACTAGCATAATAACCCTAGATATACACCCTAATATCCAAGAAGAAGATCTGGAAGTATAACCCTAAAATCTGATTGAATCAGATATTTATAGCAATCTGTTTCGCGATCTCCGCTCGAGCGCCAGAATGGCCGCTGGAGCAGACTGACGTTCGAGCGTAGGAATTTCCGCTCGAGTGGGAAAAAACATCTCCCAGTATTTTTGCAGGCGATCAAACTTTTGGAACCAAGGATTCTCCGCTCGAGCAGGGGAATGGTCGCTCGAGCGGACAAGCAACTTCGAATACATTTTTGCATTTTGCTTCGGGGGTGCTGCCCCTCAACCTCGCCGTGGCACTGCCCCGGACCCGCCAAGGGACGCTGCCCCCTAGACCCCCGCGAGCTGACCAGGCAGCTTGATCCTCGTCATAGTCAGAGAAGTGGCAATCATGAAAGAATTAGCACCACAAACTACTCTGCAAGGCACAATTTGGGTTAGATTTGTATCTAAGTACTCATAACCTCACTGAAATAAAAGAGCGAATAAAATTACAACTGAAAGGAGTTTTGTCAAACGGGATTGCCAAGAATAAAAACCTAACACAACTCCATGTTGCTGCTGCTGTTGCAATAGTCCTTTCCTCTTCTCCACCACCGCAGTGGCCAACCAACTCCCTATGCCCCTTCATCCTATCACCATGCACCGAGAATGAAAGAAAAAAAATACTCCTCTGCAGTATTACATTAGGAATTCAAATATGTTAATACCATTGTATACTTTTCACTACTTCAATACTTGTTCAAATTAGAAATAAGAGATAGTATCACATTCCTTTACCATTGATGATCAACATTGTTCTTCCTAGTGTTTTCTCTCACATATTTATATTATTTTACTAAAATGCATTGCTTTTACTATATTTGTTTCAGTTCCCTTGAATTGTGGTGAGTACATGTATTTTCCAAAACTATTTTTTATCTGGCATATTTTCTGACCAGCATGTCTTTTCTCACACCATAAACCACTACCTTTTTATCAGGATCTTTTGATTTATGTCATGTTGATAAGATTAGGCTAAAAAATAGCTCTTCAGATTAAACTGGTTTGGGAAAGTATAGTACACTAGTTTATAAAAAAATCATGATTAAAAGGGAAAGTATAGTACACTAGTTTTTTTTATCATATTGGGATCTTAACATAATCAAATATATGAAAGGTGGTGAATTTAGAAATTCCATTTTTTTAGGAAAATGCAATGGATTTTTTTTTATAGTTATATATTTTCTTTTTCTTATTGTGTGTGTGTGTGTGTATATATAATGCTCTGTCTACATATGCATGTGAATCAATCAGCAGAATTATTGTCACTGAACAGTAGTTGGATCATTCAATTTACACTACATAAGGTACCGAGTTTGTATCTTGAAATTTTTTATGAAGTGGGTATATTTTGTTTTAATATTATTTATTATCTCTTTATGCTTTTTATGAGTTGGGTGATGGCAAATAACTATTAACTTATGTGATGTTGCCCCCACTGTGATTATTGGATATAAAATGCTTGTTGTTGCTTTGTTGCATAAAATTGTATAGTATGATTGGTGTTTACCCAGTTGCTAAAATATGAATGCGGTTTGATCTTACAATAATTACAAACTTTTTAACGTTTCCTAGAATTATGACATTAGTGGATTTTGCAAACATCAGAACTATACAACCAAAAGATTTGATGTAGTTCGGTTTCCATGGATACTATTCAAATTGTAGAAATTCCTAGACTTGAATTGTAGATTTTCTTCTCAATGTCATGTTCCCAATTTTGCCTTGCGTTAATTTGATTGCTACATAGTAGGTTATTTTTTTTTTTTATTTTGTATTAAGGGCTACTCTTAATCTTCTTCCTTGTGTAATTTTATTATGCATTCTAAATTCCTTCTTTCATTGTTCATTTTTTTAAAACTAACTATTAGTTTTTATTTGGTTTTTTGTGTTCTTTTACCATGAAGACAATATTGCATCTATTGTGGGCAACTTAATTGCATCTGCTGTTGGTTTTAATTCTATTTACTTTTGTTTTTCTTTACTTGCATTTTTATGGGTGGTTTTAAGTAATTGTAGTATTTAGTCAAAAATAAAGCAGAGAATAATCGTGTCAACCATTCTCAGTCTTGGGTTTTCTTTGATAAACTTGCAACAGATTCGTAGTCCATCACCTCCACAACCAAACTTCATATTACACTCTTAACAATCACACTGTTATTTTTGCTTAGTTGACTACTACAAAAATTGGAATGATAAAGCATCAGGAATGCTATTTCGTTAGTTTCCTTTCTAGATTTGGCTTTGGTGATGTAGAATGAACTTTGACATATAAGTGTAATTTGGAGCACAATTTATTGACTATGGGTTTTGGTTAAAATATTTTAATACTTTATTTGGCACCTTTTTTTGGTGAAGAAATAAAAATCGGACAACTTCATAGGTTAGTTGATAAAAGAAGGATTCAAACATCCTATATTTCCTTTAGCTTTTTTCAGGTTTTAAAATGTTTCTTTTAGATTTCTTCTATTTCCCTCCTCAGTAGCCCCCCCATTATTAGTGGTATCAACCTTCTCCATCATCTCACTTGCAGACAAGCTCCCTCTATTATTTTTTGAGAATAATTTATAACATTCTTTTTGCATGGTGTAGACGGGCTCTCGGGAACTCCCCGATATCCGTGCCTGCGAGAGGGCACGAATCTCGTTTTGTTCCGAGCTACTATAGTTCAGACTCAATGTCACGGTTTTGAATCTGATCTAGCAAAGTGCAATGCAAGACCGATAAATCACCAAAGAGTCCAAATCCGACAAATCGTTTTGGAAAACTGATTTTTATAAAGAAGTGCCAAACATGGACTGATTTGCCAGATACAAAGTCGCCACCTAAATATTTCATTTTTGGAGAGAATTTAGGAAACCCTGACTCGTGCCGAAGGCCACGTGTCCGTCATCACCAAAGCTACCTCGGCTCGGGAGCTTGGGTACGAGAGGGGAAGGTCATGCAATGAGCACCCCCGCTCGCTCGATCAAAGATCAGCCTGTACTATGCATGATATTTCGTTTTTGAAAACACATGTGCTCTTATTCCGGTTAATTTAGCTAATCTTACTACGCGATGCGCACAACATACAAGTATAGACTAGATCGCCTAATTTGGAACAAAACATTGCATATTTGTTTGAAAATGGTTTGGAGTTTCACTACAAGAAAAAACACTTTCTGTGACCAACATTTTGGTCGCGAAAAGTACCATATTTGGTCGCTAAAACCTTTTCGCGACCAAAATATGTTGGTCGCGAGTTGGTCGCTAAAGCCTCGTCACAGATAGTTTTCTGTGACCAAAAAAGCCTTTGGTCGCTAAAAGTGACCATTCGCGACCAACTTTTTTGGTCGCGGAAAGTCCAATTCATATTACCCAAAAGTAAACTTTTAGCGACCAAAGGTAAGTTGGTCGCCAAAAGTCAACGCCTTGGCCCAAAAAATATAATTCTTTTGTGCTGCCTGGGATTTGAACTCTTGACCAAAGAGTCACCACACACCCAATCCACTCTACCAACAACAAGCTTCTTGTTCATATTTGGAAATAAAAATATATAACCCATAAAATTTGGGTTATATATTATTTTATAAAACTTTTAATGCCTAAACAAAAAAAAAACATGTAATTACAGTAGTATTTTTTTTTTTTAGATTTATCCCGCCATAACTTTTCGCGACCAACTTTTCTTTTTGGTCGCCAAAGGATAAGCTTCCGCGACCAAAAAACCCTTTTGGTCGCCAATAGTATACTTTCCGCGACCAACTTTTTTTTTTGGTCGCCAAAAGGTGATCTTCCGCGACCAGAAAATCCTTTGGTCGCGAATAGTATACTTTCCGCGACCAACTTTTTTTTTTGGTCGCCAAAAGGTGATCTTCCGCGACCAGAAAATCCTTTGGTCGCCAATAGTATACTTTCCGCGACCAACTTTTTTTTTTGGTCGCCAAAGGGTGATTTTTCGCGACCAGAAAATTGTGGTCGCCAAAAGTTAAATTTTAGTCGCAGAAAGTAGACTATTTGCGACAAAAAAAAATAGGTGGTCGCCAAAAGTGTTTTTTCTAGTAGTGTTTGCTACTCGTAAGTAGGCTAAATCAGGGATTTTAATGAATTGTTCCAATTCGAGTAATCCAACCTTCACCCACAGGCATTCAGGTAGTTAATCAACTAAGTAATTAGCCTCATGGCAAGCATGCTTTCATGGCAGTCAATAACACATATGCAGTATGCTAAAGCGTAAACACTCACAGTGTACTCCGAGCCAAAACAGAGAACTAGTTAGAAATCATGCATGATCCTAGTTCATGTTGAGATGGCTAATGCAACATATGCAAACATGCAATTAAAATAGGCTCGGCTATTCTAAGATGGCATATGAAATGCAACTTGGTACATGTATTCAAACAGGAATTGAAATACAATGCAGTTAGTATGATGCGCCGAGCCCAGTGTAAGCAAGACAGATGAATGAATGCACGCATGCAAGCATAAGGTATGCTAATTGAAATATGCCCTAAAACTAACCATCGTAAACGGTTAAGTAAAAGGGAGAAAGAAATGGGGATTGGAAGACATGCATCACACACACGCACGCTTATTACAACAGTGTGCCCTCTCGAGGGAGGGACCAAATAAGAAGCTAACTAGCTAATCTAAGCTAATTACACTAATTATTACAAATCAACGAAGCTAATTAACTAATCCTAGCTAACTAACTATTACAAAATAATTAAGCAGTTAAACGCATTAACTACTTAAGTTACAAGCCAAAGCATAAACTAGCTATTCACATTAGCTAAGTAAAGCAGTAAACAAAGGTGCCCTCAGAGGAAAGAATGCATGCATGCCCGGTCGCCTCGTTCGAAAATCCGTCGCGATGCCTCAACTTGCCTCTATTTGCAACTGCTCTCAGAAACTTGCACCAAGCTCCAGAAAGCTTCTAACACACCTTGGGGACCTGGGGGAGGGTGGCCGACCAGTTGTTGCTACCAAACTCCAGTTTTTTGCAACAGAGAGCAAGAAAGGACATGGCAATGTATTTGCAAGGTATGTGTGCACAGCCACCCCCCTATCATTTCATAAGCTCAAGGGAGTGTAGTTCTCGACCCTGGGACCACCAATCGCGCATTTCAATGCATGATGGCCGAGAGGCAAAGTTGTACAATTCAATATAAAAATGAATGCACAAGTAAACACATAAAGCCTAAAACTCTATCATATAGGACCAAGAGCTTCGGCGACCGGGAATTAAGGCACGTTTCATCATTTTAAGTAAGAAACGTCCCTTGTTACTCGTGTTTGGACTAACACCTATTCCAAACAAAATGCAACACAAGCATGGCATACACAATGCGACTCAAACATGAAAACATGCAATGCAATGAAACAAGCATATGAAGAATATGCAAGGGACAAGCATGCAAACATGCAAGGCAAAATAACATAGCATACTCGATGCTCGATGGCATGCATGCTCAATGCAAAGCAACTTTAGATTCTAAATACAATGTAATGCATGCATGCACAATGCAATGCAACAAGGGCAACTTATCAATGCTAGGGACATGCATACTCAATGCAAAGGACTACTTGGCATATACAAAGCAAAGAACTACATGGCATACACAATGCAATGTGGCAACATGGCATACTCAATGCAATGAACATGACACACTCAATGCAATGTGACCTAAACATACAAATACCATGGCATACTCAATGCGATGGACCGAATGGCATACACAATGCTCAATGGACTTAAACCAAAATGGACAGACCTTAGTCATGCCCAAAATAGAGGCCATAATGCTAAAACTAAGGTACAAAAAGCATACACAAGCACGCATGCCAATTGGCTCACCAATTAGGCCTAAGAGCACAACTCTCAAGAGTGCTCAAAAAGTGACAAATGTGGAAGTGTGACAACACTAAATGCACTGAAACGAGGTAAGAAATGATGCCAAATCATTCAAACAAAGCAGGCATAGAATGCAAAGGTCCTTAAAGCATGAAGCTAGTAAAGAGGACTACAAAGAAGGCATGCAATACATGGCACAAATGCATGAACTAAGCATGGACAGAGCTGAAATAGGTCAAGGCAATGACCAAAACATGCTAAGATGAAGGCTCAAATACCTAGGCAAGATGGCATACGTGCCAGGCCACAAACTAGGCAACAATACACAGCACTCAAAGGCACTTAAAGAGTGAATGAAGTGGGAACATGGCAATGCTAAATACTCTGAAATAACATGTTAAGTGATGCCAAATCATGTACATAACACAAATGAAGCATGCTATGGTGCCTAAAGCTTGAAGCTAGCATAGGCACTTGTACTACAACTATGAAAAACATGAAGCATGTGATCAAGGCAACCCAAAACAGTCCTAGAACATGTTAAAATGAGTCTAAAACATGCATGGAAGGAAGCCAAAACAAGCTAGCATGAAGGGCATAAGGCATGGTGAATGCAAGGCAAATAAGGTGGTTTACACTACACTTATTAAGACCAAGCATGGAATGACTTAACCAACAAAAATCAGAGTTATATCATGGCAAAATAACCCCAAAAACACATTGAAATGATAGCTCGCAAGCTTAGGCATGAAGGCATACGCAATGGTTCGTGTTAAGGCATAAAGGGGCAAACCCTCCAACGCATTGAATGGATGATAAATGCAAGTGCATGAGCATGAAACATGGACTGAAATCGCATATGAAAATGATGCCAAATCATTCAAATAGGCCAAGTAAAGCATGCTAGTGGACTTGACACACGAAGCTAACAAGCTAGAATGCACTATAGCTATACAAAGCAAGTCATGCATGGCCAAAACAACCAAAATTGGAGCTAAATCATGTTGAAACATGGACAAAAGCTTCATGAAGTTAAGCCAAAAGCATGATGCATGTTAGGCTATTTCATGGAATTGCACTACAAGTGCAAGGAGCATGCAAAGGGTGACCAAACCAAACCCTAACAAAGGTATGACATGGTAAAACAAGCCCAAGAACATGCTGAAATGGACTCAACATAAGCTAGAATGACATGCTACTTCATGAAGCATACAAAGCTAGTTTGTGTGATTTACACTACAAGTGTATTAGGCATGCATGGAGTGACTAAACCAAGTAAAAAAGTGGCAAGCCTCAGTAAAATAACCACAAATACAAGATAAGATATGGCCAACATAAGCTTAACAAAGACGCTCACATATGAGGCTAATGAAGCAAGTATTTAAAATACAAGGAGAGGGGATGACCCTCTCCCTTTTGGGACCTCAAAACCTCCTCTCCACCACTGAAAATCCTCTGGATTTTAGTGGTAGAAAGGTCATGCAAAGGTGATCCCAAAGCTTAAAAAGAAGGCACAAAAACAAGGCCAAACAAAGCCTAAAAGGGGGTAAACAACCCCAAACACAAAAATGACCTAAACAAAGATCTTAAGTATACAAAATCAGAACTTTTTAAAATAGCATGCAAATAGGCTCAAAAGCTTAAGCAAAAATGGGGGATTTAAGGGTTAGAAACTCACCCTTGAAGACCACCTTTAAAGCTGCAACTCCAGCAACTTCTTCAAGCTCAAACCAACCCAAGAACACCAAAAACAACTCCTAATCACCTGAGCAACTAAGGGATGGTGTTTGAGTGTGTGTTTTTGTGTTAAAGTAAGACAAAACTACACTTTTGAAGCACAAAAATGAAGTAAAGGGCAAGATAGATACAAGGGTGTATCTATAACTCTCAAGGAAATTTTTCTGAACCTAGAGGAGGGAGGAGGTGGTTCTATCTTATAGAGAACCAAAAGCAAAGCTTCTTGAAGAAGATAAGGTTCAAGGCCATCCCTCCATACACGTGTATGAAGCATGGTTTCAGTGCCCTCCAGTTATAGCTAGAGGAAAATATCTCCAAAAATGTGACAAAAAGTGGCCCACCACTTGAAGTGGTCGGCCAGCTACTTTAAGTGGTCGGCCGACCACTTTAAGTGGTCTCACAGAACAAACACTAGTCGGCCATGGTGGGAGATGATCAGCACACTGAAAACAAGCTAGGGATGGGGTGGTCGGCCAAAAAAGGTGGCCCAAAGACCAAGGAAACCCGGTTGTCGGACAGACGAGAAAAGTGGTTACTGGAGAGAAACTGGTCTCCCACCCTTGGACCACCTTCCAAACAAGGAAAACAAGGCTTGTAACAAAAAAAAACCAAAACGGATGCAAGACGAAAGTTCGGGAGGCAAAGCACGTAGCCGGGAGCCTCAGAAACTAGCTGACAAGCACCAAAAGTGGTTTACGACCACAAAAGTGGTCTCCCAAACCACAGTGGCCTCTAGGCCAAGAAAACAAGGTGTGGTTCAAAAACCATGCCAAACGGAGCATGTTAAGTGGTCCCGAGACAAGGCATGCGACCGAAGGCTCCAAAAACTGAAAACTAGTCTTCAAACGGAAAAAATGGCCTACAATCGCAAAAAGTGGTCTACGACCACAAAGGAGTGGTCTACAAGACCTCTCCCTCCCTCAAGTAAGAAAACCAGACTTGGTTCACAAACCGAGCCAAAGCACAAAGAGTTCAGAGGCCCGGAGGCAAGGCTCTCAGCCAAAACTCCGAACCTCAAAACGAGAACAACATGCACTATCACCGAGCGCTCAATCAATGACGTCTGAGTCTTAAGGTCGGTCAAATATAGGGTGTCTACACATGGCAACTCTTCATTAGAAGTGAATTTGCTATTGCCAAAATCTCCCATTTCACAAGATTTGAAGATTTCAAAGACAACGCGAAACATAAGAGGTGGAGGATCTCGACCCCCTAACTTAGTTTGTATCAATTACTGAAACTTGCACATTATCTCTCCCTTTTTTTTCCTTCACCACTTCCCACTTTGTTGGATTTTGTCTCTTCACCTCTCTACGAAGTGGCGGAGGACCTTGTGCCATTTCTTCGTTTATACTTGTTAAAGAAACTTGCATACCAGCTTTTCTCTTTTTCTTCTTCACCATTTTCTACTTTGTTTATTTGTTGTCCATATTCCTACGTTAATCTTTGCTTGATTTGTAGGGTTCAAAAGATGGACAAGAGTTGGATGATGATAAAAGATAGGTTGAAAAGTAAAGAGTATCAACAAGGTGTCTAGTCATTTATTGACTTTGCTACGCAAAATTTAGGCCCACATGATGACGTTCATTGTGCGTGTGTCGATTGCTTGAATGTCACAAAACATAGTCAACAAGTTGTATGGTTGCACTTGATTCAAAGAAGAATCGCGTGTTCTTATAGAACTTGGGTGCACCAAACATCAGCCGAGTGTGTCAAATGATGATGGTCAAAGAGATGGAGTTGCAAATTTTGACAATGACGATAATTTGGGCGAGTTGTCTATTATGTTGGAAGAGATTTACGTGAGTGCCCTCATGGATGATTAGATCGACAAAGAACCTAATAGCTCGGAGAGAAAGGATTTATTGAAGTTCATTAGGTTGTTTGATGATGCTCAACGCAAAGTTTACCCGGAGTGTGAAAAGTTCTCCGTGTTGCCCTTCGTTATTAAGATGCTTCACGTTAAGGTGTACAATAAATGAAGCAACAAATCTTTCAATATGGTTATGCAAGTTTTCAAAGACATTCTACCAAAGTGTGATGAAATTGTTCCATGGACCCTTTATGAAGCGAAAAAGTTCTTGCGTGCATTGGGTTTGGGATACGAGGCCATTCATGCATGCAAGAATAATTGTATTTTATTTTGGAAGGACAATGCAAAATTGAAGAATTGCCCTACATGTAATGAGTCTAGATACAGGTTGAACAATGAGAGTGGTAAAAAGATTCCTCACAAAATATAGAGGTACTTTCCTTTGATACCGAGGTTGAAGAGATTGTACGTATCGAAAAAAACTGCCGCATATATGAGATGACACAAAAACAAGCGTGTGGATGATGAAATATTAAGGCATCCAACCGATGGTCAGGCATTGAAGGACTTTGATATGCAACATCCTACGTTTTCTGTGGAACCCTAGAATGTAAGGTTAGGGCTTGCACGGATGGTTTCAATCCATTTGGAAATATGAGCACATCATACAGCATGTGGCCTATAATCTTAATGCCTTACAATCTTCTCCATTGGAAGTGCATGAAAGAGCCATTTACAATGATGTCATTGCTTATTCCTGGTCCATTCGCACCTGAAAAAGACATCGACGTTTACTTGCAACTATTATTGGAGGAGTTAATGAATTTGTGGGAGCATGGTGTGTAAACATATGATGCCTCAAACGGTCAAATATTTACAATGCACGCAGCAGTCATGTAGACCATCAATGACTTCCCCGCATATGGTACCATGTCTGGTTGGACTACAAAAGGTTACTTGGCTTGCCCTAATTGTAACATGGATGTATTATCTCAGAGTCTGCGAAGTAAGATAAGGTATACGAGTGCCTGCTGCTACTTGCCCTAGAACCATATTTGGCGAAAGAGTAAGCTCTTCAACGGTCAAATTGAGAATCGTTCCAAACCTGTGGAGTTATTGGGAGAACAAATACTATAGCAAATTGATTCTGGGACATACATGCCATATGGAAAGCATTCACACAACCGAAAAAGACAAAGAAATGAAAATCCAACTTCCAATTGGACAAAAAGAAACATTATGTTCGACCTACCCTATTGGAAAACGCTAAAGCTTTGACACAACCTTGATGTCATACACATGGAGAAGAATATATGTGACAATCTGGTTGGGACACTATTGAGCATAGATGGCAAGAACAAGGACATGGATAAAGCACGCTTAGATTTGGAGGACATGTGAATACAAAAGGAGTTACACTTGAAGAGGCGTTCTAATAGCTCATTCGAGAAGCCTCTGGCATCATATACATTGTCCCTGGTAGAGAGACAAGATTTTTGTGATTTCTTGAAATCGATTAAGTACCCTGATGGCTATGCAACAAATATATCCAATTATGTCACTGCTCGTGGTGGAAAATTAGCTGGCCTCAAAACTCATGACTGTCATGTCCTTCTGCAATGACTACTTCCAATTGGGATGCGTGGATACCTTTCCAATGAGATTGGGACCACACTTTTTGAGTTTAGAACTTTTTTCAAACCGTTATACTCAAAGACATTAAGGGTGACTGATTTGGAGAAACGCCTTAAACTTATTCGAAAAAGGGAGAGTTTGACATCCAATTAATTTTCAACATTTTCATTGTAAATGATGCCATTGTTTCATCATACATGGTGGTCATTTGGGTGGTAAATGTATTAAGAAAGCATGATATGGTTATGGAGATAACCCCATAGATTACTCAATCATTTTACTTTGTCTAGGAAAATGAGAATGATGAAGAGTTAAAATAAATTTACAAACAAAAAATTCTACTCATAAAAATTTATTTTATGAAGAGGTATGCTCCTAAAATTTGTATTATTTGTAAATTGAAATCAAGTTTGGAATAAATCTTTCATGATACACACATATGATTGTATTTCAAAATAAGGTTTTTATAGATTGTTCTACCTTAAATGCATGTTATTACAACCCTTTTCCTATGTCCGAATCAATTGATATTTTGTAATGGGTGCAATTGTTTTTTTATTTTTTGTAGATGGCTTTTGGCGTGGACTTGTGGATAATCTACATTTTTGTTTATGGAGGACACTTTACAATTTTGTATAACCTTGCTAACTATGTCTTCCTCTGCTTTTGTGAATATTAGCGTTACTGATACATATAACTTTTGTAATCCAACTAATAGTTGCTAGTGTGGCATATAGATCACCTTTTTTCGTACAGATTACAATGGTAATTTGTACCACGCCAAATGGCCATATCGCATGGTAGTAAATATATTTTTTGTATATGGCGGGTTGGATTTTTGTATGGAAATATAATTTTAATTTGGACAATAGTTGGTTTGTATGGAATATATACATTTAAAGTTATTCATTTTTGGATGGTTGGAAGTAATATGGACTGTGGCATGATTGATAATTTTACATTGTGGAATGATTGATAAAATAGGTATTGTTTTGTTCATATACATACTACAAGTTGCATAGAATACAAACAGGGTGTGGATAAATTAGAATTTTGCAATAAAACATAACATTTTTTTGGCGGCTAAACAATTTGTAGTAAAAAAGGAAGTACATATTTCAGTGACTAAAATGTTAGTAGCTAAAACCAAATAAAAAATTTTGAAAAACAATTATGGTGACAACAAAGCGTTGTGCCAACAAAATGCAAACATTAGAGGACTAGGAAAAAAAAACAGACATTTGGCAACTAAAATATTTTGTAGCCAAAAAACAAAAAACATTTGCCGACTAAAAGTTTAGTAGCGAAAAATCTGAGACTTTGGCTGACTAAATGTTTAGTAGGCAAAACACAAAATATTTGCCTACTAAAAGCTTAGTAGCCAAAAAAGTTAGACTTTTAGCGACTACAAAATTAGTAGCCAAAAAGAAAAAACCACACTTTAGGCGACTAAAACCTTAGTAGACAAAATAATCCGACATTTGGCGACTAAAATACTTTGTAGCCAAAATTTTTTTGATGAACAACAACACTACTTTTGCCGGCTACAAGTTTAGTAGCGAAAAATGTAAGCCTTTAGGCGACTAAACTTTTAGTAGCTAAAACACAATAACACTTTAGGTGACTAATATATTTAGTAGCTAAAAAACACAATAGGAGGAACCAAAAAAATCTAAGCGACTAAATATTTCGTAGCTAGATATAGGTAAGGTTTTTCGCGACAAAATATTTAGTCGCTGAAAAGGTGATATTTAATTTTTTTTTTCAATACTATTCGCGACTAAAAAATTAGTCAACATTTCTATACATTTGGTGACTGAAATAATTTTAGTCGCCAAATACCTTTCTCAACAATCCATCAGCAACTACTCTTGCGACCAAAACATTTAGTCGCTAAAAAATTTCATCGACTAAAATATGACTTTTGGCGACTAAAAATTTAGTCGCCAAAAGTGTAAATTCTTGTAGTGACATGACCAAACTTTCCATATAAATGAACAAAATAATAAGATATGGTTCAGAGTCTCCACTGCCTCTCTGCAGAAGACCCAAGATACATTAATATTGCCCCTCAACACTCCGATTCTACTCAAGAAATCAGCTGTCTTCAGTCTGCCCTCTCGTGCTAACCAAGTGATAAACTTGGTTTTTGGTGTGCTAACCAAGTGATAAACTTGGTTTTTGGTGGAGAAAAATTATTCCAGATAAGACTAGTTAAGCTTAATGTTGAGCCCTTCAACAATCTACACCATCGATAGGCATTGCTCACCTTGTATACATCAGCTTGGCCAGCTATCCATCTCATGAAATCCCCCTTCTCTAACTGTAAGGTTGGACCAGCACCCAGCAGAGTGCTCAGCCTTGAGACTTCATTTTCTTCCCAAGCATGAAAAGATCTTTTGAAGTTGAAACCCCACTCATTGGACAAGCCTTTCCTTGATAAAATTACGCTCATTGAGATCTCATTCTCTATGCTTAACTAGAAAAGTCTAGGAAATTGAATGCTGAAACTAGTTTCTTCCTTCTAAATATCAACCCAAAACATTATCCTTCTATCATTACCAATTGTAATTTCAACATTCTCCATAAAGCAATTAAATAGATCTAGGTTAAGATGTGCTATGCCCACAATATTCCCCCAGATTTTGGAAACATACCTTGTCTCTATGATTGATGGCATCCACCTCTCTCTTGAAGATCCATACTTGCTACAGACTATTGCTTTCCATAATGCATCTTCCTCTAAGGAAAACCTCCACCACCACTTGATTAATATGCATTGGTTTGCAAGTCTTAAGTCTCTAATCCCCAATCCCCCTTGCTGCTTATCCACTATAACTTCCTTCCATTTTACCAAGTAGACTTTCCTTCTATTTTCTGTGTCCCCCACAAGAAGGCCACTTGCATTCTATCAAAAGCCTTACCAACACAGTTCGGCATCTTAAATAATGACATATAGTACATGGGTAGGGAAGAGAGAACATACTTTATGAGTACCACTCTATCTGCAAATGACAATAACCTTCTTTTCCAACCTGACAATTTCTTTTTGAAACTATCAATAATTGGTTTCCAGATCCGTTTTCTACTAGGATCAGCCCCTAATGGTAGTCCCAGGTACTTTAGTAGGAGTTTTTTTATTCAAACAGTTAAGTTTAGAGGTAAATTCCTGCACCTTCACCTTATCCACACCCACTCCATACACAATGCTTTTATGGAAATGTATTCTTAAACCATAGACCACTTCAAAGGATCTCAAGATTCTTTTAATAGCTACCATTTCAGACCACTCTACATCACAAAAGATAATAGTGTTGTCCACGAACTGAAGATAAGATACATTAAACCTTCCAGCCCCCATTTCCACCCCCTTTATAATTCCTAACTCTATTGCTCTCATTAGTAAAATGTTAAGCCCTTTAACTACATCATTAAACAGAAAGGGTGAGAGTGGATCACCTTGCCTATGTCCTCTTTTAGGACCAAACTCTTTAGATAGGGATCCATTGCTGAAGAAATGCACTTCTTTATCTACCCAATCCATCTTGAACCAAATCCAAAATTATCTAGCATTTGTAGCAAGAGGTTCCAATTGACCGAGTTGTAGGCTCTTTCCAAATCCAACTTAAGGATTGTAGCCTTCTTCTTAGACTTTTTCTACCGATTGACAACCTCATTAGCAATAAGTACTCCATCCATGATGTTTCTTCCCTCCCAAGAAAGCCAATTGTACATTGTCAATAACAGCAGGCAACACTTGTTTAAATCTGTTTGCCAGTACCTTAGATAGGACTTTGGGGGTGTTTGGTGTGGATTATGAGGGTTGATTATAGCTTATTTTAATTTGGGAATATGTGCTAGACTCTTTGGTGTAGCTCTTGCTTACACCTTTTTAGGCAGAAATAGTTTAAATAAGCTGAGAAAAGCTAATTATTTAGAAGCTGGGGAAAGCTGATTATTTAGAAGCTAGGGAAAAGCTGCTTTTGATTTTTGCTTTTTGATTATCAGCTTTTACCTCACAATAAGTTGCGCCAAACACCTTTATACACTGAATTGATCAAGATAATTGGCCTGTAATCCCTAATCGAGGATGAACAATCCTTCTTAGGAATCAAAGTGACAAAAGAACAATTCACTCCATACCCCAATCTACTATTTCTATGGAATTCCTTCATAAAATTCATTAATTCATTTTTCATGACTTTCCAACTCTTTTGAAAACAGTTCATGTTGAATTCATCTGGGCTTGGAGCCTTATTTCCATCGCACTCTCTAATTGTTTCTCACATTTCTGCATTCATGACTCATTTTCCAGTAATACCTTGGGTTGAATTTGATCCACCCTCTTAAATGGCCCTCCAATGCCAGGCCTAAAGCTCTATTTTTCATCAAAATGAGATATGAAATAATTACATATTGCTTGCTTAACTTCAATTGGTTCTTCCACTAAACTCTAGCCAATCTTCATTGAATTTATCATATTCTTACCCTGCCTCATGGTTGCCATTATATGGAAAAATATTGTATTCTTGTCTCCTTTTAGTTCCCAACCCATCTGTAACAACCCCGACCCATGCTTACCGTTAATCCATGCTTAATTATGTCTCATAAGTAATTAAGTGAAATTTTGTAACATATGTTTCCATATTTATGTTTATATTTGTCTATCGTAGAAAGATCTGTTTATATTTATGTTTCAGTTTGTGAATTGAAGGCCTTATCGGCATCCGATTCAGGAATTGATTTGATTTATGTGTTATTTGGGAATTATGGAAAATTATGGTAGGTTTAATTAAAATTCGGTTCGGAACGATTAAATTAGATTAATTTAATGCCCACTTGATTAGCCTTAATTAACTATCATTAGGAAAGCCTATATAAGACTTCTTATGTGCTCTCACTCACTCTTTTCTTTCATTCCAACACATTTTGAGCTCACACACACACACAAATGTGTATAGCGAGAAAGAGACTGGGGAGAAGTCTTCAAATAAGGAATTTGCTAGAGAATTAAAGGGAATTGTAGAAATTGAGCAAGAACTCACTAGGATTCAAGGAGTTGAGAACTTAAGGTAAGAAATCAAGACTTTAGTTGGGTAATTAGGGTGCTTAGCTCATGCATTCAAAAGAATTAAGTGGGTTGGGGCATGAATTAAGCTTAATGAAGTAGAAGAGTAGAGTATACATACATGCATGTGCATTACATTACATTTAGAGCATGTTGTCTAAGAATTTGTCCCATGTATGTTCATATTTTGGTTGTAGTGTAAGATTCGCCATGTTTTTAAGTAGAATATCTCATTGGATCATGTTTTGGAAGCTATGAACTCAAATGAATACATGCATGACATGTTCACATCATGTTCTTAGATTTCAAGTTGAATGTTGCACAATTGACATACTTTTGAGCCTTGATTTCATGAAATGATTTTTAAACCTTCATATTTTACATGTTCACATCATGTTCTTAGATTTCAAGTTGAATGTTGCATAATTGACATACTTTTGAGCCTTGATTTCATGAAATGATTTTTAAACCTTCATATTTTACAAGTTCACATATGTTTCCTCAAGTTTTGGGCCCAAAAGGATGTGAATTATAGCTTAAGGGTTGAATTTGAAGCTTGGAAGCAAATCTGGAAATTCCAGAATTCTGCTTCCACGCTCGAGCGACATATCTTACGCTCAAGCAACCACCTTTATTTTCACACTTTCGCTTGAGTGACCAAAAGTTGGCTCGAGTGTAAAATGCATGCCCCTAGAAGTTTGCTTGTTTTGCAGACCGCTCAAGTGACAGAAGTTGCGCTCGAGCGAGGGTATGAGTCTCACGCTCGAGCGAGCATCGAGCAAAAAAATAAGCAACCAACACTTTTGCAAAGTTTACAGACCGCTCGAGTGAAGGAATGTGCACTCAAGCGACCACTCGCATTTTGCATGTCCGCTCGACCGAGACCCTTGTTTTCAGCAAGTTTTGTTAAGTGTTTTCAAGTGCATTTTGGCATCCTTATTGCATCCTAGGCATTTCTAAGCCAAGATTAAGACACCATGATGAGGATAAAGAAGTAGAAACACACCAAGACAAGAAAGAACTAAGTTAATATTTCTAGGTGTGTAATTCAGTATGTGTTCGTTCTGTAACTGTGTAGGTCACACACCACAAGACATCTGATTTGCCCATTCTGTCTATTGCCTTGGAGCCATCTGTTAATTGTTAGTAATAACTTAGTAAAGTTATGTTTAACATTAATTATTTTTTGAATAATATGAATTAAGGTCTGTTTTATGCAATGTTATATTCTATACAATGAATGATTGTCCAATATTTCTGAAATGTAATAGTGGCATCATTAACTTCATATGACATCTGTTATCTATTCTATTATGTCCCAATTATGGGTCAATTGTACGTCGTATGAGCCAATTGTTATGGATCCTCATTTATGGACCAATTGTATGTCTCATGAGGCAACTGTACCATTTACGTGCACATGAGTCAACTGTATGCCTTTATGGCCATCCCTTAATGGGTCAACTGTTTTTGCTAGTGCTAATGAATGTACCACATATGATTAACTATGAATTCTGATTATGAACCCATTTCTGATAATTATTGAATTATGATTTTTGTAACTACTTTGGACAGCATTCATTGAACGCCTTTACCTTGTTATTATTCACTGAGCTTCTGCTCACTATTTATATTATGTATGTAGGTGACCAAGCGCGTGACCAGGCTTAGAATTGAGGACCTGGCGTATCAGTTTTTGTCAATCAGCCTTTATGCCTCCCGATGAGGTTCCATACGTTTTATGGTCACGTCTTGTGGTTGTAAAGACTTTGTTTTCTTTTGAGTACTGTTATCTGTATTCTAGGCTAAGTCCCTTTTTGGCTATATCTGTAATGAATGTGACGTAAGATCATTACTTTATGACGTCACATATATGTGTTTAAAGTTTAAAATTTATGTCCCATATAAGTCTCCACAGCTCAATGGACTATTTATGTTTCTATATTTGCTTCTGCAGCCCTAATTATAAGTTATTCTATTTAGAGGCTTTTGGTAAACCATGGATTACTGGCCGGTTACGGCACTAAACCCGTAGAGACGGGTTTGGGTTATGACAGAGTGGTATCAGAGCACACTTTATACCACACACACAAGTCCATATGAGCTATAGGATGTCCTAGAAAAGAATTAGGGCATACCATTTGCATGTATGAGTGTGTAATAATTTCTGTACATGAGAAAACTACATCAGAACATGAACACATGAAATTGAAATGACTAAACTGAAATTGAATGTTCTGAACATTGTGAAAATGACTATTTGCCTATGTTTATTGTCCTTCTGTTTCCCTATAGCAATGGAAAATACATGAAATGATGATACAGCAGGGTCTTCAGAGGCTCGAATGAGCCGAATAGAACAAATGCTCACGGCCTTAACTGAAGCAATGACACAACAATAGAGGCAGCAACCTTTACCTCATTCGCCTCTGTCGGTCCAAGTTGAATCGGACAACAATAACATTATCAACCTGACTCAGAAGTTCATGAAAATGAAACCGCTAACCTTTCTTAGTGGTATTGAACCATTAAAGGCCGAAACATGGTTGTTAGAGATGGAGAAGTTATTCAAAGTGTTTCCATGTTCTGAGATTCAGAAAGTTCTTTTGGCCACCTATACTCTGAAAGACGAAGCCCAGAGATGGTGGCTATTGATCTGAACTGGTAATGAGAACATGGCATAGGCTCAATTTAATGCAATCTTCTATGACAAGTACTTTCCTCAGTACTTTCAGGACCGAAAGGTTTTAGAATTTCAGGAACTTAAGCAAGGCAACATGTCTGTGGCTGAGTATGAGGCTAAATTTATTAAACTAGCTCGGTTTGCACCTCATATGGTAGACACGAACTACAAGAAAGCTTAGAAATTTGAGAGTGGATTGGATTTAGATGTATTTGATCGGGTAAGTGTCCTCAAACTACCTACGTATGTGAATGTGCTTAATAGGGCATTGATGGTAGAAACCATTTTGGCGGTAAAAAAGCAAGCTCCAGCCCCAACAACTGAATGGAAGGGTAAAAGATCTGGAATCAGTTTCAAGAAGGGTCGTTCAATTGCCATGAATAAGAAACAAAATACAGGATCTTCTAGCAGCTCAAGTCAAAGCAGTGGGTCTGCGCCTATTTGTACTCAATGTGGGAGGAGACATAGAGGAGTTTTCTATCGGGTATCGGGTGCTTGTTTCCAATGTGACAAGACAGGCCACATGATAAAAGATTGTCCAATCGGGTTGGAGAATAACAACTGCCCTGTAGCAAGTTTAGGAGGATCTTTTTCTAGATCAAAGGCAAATGCTAGAACTAATGTCAGAGGTAACGCTGGGAATGAAACATTGAGGCAAGGAAGAGTGTTCACAGTAGTGCCTAGAGATGTGCAGAACACCGAGTCTGTGGTGTCAGGTATACTCTCCATTTCTTGATAGATTCTGGTTCTGCACACTCATTTGTGTCGTATGCCTTTTCTCGAAAATTAACTGGACCCTTAGAATCCATGAATTATTTATTGTCTATATCTATGCCATTTGGGGGTTCTATTGTATGTGCATATGTATATCCAGCATATGAAATTGTGATTAGCGATGTAACATTGTATGTTGACTTACTGCCGTTGGGAATTGATCATTTTGACTGTATACTGGGTATGGACTGGTTAACGAAGTACTGTGCGACTATTGAATGTATGAATAAAACGGTTGTATTTCGTCCACCTGGCTTACCTGAGTTTGTGTTTACTAGAAATGGGGTAGTTCCTCTCCCATACCTGATTTCTGCCATAAAGGCTGTTAAACTGCTTAGGAAGGGATGTAGGGGTTATATGTGTTGTATTTTGGCTGAGATTTCTGATTACTCTAATATAGAAGCTATTCCTATTGCTTGCAAATTTCCCGATGTGTTTCCGAATGACTTGCCTGGTGACTTAGTTGATAGGAAAATTGAGTTCACTATAGAAGTAGCACCAAGAACGCAATCTATTTCCAAGACCCCCTACAGAATGTCAACCTCAGAATTGAAAGAACTAAAAACCCAACTTCAAGAACTATTAGACAAGAAATTCATCCGCCTGAGCACTTCACCTTGGGGTGCTCCAGTCTTATTTGTTAAGAAGAAATATGGGTCCTTAAGGTTATATATAGATTACTGGGAACTGAATAAAGTGACTATTAAGAATAAATATCCATTGCCCCAGATAGATGACTTATTCGACCAACTTAAGGGAGCCCAAGTATTTTCCAAAATTGATATCATCAACTGAAAGTTAAAATGGAAGATATAGAGAAAATAGCATTCAAAACAAGATACGGGCACTATGAATTTTTGGTCATGCCATTTGGGGTAACGAATGCACCAGCAGCTTTTATGGACCTAATGAACTAGGTTTTCAAACAATACCTCAACGAATTTATCGTTGTGTTTATTGATGACATTTTGATTTATTCTAAAGGCAGGGAAGAACATGAGAACCACTTGAGAATTGCTCTACAGATTTTGAGAGAAAAGAAGTTATATGCTAAATTATCCAAGTGTGAATTTTGGCTTGATCGCGTAGCATTTCTGGGACATGTGATTAACAAAGATGGCATATCAGTGGACCCACAGAAAATCGAGGCTATTGTTGATTGGCCAAGACCAACCAATGTGTCCGAAGTCAGAAGTTTTCTAGGACTTGCAGGTTACTACAGAAGATTTGTGAAAGACTTTTCAAAACTTGTTATGCCATTAACCCAGTTAACCCAGAAAAATTTCTCATTTGATTGGAATGATCAAAGAGAGTTTGCCTTCCAAGAATTGAAGACCAGGTTAGTAACTGCACCAATTTTGACTCTGTCTAATGGTACTGATGGATTTCAAATTTACAGTGATGCATCCTACAAAGGTTTGGGTTATGTGCTAATGCAAAATGGTAAGGTGATTGCTTATGCTTCTCGACAGCTCCGTCCGTATGAAAAGAATTATCCGACTCATGATCTTGAACTGGCAGTTGTGGCGTTTACTTTAAAAATTTGCGACATTATTTATATGGTATGACTTGTGAAGTGTACACTGATCATAAAAGTCTCAAATATTTCTTCACCTAAAAAGAATTGAACATGAGACAGAAAAGATGGTTAGAGTTGATCAAAGACTATGACTTATAGATTTTGAATCATCCGGGAAAAGCTAACACTGTGGTAGATGCCTTGAGCCAGAAGTCAATGGGAAATTTGTCATGTTTGCTCACCGGTCAGAAAGAATTGCTATGTGATTGGAAAAGAATGAGATTGAAATTGTATTGCGAGAACAATGTGGAATTTTAACTGTTATTTCTGCCCAACCAGCAATCATTGAAGAAATTAAAGGGAAACAACATGAAGATGAGTTTCTAAGGATAATTGTTGATGAGATTGACTCAAAACCAAGGCCCGGGTTTGTACTTGAGAATAATGTGTTGAAATTTCAGGGTCGCCTTTGTGTGCCAGATTGTTTTGATTTGAGGAAACAGATTATGACTGAAGCCCACAGATCCAAATTTGCTATGCATCTGGGAAACACAAAAATGTATCATGACTTGAAACAAAATTTCTGGTGGCCTGGGATAAAAAAATGTATTGCAAATTTTGTGGCAAGATGTCTACAATGCCAACAAGTTAAAGCCAAACATCAACGACCCGCTAGTTTACTACAATCGCTTCCAATATCGGAATGGAAATGGAAACATGTCACGATGGACTTCATTGTGGGATTACCTCGCTTTCCTTGAGCTATGGACTTTATCTGGGTAATTGTTGATTGTTTAACTAAATCCGCACATTTCTTACCTGTTAAATCGTTGTATACTGCGGATAAGTTGGCTAACTTGTATGTTAATGAGATTGTGAGATTACATGGCATATCAGTATCTATTGTATCTGACAGAGATCCTAAGTTCACTTCAAGATTCTGGCAGAGTCTACAGCAACCTCTAGGGACTTAATTGAGGCTAAGCAGTGCTTATCACCTATAGACGAATGGCCAATGTGAATGGACCATTCAAACGTTGGAAGACTTGTTACGGATGTGTGTCCTAGACTTTCAGAGAAGTTGGGAAACTTACTTACCATTGGCCGAATTTGTGTATAACAATAACTACCATTCGGGTATTGGCATCGATCCTTATGAAGCTTTATATGGTAGAAAGTGTCAATCTCCAATTTGCTGGGCTAAGGTAGGTGATAGACCGTTGTTGGGGCCAAAACTTGTGCAATAAACAACTAAAAAGGTGAAACTGATTCAACAAAGACTAAAAACTGCACAAAGTCGCCAGAAGAGTTATGCTAATGTCCAAAGAAGAGACAGGGAATATGAAGTCGAGGATCACGTTTTTATCAAAGTGACTCCAATGAAAGGTCAGACACGGTTTGTTGTAAAAGGCAAATTGGCACCAAGATATGTTGGACCATATGAAAACCTTGAGAAAATTAATTCAGTGACGTATCGGGTAGCCTTACCACCGGTTATGGAACACATGCACAACGTTTTTCATGTCTCTATGCTTCGGCATTATTTGCGAGATCCATTACATGTGATTGAGCTGACCCATGTACTTCTGAAGGATAGATTATGCATACGAAGAAAGACCAATTTAGATTGTGAATTACTAGATCAAAAGGTTAAGGAACAAAGAAATACTGTTGGTACAAATTGATTGGCAAAACCACGGAGCAACTTATGCAACTTGGGAAGCGGAGAAAGATATGATAAGGAGATACCCTGATTTATTTCCTTTGGATCTGGTATTCTTCCAAAATGAAGGTAAATCGAGTTTGGAGGACCAAACTCTTTAAGAAGGGAAGATTGTAACAACCCCGACACATGCTTAATGTTAATCCATGCCTAATTATGTGTAATAAGTAATTAAGTGAAATTTTGTAACATATGTTGCCTTATTTGTGTTTATATCTGTCTATCGTAGAAAGATCTATTCATATTTACATTTCGGTTTGCGAATTGAAGGCCTTATCGACATCCGATTAAGGAATTGACTTGATTTATGTGTTATTTGGGAATTATGAAAAATTATGGTAGGTTTACTTAAAATTCAGTTCGGAACGATAAAATTAGATTAATTTAATGCCCAATTGATTAGCCTTAATTAACTATCATTAGGTAAGCCTATGTAAGACTTCTTGTGTGCTTTCACTCACTCTTTTATTTCATTCGAACACATTTTGATCTCTTACACACACACAAACGTGTAGAGAGAGAGAGAGAGACTAGAGAGAAGTCTTCAAACAAGGAATTTGCTAGAGAATTAAAGAGAATTGAAGAAATTAAGCAAGAACTCACTAGGATTCAAGGAGTTGAGAACCTAAGGTAAGATATCAAGCCTTTAGTTGGGTAATTAGGGTGCTTAACTCATGCATTCAAAAGAATTAAGTGAGTTAGGGCATGAATTAAGCTTAATGAAGTAGAAGAGTAGAGTATACATACATGCATGTGCATTACATTGCATTTAAAGCATGTTGTCTAAGAATTCGTCCCATGCATATTCATATTTTGGTTGTAGTCTAAGAATTCGCCTTGTTTTCTAGTAAAATATCTCATTTGATCATGTTTTGGAAGCTATGAACTCAAATGAATACATGCATGACATGTTCACATCATGTTCTTAGATTTCAAGTTGAATGTTTCACAATTGACATACTTTTGAGCCTTGATTTCATGAAATGATCTTTAAACCTTCATATTTTACAAGTTTACATATATTTCCTCAAGTTTTGGGCCCAAAAGGATGTGAATTATAGCTTTGGGCTTGAATTTGAAGTTTGAAAGCAAATCTGGAAATTCCAGAATTCTGCTTCCATGCTCAAGTGACATATCTTACGCTCGAGCAACCACCTTCATTTTCACACTTCCGTTTGAGTGACCAAAAAGTTAGCTCGAGTGTAAAATGCATGCCCCCAGAAGTTTGCTTGTTTTGCAGATTGCTCGAGCGACAGAAGTTGCGCTCGAGTGAGGATATGAGTCTCATGCTCGAGCGAGCATCAAGCGAAAAAATCAAGCAATCAGCACTTTTGCAAAGTTTACGGACCACTCGAGCGAAGGAATATGCGCTTGAGCGACCAATCGCATTTTACATGTCCGCTCAAGTGAAGAAAGATGCGCTCGAGCGAGACCCCTATTTTCAGAAAGGTTTGTTAAGTGTTTTCAAGTGCATTTTAGTATCCTTATTGCATCATAGGCATTCCTAAGCCAAGATTAAGACACCATGATGAGGATAAAGAAGTAGAAACACACAAAGACAAGAAATAACTAAGTTAATATTTCTAGGTGTTTAATTCAGTATGTGTTCGTTCTGTAAATGTGTAGGTCACGCGCCACAAGACGTCTGATTTGCCCATTCTGTCTATTGCCTTGGAGTCATCTGTTAATTGTGAGTAATAACTTAGTAAAGCTATGTTTAACTTTAATTATTTTTTGAATAATATGAATTAAGGTCTGTTTTATGCAATGCTATATTCTGTACAATGAATGATTGTCCAATATTTCTGAAATGTATTCGTGGCATTATTAGCTTCAGATGACATCTGTTACCTGTTCTATTACGTCCCAATTATGAGTCAACTGTACGTCTCATGAGCCAATTGTTATGGATCCTTATGTATACGTCCCATTTATGGGCCAACTGTACATCTTATGAGGCAACTGTACCGTCTCCGTGCAAGTGAGTCAACTGTATGCCTTTATGGCTGTCCCTTAATGGGTCAACTATTTCTGTTAGTGCTAATGAATGTACCACATATGATTAACTATGAATTCTGATTATGAATCCATTTCTGATAATTATTGAATTATGATTTCTGTAACTACTTTGGACAACATTCATTAAACCCCTTTACCTTGTTATTATTCATTGAGCTTCCGCTCACTATTTATATTATGTATGTAGGTGACCAGGCACGTGACCAGGCTCATAATTGAGGACCTTGCGTATCAGTTTTTGTCAGCCAGCACTTGTGCCTCCTGAGGAGGTTCCATACGTTTTACAATCACATCTTGTGGTTGTAAAGACTTTGTTTTCTTTTAAGTATAGGACAAGTTTTCTGTTATCTGTATTCTAGGCTAAATCCCTTTTTGGCTATATCTGTAATGAATGTGACGTAAGATCATTACTTTATGACGTCACATATATGTGTATAAAGTTTAAAATTTCTGCCCCATATAAGTTTCCACAGCTCAATGGACTATGTATGTTTCTATATTTGCTTCCGTAGCCCCTAATTATAAGTTATTCTATTTAGAGGCCTTTGGTAATCCATGGATTACTGGCCGGTTACGGCACTAAACCCATAGGGGTGGGTTTAGGTCGTGACACCATCTTTGACTTTTGTAACCACAACCACTCTTTTTTCTTTCCAAGTTTCCAAACCAAACTAATCATCTCCTTTCGAGATACAACTTCAACTTCATTGAGATTTCTATACTTATCCAGTAGATCAAGGGCGTGCATCTCTGCTTCAACCTCTTTAAGCTTAACATCAACATTTCCAAAAACCTCAGCGTTCCATTTTTTCAAGGCCTGTTTCAATACTTTTAGTTTGGTCATGATAATGAACCCAACCCACCCAGCCACCTGTGTACTTTCCTACACCCTTCTAGTTTCTTTAGAGAACATAGTGTGGGGTACCTAGGCATTAATGAACCTGAATGGTTTAGGGTCCCTGTCTCTATCAGTGATTTGATACTACTCCAGGCAATCCCTAGACCTTTAACTTGAATCATTCTGACCATTCTGGATTCACCAAAAATCTATCAATTCTACTCCAATTTTGGGAATTACTGCATGTGTACTGCTTACTCAGCATTGGGATATCCATAAGCTCAAGATTATTGAAGAAATTACTAAAATCAAACATTCCTCTATCCCTCCTTATGTAACATTTTCTTTTAACTATTGTTGATACTTCATTAAAACCCCCTCTATATACGTTGTCTCTCACTTTTAACAACCTCACAGGTTCAATCCCTGTCTCAATAGGGAACTTAACCAATTTAACCATTTTATACCTTTATGGAAACAAACATTTTGGGTTTATCCCTCAAGAAATCGGAAAGCTTATGCCTCTCAATGAACTTGATTTGTCAACAAATAATATCATAGGTTCAATCCCGACCTCTATAAGGAAGTTGGCCAACTTAACCATTATGAACCTTTATGCCAACAAACTATTGGGAAACATTCCTTCTAGTATTAGGAACTTAAATAAGCTCAAGCAATTGATTTTATTAGGTAATCAACAATCTGGCTCCATTCCTCTGTCATTTAATAATCTTACACATTTACAAAGCTTGCAATTAGCTTCTAACTGGCTCACATGTCATTTACCACACAATGTATGCCTTGCTAGATTACTAGAATATTTTTCTGCACTTGACAATAATCTCACAAGTTTGATCCCAAAAAGCTTGAAAGTTTGTGCTAGATTGTACAAACTTGGGCTTGACAGAAACGAACTTGTAGCAAATATATCAGAAGACTTCGGTGTATACCTAAATTTAAATTATATGGATTTGAGTTATAATCATTTATATGGTGAGCTATCTCAAAAATGGGGACTTTGTCATAATCTAACAAGCCTGAAGATCTCCAATAATAATATTTCTGGGAAGATACTGTCTTAACTTGGAAATGCAACTCAACTACATGTACTTGACCTCTCTTCAAATCATCTAGTTGGGGAGATCCCGCATAATTTGGGAACGTTGCACTCATCATTCGACCTTTACTCTGAGTGATAACAAACTTTTTGGCAACATTCCACTAGAAATTGGTAGCTTATTTGACCTACAAAATCTTAACTTGGCAGCAAATAAGCTCAGTGGCATCATCCCAAAACAATTAGAGAAGTGTGTGAAGCTACTAAACTTGAATTTGAGCAATAATGAACTTAGGGAAGATATTCCTATCGAAATAAGCAAGTTGCACTCTCTTCAAAATCTAGATCTTGGCCAAAATTCACTAATAAGTGAGATACAACAAGTATAGCAATTCTGGTTTGGACCCAACCCATTGATGTTTTAGATCCGTGTTTCATTGTCTTATGTGATTCATGTCTTGTTTCCCCTTGTCCCTCTTTGAGTTTGCTGGTTGGAGTGTTTTGGTTGCGTTTGGAGTAGGTTGGTAGCTTATTTTCAAACTGTTGTTGCCCAAAGTTTTGTTCCTTCGCTCGAGCGACAATCTTTTGTTTGTAAAACTACTAGGAGTTTGTATTCTGTGCTCGAGCGGTGAAATTTATTGTGTTTGGTCGCTCGAGTGACAAATCTTGTGCTCGAGCGAGCTGTGCATATATAAAGTTCGTAGTGCACTGAAAATGTCTTTTTTTTTTGCTTTTCTCTCTCTCTCTCCTCTCTTCTTCTTTTCATCATTTTAGGGTTTCTTCGACCTTAAAGCTTGGGTTTCATCTAGTTATACCCATTTTCTACCCGTAGTCCTATAGATCAAAGCGTGAAGGGTCGTGAGGGTTTCGAGTTAATCGGAGCAGATTGTGTTTTCATCGCCGTGGATTTTCAGCTTAATTCCTCTTTGGTTCAAAAGGTAAGGATTCTTGAGCTTCTGTTCAATACCTCACTATAGATAGAACTTATGGTAATTTTTATGGCATTTAAAAACATAGTTTATTGTTAGTTTTTGTTAAAAAGTATATGGGTGGATTTGGGTTTAAATTGGTGAGTTTGTGGGTTGTGTGTATAATTGGTTATGGGTTATAAATCATGTTTTGGATATAAATTGGAAAGGTTTGTGTAGACGTGCCCAAACGTCCCGGCCCCACGTGTGAAATGGGTGCGAAATCTGTTTTGTTCATTGGCTCACTACAGTTCGGACTCAATGTCACGGTTCTAAATCTAATCTCGCAAAGTGCAATGCAAGATTGATAAATTACCAAATAGTCCAAATCCGACAAATTGTTTTTGGAAAACTGATTTTAAGAAAGAAGTGCCAAACATGGACTGCTTTGCCAGATACAGAGTCATCACCTAAATGTTTTGTTTTGGAAAATTTAGGAAACCCTAACTTGTGCCTAAGGCCACATGTCTGTCATCACCAAAGTTGCCTCGGCTTCGGAACTTGGGTACGAGAGGGGAAGGTCATGCAATGAGCACCCCCGCTCGCCCGATCAAAGGATCGACCCTTACTAACATGATATCTTGTTTTTGAAAACACATGCGTTCTTATTCTGGTTTATTAGCTAGAATTACTATGTGATGCGCACAGCATACAAGTATAGACTAGATCGCCTAAGTTGGAACAAAACATCTCATGTTTGTTTGTTTGAAAATGGTTTGAAGGTGCTACTCACAAGTAGGCTAAGACGCGGATTTGCCACCCTCAAGTGGGCTTAAGAAAACATGATTTTGCCACCTCAAGTGGGCTTAAAACACACATTCCAATGAATTGTTCCAATTCAAGTAATATAACCTTCACCCACAGGCATTCAGGCAATTATATCAATTAAGCAATTAGCCTCATGGCAAGCATGCTATCATGGCAACACTCACACTCATGCAAGATGCTAAAGCATAAAAGCTTAGCTAGTACTCCAAGTCAAAACAAAAGCTAGTTAGTAATCAATTCATGATCCTAGCTCATGTTTAAGATGGCTAACGCAACACATGCAAAATGCAATTAGAAATAGGCTCAGCTATTCTAAGATGGCATATGAGATGCAACTTGATAATCATGTATTCAACTTGGAATTGAAATACAATGCAGTTAGTATGATACACAGAGCCCAGTGCATGCAATACAGATAAATGGATGCAAACATGCGAGCATAAGAATGCTAATCAAAACATGACCTAGAACTAACCATCGTAAGCGGTTAAGTAAAAGGGAGAAAGACGTGGGGTTAGAAGACATTCACACACTCACGCACACTTATTACAAAATTCGCCCTCTCGACGGAGGGTCCGAATGAATAATACAAACCAACTAATTAACTAACTAACAAGCTAATTAATTATTACAAAACCTTTAACTAATTAAGTAAATTAATTAAGTTACAAAACAGACTAAGTATGAAACTAAAGAGGCTGCCACAGCTCCGCCTCGGAATGATTTGAATGATGCATGCTCGATCTCCTCGCTCAAAAACCCGTTGCCATGCCTCATGTTGCCTCTGTTTGCACTGTTCTGCACCTCTGAGAACTGTGAAAGTATTTGTGATGCTTCTGAACCACTTCATGGCCATGCTGAGAGGCCATCGGCCAAATGATGTGGCCATCGGCCAAGGAAAAGGGGTCATCGACCAAGTATAAGGCCATCGGCCAAAAATTATTAGCCGATCGGCACTGAAGACAGCCGATCGGCTATCTCTTCCTGTAGACTGCTCCTTTTGCTGCAGCAGAGGACAAACAAGGGCATGGCAATACATTTGCAAGAAAATGTTGTGCAATTACACCCTTTATCATGTTTGAGACTCAAAGGAGTGTAATGCTCGACTCTCAAGCTATCAATCACGCATTTCGATGCATGATGGCCAAAGAGACCGAATTGCACACATTAATATGGGATGAATGCACAAAACATGTGAATGCCTCACACTCTATCATGTTGGATCAAGAGTGTCGGCGATCGATAATTGAGGCACTTTTCGTCACTTCAAGTACGAACGTTCCTCATTCCTCGTGTTTGGTTTGACACCCCAAACTAAACACAATGCAATGCATGTATGCCAAATACAACGCGACATGGAAATACAATGCAACCTAACATGTAGACAACATGGCATGCAACAAATATGCAACAATACTATGCAACCTAAACATGCAAATATGCAATATACAAAACATGCAACAACAAGCATGCAACAACACACCAACCGCATGATCCATGGACTTATACTGAAAATGGATAGGCCTCAGCCATACCAAAAACAGTGGCCAATAGTGCTAAAATGATGGTATGAAAAACATGAAAAGGCAAGGCAAGCATGCATGCCAATTGGCATCAAGGACTAAGGCATAAAGATAGAACTCCTAAGCACACTTAAAGAGTGAAAAACATACAAGTGTGACAACACTACATGCTCTAAAATGATGTTAGGAATGATGCCAAATCAACCAAACAATGCAAGTATGGCATGCAAGAATGCTCAAGACTTGAAGCTAGCATAGGCACTTGCCCTAAGGCTATGCAAAACATGAAGCAAATGGCCTAAGCGAACCAAAACAGTTCTCAAGCGTGCCAAGGTGAGTCTAAAACATGCGAGGAATGAGGCCAAAACATGCTAGAAAGGTGAGCATAAAACATGACGCATACAAGGCCAAAAAGGATAACTGCACTACACCTATTAAAACCAAGCATGGCATGACTTAACCAATGAAAAATAAAGTTATGGCATGTTAAAATAAGCCCAAAAATCCACTGAGATGGCATCCCAAAGACCTAAACATAGAGGCATGCACAATAACCCACTCCTAAGGCATAAAACACCAACTCTTCAAAGCATTGAATGGATGAAAAATGCAAGTGTATGGCTACACTACATGGACTGAAATATCATTTCAAATGATGCCAAATCATGAAAGTAGCTCAAGCAATACATGCTAATGACTTGGACACTCAAAGCTAACAAGCTAGATTGAACCAAGGCTATACAAAACCATGCAAGCATGACTAAAGAAACACCCAAAAGAGCTTAAACATGGTAAAACATGACTAAAAGTTCCTTTGATTTAAGCCAAAATATGCAAGCATGATGGTCCAAATGCATAACGCATGTGAAGGCAAATGAGAGGATTGCAAGACAAGTACATGGTGCATGCAAGAGACCATCAAACCAACTTTAAACAGAGGTATAACATGGAAAAGTAACACCAAATACTTGCTGAAATGGAACCAAAACATGCTAAGCAAACATGCTACCAATATAAGCCATTTATACTAGCAAATGAGAGACAAGGAGAGAGGGGTGTCCCTCTCCTATACAAGACTCTAAAACCACTTCTCCACCACTAAAAATCCTCTGGATTTCAGTGGTGAGAAGGTCAAAACAAGATGGTTCCAAAGCTCAAAAAGAAAGGCACAAAACAAGGCCAAACAAGGCCTAAGAGGGGGTAGACTACCCCCAACCAAAAAGTGACCTGAAACAATCATCTCAAGCACACAAAAATAGAAATTTTTTTTAGTTTAAAGTTAAGCTTAAAACAACATGGAAATAGGTCCAAAAGCTTAAGCAAGAATGGGGTATTAAAAGGTAGATTACTCACCCTTGAAGAACACTTTCAAGAACACTACTCCAGCAACTTTTCTGAGCTTAAACCACTTCAAGAACTCTAAAACCAACTCCCTAGTACCTCAGCAACAAGAGGATGGTGTATTGCTAGGTGTTTATGTGCAATAGTGTGAACAAAACACCCTTTTAGGCACAAACACACACAAATATAAAGAGAGGGAGATATAGAGAGAGAGTGATATATAACTTGTGTATGCAATTTTCAGAACCTATGAGAAGGGAGGAGGAGCTCCCTTCTTATAGGAATTCAATTCCAAAGCTTCTTGGAGAAGCTAGAACAAGGTGCAAATCCTTCCATACATGTGTATGGAGGAGAGAGTCTGTGCCCACCAGTTGGCACAGCTGGCATGCTCAATGCCTACAAAAGGCAAAGAAAAGGTCTTGGCTAGAAAATATGGCTGATCGACCAAACAAAGTGCCGATCGACCAAAAAAAGTGCCGATCGGCCACCACTTTTGGCTGATAGCAAGAAAACATCACCGATGGCACAATGCCTTAGCCGATGGGTTGAGGGAATGGCCAACAAGCCACCCTCTTCCCTCAGAAGAAAAACCACAAGTCCTTGGTCCACAACCAAGCACAAAACAAGCAAGTTGAGAGGTCCTAAGGCAAGGCGAGCAGCCGAGACCTTCGAGAACTCAAAAGGAACACGAGCATGGATGATCATCGAGTGTTCAAATGATGACATCCAAGTCTTGAGGACGGTCAAAAATGGGGTGTCTAAAGTTTGGTATTTCGTTTATAAATCTGGAATATGAAAGGAAAATTAAATGTTAAATAGAAATGGGGCTATGATGTGGTTGTTTATGAATGATTAGGGTTTTGGATTAATGTTGGTGGATGTGGCCACTTTGGTGTTTGTTGGGATTTGGAGTAGTGATGTTTTATTTTGAAAACAAAGTAAAACTAATTACCCTTTTTAGAAAACATGAGAGCTGCAATGAACAAGAGTGTGAAATTACCTAAGGGTGTGTTTATTATTTCGGATTATGTAATTGGAGTCTAGAGTTTTGTCCTTGGCCATCGGTAAAGGATGGTATTGATTGTTGTTAGATATATGCCATGTATACTACTGTAGGATGGCCTTAATGATATGAGGTGATATGTTGTTAGTTGTAAGTGGACATTGTGAATAGACAATTCCATTATTGAGTTATGAATTATGTTGTTAAAGAGGTAATTGGAACATTTATAAATGTTGTTTCTGTTATGAGGTTGTTGTTGAATAGTTATGGTTTTGATGTTTGGTACTCCATGATGTGTTTTGGGAATTTTTTAAATAAAGGAAAATCCATGTGGAATAGTGGTTTGTGGAGTATATTTTAAAAGAAATGAGTTAATGTAATTAACTGATTGTGGCTGTTATGGTGGTGATCAGACTAGGTGTATGTATTACACCGTGTATTATTGATGTAACGTGATTTTGTTTTTATTGTGATGATGTTTGGGGGTCCGTTTCCTGCCATGTTGAACCAGCAAAGCATGGCACCTTGACAGAGGTTTCCTCGTCCTTTCCAGTTTGCGTCCGGGGGTCTGTTTCCTGTCATATCTTAGCCGACAAAGCATGGCGCATTGTGATAGGTTCTCCGTTCCCTTTCGGTTTGCGCCCGGTAAAGTATGACCTGAGGGGCACTCCCTTCCAAGGTGAGGCCGGTAAAGTGTTATGTGTTATCTGTGTTGTTGAATCTGTCATCCGTGATGTAGGCAGATGGAGATGGAATTGGTAGTATGTATTACATCAAACATACATGTGTTACTGGTTTTCATGTTGTGATTGTCTTTTAAATCCTTGGGCCTATGGTCGAGGAAAAGAATGGATGTATTGGGCATAGTTGTGTGTGGTGCAGTAAGATGTGGGGTTGGGTTATGACTTGTATATGGGGTTGTGTTTTCAGAACAGATGTTTAGTGAGATTTGTTTGTGTTAACATGGAAAAGTTTTATCAAAGAAAGAATGGGGTTTTGAAATGTTTGCTTTTGGAAGTAAAATGAGAATGTAAATAAGAATGAATGATTTTTATACTGTAGTGTGTCAAGAGAAGCCTTTGAGAAAAACTTACTTCTATGAGTATACTTTCGGATATTTACTGTCATGTTACGTACATGGTATATCATGGTGCATACATGATCATTTTTATCTATATGTTGTGATTGGTTAGGATCTTCGGGATCTCTACTGGGCTTAGTGCTCATCCCATGTGTTGACAAATTTTTCAGGTATAAGGGTGGAAGATTGCTCGAGACTGAAGTCTTTTTATTTGTTGGCCACGAGGCCTTTTATTTGTTGGTTGAGAGCCATGTATTGTAAAAGGGTAAATCCTTTTTTGTTCTTTTTATTTGTTGTTATTAAATGTAAGCCTAAAGGCATCGTATCATGTTCAATTACGTATCATTATCATGGTCATGAGAGAATGTCATTATTTATTCTTGTTCATATTCTTATATGGAAGGAATTATTTAAAATGAAGTTATTATTATAAAGGATTTGGTAATGAATTCGGGTAATAAAAGTCAAGGTGTTACAACAAGAGATTGGAGAACTGCATAACTTAGAGTCACTGAATCTATCTCAAAATGGACTCTCAGGTTCCATCCCACTTCTGCTTCTCTACATTTGTCAGTAGATCTTGCTTTCACAATGGAAGTGAATAAGAAGTGCGATGTTTATGGCTTCAGAGTGCTGACATTGGAAGTGATTATGGGAAGCATCTGGGTGATCTCATCTCTTCCCTACCAAAGTCAAATATCCAGGGCATGTTTTTGAACGATATTTTAGACCAACGCCTCCTAACATGCACAAATCAAATGGCACATCAAGTGCGTTTGATTGCAAAGCTAGCATTTGCATGTTCGCATGCTAGTCCACAGTCTTGCCCAACCACGCAACAAGTTTATGTGGTGCTATCAAAACAAAGTCTGCCCCTTCAAATTCCATTCCACATGATTTCATTGGAACAATTGTTTGGTGATATGGAATTTTTAACTTTTTAAGCTTCTCCACTTCTCTCAAATGAACAAATCTACCGATATTGAACTCATACACAAAAAAATTTATTTAGCAATACAATGCGCTATCCAAATTCAACTCTTTAATGGTGGAATTCACATTTAGATTGAATTTGGATCACATGTTATTTTTTCTAGATATTTTTTTGTGTGCGAATTTTGGGTATGTAGTAGCTCTCTTTCTCGTAGTGTATTTTAGTTCTTTTTGCACATACCGACATTTTGATCACACCTCTCTTTGTGTTGTATATCTTTGCCCTTTTTTACATTGCTTGCTTGAATAAATGTTTTTTAAGGTACTTCAATCTATGTTAAATGTCCAACAATAAGTGAACGCTAAAAGGCAAGACTTTTGGGTTGAGGTTCAATTGTTTAGCTGTTTTAAATATGGGTTTATTTTTTTATTAATAGTAATGGGTTTAATAAAAGGCAAATTTCAAATAAATAGTAAGACTAAAAATTGATTACAGAAAGATGGGAAATACAAAAAGATAGCTTTATTCTATCAGTGGTGTTACACGCACCAATTGATATATTAATTAGTGTACCAACATATGTTATCATAGTGCTACTTTAAAACTATGGATTCCACCCATTATACAAACTACAAAGACATCTAAAATTATGTCACATCATATGTTAGTACACTAATTAGTATACCAATTGATGCGTCTAGCTATTGTTTTAATCGACAAAATGAGCACTCAAAAATCTTTTATATTGTTGATAAAAAAAAATTATTTTTCCCTTAAACTCTTCAAAATAGGGTTTAGCTTATATCAAATTGGACATCTCAACTTGAGAGAGCATTTGGGTTTGGTAGGTCCATGTTGGAACCGATTTCAGTGATCCAAACCATTCACCTTTTAATACTCATTGAGTAGAATATTCATGCAAAAAATAAAGATAATTGGGCATCAGTAGTTATATGTTTGAATCAGATTTGTATTACAAAAAATGGATGGCTATTCTTGAAATTATATTTGTCGTCCATTTTTTTTAAAACAAATATGATTTAAATATATAGGTATCGATATCTAATCATTTTGATTTTTTGCATTAATATTTTACTCAACGAGTCCTAAAAAGTGAACTAAATTATTCTGCTCAACAGATCACTAAAATCGGTCCCAAAATGAGCTTACCAAGCCCAAACACTCTCTCAAGTTGAGGCCAAGCCCAATCAAATGCAATTAATCTTAGAGACGAATCAACAATCCAAAAATTAGGAAATCTAATATTTTTATGCTATTCCACACTAAAACTACAAAATTTCTAATAAAATACTAAAAATACAAATAAAAAAAGTTTCTAAAATCTTATCCTATAGAATTCTGGATCCAACAACTGATGCTATGTGGGCCCAAAGCTTTATTTGAGAATGATCATCAGCACAAGAGTCGGAGATTGTTGGTTAGAGGTCTAAATATGCTCTGGCCTGGGCTCGGGCCTGGCCTATGATTGGTCGTGCGGGCTCTTGTTTTTTTTGGATTGAGCTGCAAGTCGAAAAGTAGGGCCCAGGCATGGCCACTCAAATTAGGGCCTGGGCTCGAGTCGCGGGTCGGGCCTAGCGGGCCTTTTTAAAAAAATAAAAATAAATAATTGATAAATATATTATGTATATAGATTATTTATGAAGGATAAAAAAGCAAAAGAAAAATTATATTAGAGTATTTTAGTTAAGATTAATGAGATGTTTGGTTATATTTCATGTGTGGTGATATTTAAATTTAATTATGTATGACTTATTTTTTTTAATTATGACTAAAAAAGTATGAAATTATGTAATTTTCTTCTTTTGAAATGAATAATTATATATATATCAAAATGAAACTTTCAATATTACAGTCATTAAATTAAATATATAACATTTATTGAATGAATAATTTTTATTTCGAAATGAAATAAAATATTACAAAAATTTATATCATTAAATAAAATAGATGTAAATTATTAATGATGGTAGAGCAATTGCATTAGTAGAGATCAAGTACATCTCAACTAGATTGGCACCTATTGACCTACCAATCATTTGCATTATACTCCACCTCAATAATCTAATACCAAAAAAAATAATAATAATTACGAAATGAAATAGTGAAAAATAATTTGTTGATCAATCATTGGAGGAGACAGACAATTTACTCACGTTGCCCGAGGATATTTCATCCAAATCGCTTTGAATTCTCTCATTTTCACTATAATTTTTTTTCTTCTCGTAAGGGCATGTATATGATCTCTAGCTATCATTAGTGCCTCAACCATTTGGGGTGAAAGTCTACTGCGGTAATCGCTCAGCACCTGTCCACCTGCACTAAAAGCTGTTTCCAAAGCAACTGTAGAAATAAGAACAATTAGTATATCACGGGCCATCTATGAAAGCACATGCCATATAGTTTCATTTTGTTACCACCAATCCAACTCTTCAAAATCATCCAATGCTAGGCTTTTCTAATAACGTTATAGTTCAAAATTACTTATGCTTGTATGTTGAGATATTCTTCTACTTTTCATTGTTGAAAAAATACTTAATCTTTCGCTTCGAGATGAGGTTGGTGTAGTGTATATAGGTGTATTTGTAGATCCATATGCAGCTGTCCTGTATTCTTCAAATAATGTTTTGCATGTTTGCATAACAGGGGCAAATTGCTTTGATTAGCAAAAATACGTTCAAAAATTCTTGTAAACCAATTTCTTTACACCAAAGATCGATTATTATGGCTAAACCTAAAGATGAGGCAATGGATTGTAGACACCCCATTTTTTACTATCCTCAAGACTTGGACGTCATCGTTTGAACACTCGATGATCTTGTATGATCGTGTTTGTTTTGAGTGTCTAAAGTTCTCGGTCGAGCGCCTTGCCTTTGAGCCTCTCAAATTGTCTGTTTTGTGCTTGGTTGTGGACCAAGAACTTGTTGTTTCAAATCTGGAGGAGAAGGTGGCCTGTTGGCCGTCCCCACAGTCTATCGGCCATGGCTTGTGCCTGTCGGCCATCAGTGGTGGTCGGTCGGCCATATTGATGGCCGGTCGGCCACTGGTGATGGTCGACGGCCATTTTTCTCCTTTTTCAGATATTTGTTTGCCAACTGTGCCAGCTGTTGCTCACTGATGTGCATCTCCATACACATGTATGGAGGAATGAATACAAGCTCTAAGCTTGTTTTTCTATATATAGGGGGATCTTTTCCCCATTTTAAGGGGTTAGACAATTTTGAACAAAATTCTCTCTCTCTCTCTAGAATTCTTTCTCTCTCTTTTTATTTTGTGCTTTGTAGTTGGCTTTCTCTACACTTTTGCACATAGACCCTTGATCAATCTTGACTACCTTGGAACTGAGGTTCTAGGAGGTCTTTTTGGAGCTTTAGAAAGGGTTTTAAGCTTGAATTTGTCCCTGAAATTGTCTTCTGCTTTAAGAGGTATAAGACTTACCTTTTATCTTGTCTTGCATAACTTGAATTACTATCCTTTTGTTCTGTTTTGACCTGGTTTTTCAACTACAAAAAACTCTATTTTTGAGGTTTGAAAATGGTAGTTTAAGTCTTGGTGAGTTAGGGGGTGGTCCTCCTTTTTTGTTCTTTGGCTTGTGAAGCCTTTTGTGCCATTTCTTAACACCTTTAAATCAAACCTTTTGGCCCTTTTAACCACTAAAAATCAGAGTTATTTCAGTGGTAAAAATCAAATTTTAAAGTCCAAAATTGGAGGGGTTAGCCTCCCCTTATTGTGCCTTGTTTGCATGCCTAGTTAGCTTTACATGCTAGCATGTTTTTCTAGCTTAACTTAGCTCAAGTCCAGCATGATTTAGCCTATGAAATAACCTGTTTTAGCTCTGTTTTGGGCTGGTTAGTTAGTTTGAGTTTTGTTTTACATAGTTGTAGTGTAACCCCATGCCTAAGCTTGATGTTTTGGCTCTTCATGACTTGAGTCCGGCATGTTTTCCAACTGATTTTGGGCTATAAAAACTCTATGCTTTTGGGCTGAAGCTTGGGTCCTAAGGCCGTTAAAGGTTGACGGTTTGATAGCCCTTCTTTGTACCTTGTTTTGGAGGCCTTTGCCCTTGTGTTTCCCACCCTTTTGCTATCTTTTCCAAGATTTTAAACATTGTTTTTCAGAGCTATTTTAGTGGATAAAAACATGTTTTGAAGTCCAAAAATGGAGGGGTTAGCTTCCACTCCTTGTGTCTTGCTTACTAGTCTAGCATGCTCCTTATCTTAGTCCATTAATCTAGCATTTTCTAGTTTAATTCCAGCATGTTTTAGGACATGTTTTGGACTAATTTAGGACTGTTTTGAGCTGTTGGCTACATTTGAGCTTTATTTTGTATGCCTCTAGTGTAATAGTCCTCACAAGTTTTGTGTTCTAGGCCTTAGACACTTTCTTGTTTGAGTTGATAGCATTTCTTTATGCCTTTATCCCTCATTTTCAGCACATATCATATCTGTAAACCCTCTCATTTCTTCACTTTTTCATTTGATTTGAGGGTTGTTTAGCCTTAGGGTTGTGTTTAAGCCTGAGATTGAGGTTTGTGCTTAATGGTTTCAATCCTCTTTTGAGGGTTTCTACTAACCAAAGGCATGACCTCTCTCTTGCCTTAAATCATCCCTTGGTTGACACCTCTTTCATTAGAGGACACTCACTTTTAGACTAATCAATTAAAGAATGGATCGATAATGTAAAATAAGAAAACAAAAATCAACATGTAAAAGAGACAAGATAAGCATCTTTCATGTTGCATTGCATGTGTTCGAATCGGACGTTAATTCGAACACGAGGGAAATGGGACGTTTCATACTCAAAGTGATGAAACGTGCCACTTTTCTTAGTCACCATCACCCTTGATCATGCATGATAGGGTTGTGATTTTGTTGAGTCTTGTTTTGCACTCATTAAGCTTATACAAGCTTGGTTCTTTGGCCATCATGCATGAAAAATGCTTGGTTGATGGCTTGAGAGCCAAGAGCTACATTCCTTTGAGCTTGTGTGATGATAAGGAGGGTAGCAGTACATACACTCCTTGAGAATACACTGCTTTGCCTCTATTTGCTCTCTGTTGCAACAAAAAAGGGAAGTTCAAGGAAGGGGTGGCCGACCGACCACCAGTAGTGGCTGACCGGCCACCAGCAGTAGCCAATCGGCCACCAATGGTAGCCGATAGCCACCATTGGTAGCCGACTGGCCAGAAATGAAATCTTGCACAAGTGTGTTCCTGAGTTGGAGCAGAAATGTTCTGGAAGTTGGAAACACTGTTGGTGTTCAAGCAAGTGCAAATAGAGGTGTCCGATGGCAAGGCGGTGGATTTTCAAGAGGAAACCAACCAAGCATGCATGCGTCCCTCGCTCTCGAGGCCATTTAATTGCTTTAATTAGTTAGCATAGCTAATTATTCAATTCAATTGTTGTACTTAATTAGTTAGTGTAACTAGTTATTCAATTCCGATTTGTTGTAATTAATTTTCTTAGAATAAGTTAGTTAATTAGTTTTGGTTTGTAATAGTTAGCTTAATTAGTGTAGCTAGTTAGCTTATTCATTCGGACCCTCCTTCGCGACAGCGCAATGTTATAATAAGTGTGCGTGCATGTGCATGTCTTCCAACTCCACGTCTTTCTCTCTTTTATTTATCTGTTTTTGATGGTTAGATTAGAGACATTTTCAATTAGCATACCTTATGCTTGTATGTTTGCATCCATTCATTTGTCTTGCATGCACCGAGGCTCGGCGTATCATTCAAATTGCATTGTAATTTCAATACTTATTTGAATACGTGTTTCAAAGCATGCTATTAGAGTGTTGCAAATCATATGCCATATTAGTAGCCGAGCCTATTAATTGCATTATTGCATATGTTGCATTAGGCATCTTGTATAGTTAGGATCATGCATTCTTTCTAACTAGTTTTTGTTTTGGCTTGGAGTACTCAATAAGTTTTATGCTTTAGCATACTTGCATGAGTGTGATTGCCATGTTGCCATGTTTCATATGCTTTCCATGAGGCTATGTGCTTATTTTCTAAACTGCATAAATGCCTATGGATGAAGGCTTTGATTGCTTGAATTGGAACAATTCATCAATTGTGAGTTTTAAGCTCACTTTACGAAGTGGCAAAATCTTGTTTTAAGCCCACTTGAGGTGGCAAATCCGCATTTTAGCCCACTTGAGGGTGGCAACTTCAAACCATTTTCAAAAACAAAACATGAGTTGAATTGTTCCAATTCTCACGATTTTAGTCCATACTTGCTTGTGTGCGTCACATAGTAAAGTTAGATTAATAACCAGATAAGAACACATGAGGTTTATAAAACAACATATCATGATTAGTAGAGGCCAATCTTTTGATCGGGCGAGCGGAGGTGCTCATTTTAGGACCTTTCCCTCTCGTACCCAAGTTCCAGAGCCGAGGCAACTTTGGTGATGACGAACACGTAACCTTTGGCACGAGTCAGGGTTTCCTAAATTTTTCCAAAAACAAAATATTTAGGTGGCGACTCTGTAATCTGGCAAAGCAGTCCAGTTTTGGCATTATTTGATTCAAAATCGATTTTCCAAAATGATTTGCCGAATTGGACTCTTTGGTGTTTATCAGTTTCACATTACACTTGTGAGACTAGATTCAAAACCACGGGAGTCCGAACTGTGAGGCCTTTCCTTCAAACCCTTTCCGAAAGGCAGGGGTGCGAGAAAAAGGCGAGCCCACATGGATCAAAATATTTATCAAAATTTTCTTTCATTGCAGTAATAATTGTTACATAATATTAATTACCCATATATTTTACGAAAACTTTCATTATTTCTGCTAACATATGTTAAACAAATGGTGAAGTAAGAATATATATATAAGAAAATAATTTCGTTGCAATATGAAAAATTTTTAGAAAATCTTTTTATAAGGCTACTTGGTGCCAATAAAGTTCTATGAAAGTCAATACTCCTCCTATTGATGTTGTTGCAAAAAATAAATCTATGGTTTTCTTTATTTACAAGCTCTCTTTAACATATCATACATTGAATTCCACTTGCTGTCTATATCTAAAATTAATTTTTTAAATAACATACCTTCACATTGACAATTTTTCCTATATTCCGAAATTCGATCAGCAGAAGACAATAGTAACAACCGCATTTTTTTATTACTAGTACAGAAGTCTCGTATACATGCATAATATTGAGTGTTTCTCTAATCTTTTGTTAATTTTGAAGGTACCTAGAGCTACTGGAAGCTCATATTGAGAGTGTAAGATAGCTTATATGAGGGTTGAGTGCTTGTGAGTAGTATACAATTACAAACCAAAATCAATGGCCATATTTTGTGTTGCTAATAACATTGTTTATGTGTTATTATACTTTTTTGTTGCAAGTTGCATAGAGAAGACTATACTTGAGTGTTGTGAGATCCTATATTGTGGGTTGAGTGAAGTGATATTACATATTGTGTGTTTTTGCCACTATCTAGAAAATGTTATGTTGACTCCGTTTATGGATAGCTGGTGCTTATGTCACATTCTATCTTGGGTAGGGTTAACTAAGCTCTGGAAGTATGCTGTAAGTGAGGATGGCTACTAGAGGCGCTTGAAGTGTAAAGAAAGTTTCACTTTATTTTGTATATATTTGCTTGGCCTTTGGTCCACTACTATTATTGTAGGACTAAGGTATTATAAAGAAATAAAGTACATTAACAAATTAATCTCACACATAATTGCACACAGACACTATGTCCACACAAGGCGCATTTCATATATAAGAGAACTTGTAAACCATGTCCATGTTGTCATTTCATTTCTTTCATCTATGGTTGTTCCCAAAACAGACGATGGCTTTGTTTGTTTCCTCTGCCACGTCAGCGCATACAGCGTCGTTCTGTGCCTGTGGCTTTGGGATGTGTGTTGTGAAGATTTCAAGATCTTCAAGAAATCTGGATTGTGCATACTACCAATGCCCTCGTGCAATGGTGAGTATTCACATGCACAAGTCCATTTACATGCACAAGTCTATTGACATGTTTTACAACTACACTGATACATGTGTCTATTCAGCCATGTCGTTCTTGGATTGGTTGGTGTGACAAATTTGGCCAAACATCTGTGCGGGACACTCAACAATCACTTAAGGACATGGTCTTCCAATTACGGGTTGACATCATGAACCTGCAATCCTGCAAATTGTTTACGTTCGTCTTGTTTGTTGTCGTTGTTATTTTTTTGTTTCATACTTGATTTGATTCAGTTTGTATGGAATATGTATGTATTTGCCACGTAATACTTTTCATGTTTTTCGACTAGTACAATGTGTAGTATGCTAGTTTCATGTTGACATTACAATCTTCTCTTTATTCGCTTTGATATTATTTACATCTCCTTCATGTTCGTTAATTCCGATTGTGCACGTTATGTTTTACATTATATGATGCATGTATGCCACAATTGTTGCTCCAATGTTGTAGCCACATGGATCAATCCCAAACGCCGCTCACGTCCAAAATTTATTTGGGACTCCAACGCAGTCAGGTTGTTCTTGGAACTTGTTGTCAAGGAGTTGGAATCCGGTTACAAGGGATGTGTCCATACGATGACAATGCACGGCTACAAGGCTGTGTCCAAAGTCTTCCAGGAACGTACGAGTAGGTTCCATGAGGTGAAACAACTCCAAAACAAGTACAACTTGCTTAAAAAGGACTGGCAATCATGGGCACGCCTTATGGACACAAGGCATGGCCCAACTAGCATAAGTTACAACGAAGAAACTGGGTTGATACAAGCATCGGACGATTGGGGGGCCAAATATGAGAAAGTAACGTTCCCAACTCTTGTTTTTTCCTTAGAAGCACAATTCCATGTCAAACTATCTGCAAGTTAGGTTCAATCTTTTTCATTGTAATTGTTTTTTTTCGTACAAGTTTGACAAGAAATTTTCTATGAAGCACAATGAGTAAACTAACCAACAAAAAAAACAAAAACAAAAACATAAGTTGTTAATTGTAGCTTTAATTAAATGTTTGTGCCATTGTAGTGTGCTACTGTAATTCGTAAGGAGTATAGTATAGGTATAATTTGTCTGTTTTGGGGGATCAGTTGTCATATGGGTATAATTTTCCGGAAGCTACAAACACATAGCTTCACAAGAAAAAACAAAAAACAGGCCCTTTTCAGTCTTCTAATAAAGATATGCTTAAGGCTACAATGGATAAAAACTTGTAGAAGATGTCAAGAGCAAGAAGAGTAAACAAGAAAAGTAAATGAAGTAAATGATTCCTATAATAATCAAGATCAAGGAAAACTAAAACTGAAATGATTCCTATGAGGCACTCCATTACCAAACAGGATGTCTACATTCAAATCTTAATGTTGTGAGTGAAATTGAGTTTCCCCTATCCCTTTCCTTTCAAATGTGAAAATAAACTGAATAGTTATTAAAATAATAATAATAATAATGGAAAATATAAATATAAAAAAAAAGTTCCCCATTTCTGTACTCTTCATGTGTTGTCCCACTGTTCCTTTGGCTGAACCACTTAAATCTAGGGGTGCAACTCGGCGGGGTCTCGGTTGAAGCTCGACTCGAAAGGCAAGCGTGCCCAAGCCCAAACATGAACCCGAGCCTTTCTTTGCCCAGCCCAAGCTTTGTATTTTGAACTCGGGTTAGCCCAATTGCCGTAAACTTGTAGGTAGATTTGTTTAGAAACCTGTAGGTAGCATTGATAATTAACAAAGAATTGAGAATTATTCAAAGTTATTTTCTGGTCACCAAAAAATAAAAATTAAAAATTAAGACTAACTCTTTTACTTAATTTATATATATTATATAATTTATTAAATTATATATTATATATTATATAATTTATATAATATATTAAATTTAATTCGGGTTCGGGTTGCTCGGGTTGGCCATTGGTTCTGCCCAAGCCCCATAATTATTAAAATCATCAAAATCACTTGCCCAGACACAAGATATAGTTGCCCAAGCCCTAAAAAAACTCGGGCTGGGCTCGGGTTGCTCGGGTTGAGCCCGCCCGAGTTGCACCCCTACTTAAATCAGTTATTATGTATTAAAAAAAAGGTACAGAACCATTGAATAACGTGTCTGGTAAAGCTAGCAAAAGCCACCAGCATTTTTGTTGACAATTTTGCCTGTCCTTGGGCTCCTTTTCATATTTGAGGGAATTATTTGAATGATTTCACTTGGTTTGACGTTTGGGTCATGCATCTAGATGAACAGGTTGGCCATTATGCCCTTTGCACACTCAAGTTCAAGTAAAAGTACATGGTAAGTACATGTACAAGGGAAGTGACCAAAACTTCCCTGAACTCAGTAAAAAAGAAAGCACATAATCAAGGGATGCATACAATTATATAGCAGGGACACATTTCACTAAGAGTAGTGGATTATGATTGACTGTTTATTATGCTATATAACTTGCTTTGTTCCATTTTTTTGTTTTCTCTTTCCACAAAATAGATAACATGTTTTCTTTTATTGATGCACCAAAAATAAAATAAAATGAAAACACTTTTTTGTGTTTTTGCATTTTTCCACAATAACTGTTTGAAATAAGAAATGAATTTTTTTTTGGTTTGAAATGACTATTTAAAAAAAAAACTCATCCATTTCTATTGAAAAAATTTCATATCATAGTGATGTTTCGAGACACTCAAAATGAGGTTCTTTCAATGGAAATTGGTTTACACTCAAAGCTGAGTCATGTGCAAACTTCTAAATTTCTAAAAATGATAAAGATACTGTAAGTTAGTCATGACAGAGTAATATATTTCTTGCTTGAAAATTATTTTGTCCTAGCAAGGATCCTCACATAATATGGAAGCATGTTGCTATGGTGGGCTTCTTTTAAAACATTTGTTGCTGTTGCTGCTGCTGTATGACTGTTGCCTGTTATTGTGCATTGCTAGTTGGGGTCCCCATTTGTTGTAGTGTGTAGGTTTGTTGTTTGTTGATTATTTTGAGGCTTCTTGTTTGGTTGTTTGTTGATTATTTTGGAGCAGTTTCATCTATACAATTTTTGTAATAGGATTAATAGTAGTGATGACCATGTCAAGTTTCTCTTCTGCAGGCTGCTTGACTACAATGTAACAATATTTGATATAGCCATTCCTATTTTTCTGAACCAATTATCATTTACTTCCATGTGTGTAATGTTTTATTATTTTTTTTCTCTAGATTGACAAGAATGCTGTGAAGTTCAAAACGAAGCCGTTAGAGCACGTGGAACTTATGCAAAGGGTGTACGAAGGTTCCACGGCAACAGGAAATTTTGCTTGGACACCCGGCATTGATTTCAACCCGGTCGCAACGAATGACGTGCCATCCCCTATGGATGCATAAAACTGCGAAGACAACAGTGGGCTACCACCTTTCCAGCCTGCTGCCCACAGTAAGCACACAGTTGATGACTGTGCCATGTCTGTGGAACAAACTCCAATGGCTGGACCGACGAAATGGAAATTCAGAGCTAACAGTCAAGGGTAGTGAAAAAAAGGGCAAAGCGAAGGAGCTTCAAAGTTGACAAGTAGCATGGAAAACCTTGCATCGTCAATTAAATCATAACAATGCAAGATCCGAGTCCATCATAATTACCCACATTTGACATTGGAGGTGATTTGCAAGTGCCTAGCAAGAGTGTACTCCCTCAACGATCTTGGCCCGGCTGACCAGGTCATTGATTTTGTTGTTTCCCTAATGGACAAACCGGCAAATCAAGCCATCATGTTACAGATTCCCACGAACGACAGGGTAATTCGTTGGCTTCAAGTCAAGCAGTCCCAAATTTCGGAGGGCCCATCTAGCCCAACGCATAGATCCAGAATGGGGGGCTACTATTGAGGAGTTGTTAAGCCATCATAGCTCCTGTAGTGGACTGTAAAACTATTCCAGAATGTGTACTAATTGTTTTTCTATTTTTTTCCCTCTCTGTTGTGGTTGTGTTTCCGAATAATTGTGTGTTGTGGCTTGATGTTTGTTCTAATTTACTAGTATGCATGTTACTGTTTGAGTGAAATGGCATGTAAAGTAGCTTCTTTGTGAAATTGTACTTGTGTTGCATTTGCTCAACTGATTTGAGTGGGTGTGTTGTATAGTTTGGAGACTTGCTTGATATCAGAGAGTTTAATAGAGGTGGAATGGATTTTTATATTCAATTGGTTGCTTCTGATCTTGGCAATGGTAACTGATTTGATTTATTAATTGTCACTTTTCTATCTTGTACATTTGGATTTATGTTCTTGGTTGCAATTTTCAGATACATTATTATGTTTTTGCTCTCTCCAAACCTATCATTCATTGAATTTTTTATTTTATTTTATTGTTTTAGCCATTTCGATAAGAATGGAGTTTTTACCCTTTCAATATTGACAACATTGATCTCAGCAGTTGGAATCCTACACTTTATATTCTCTGCCCTTTAAGAAAACGAAAAAGCCAAGATAACTGCCCCATCAAGATTAAAAATTAATTCTTCCTTGTTATATATATATATATATATATTTGGTATACTGATTGAAACAAAAATGACACCCAATTAATATATATATCGATTCCTAGTCCATTTTTTGTACATGTTCTCAATATATGAAATGCAATTCCAAGAAACAGTTATTTCTTTTTTTGGGTAAATTATACTATTATTTTTTTAAGTTTGAAAAAAAAAATTATAGATTTTTTAAAGTTTGACAAAATTACTTTAGGTTGATTTTCATCAATAATTCATTTACTATTTGGATGAAAAACGGTATTGTCATCTTCTATGTGGTTTCAAACTGAACAAAATATTACTGTAATATACAAAATATTATATTTTGTAGTGCAAAAAGTTATATCATTTCATAATTCATGTACAATTTTTATTTTTATATTAGTACAAAAATTATTATATACAGAAATCAAAAAATTGGCAAGGCAACCCACGCAAGGCTGCCACTTGTCTTCTTGCCCATCTTTTCCTTCACATGAAAAGAATCTTCAGATTTGCATGCATTTGGTTTGAAAAAAAAAAAAAATTAATTGACAATACAAATATATTCAAAAAACAAAATAATTGAAAAAACATATATAATTGACCAAAAATTGAACAAATTGGCAAGGCAGCCCGTGGGCTACCAGTTTTGTCGTTGCCCATCTTTTCTTCACATGAAAAGAATCTTCGGCTTTGCATGCATTTGGTTTGAAAAAAAAAATTTTAATTGAAGAAAAAAATATATTCAAAAAAATAATAATAATTGCAACAAAAAATTAATTGACAAAAAAATATATTTAAAAAATTCAATTTGTTAGTCAAATATTTAAATTTCTGTTTAACAACCAACATAATCTCATTTTTATAGCTTACGTTTTTTTGTCATATTTATAATGGGAGACAACCATTTACAAACCAAAAAATAAACGAGTACAAGTTTTTATGACATTTTTTTAATTTTTGTAAATATAAACTGAAAACGAAATGATTACGAAACAGGCCCTTAATAATTATCGAAATTATTTTGAAAAATAATGATGAGTACTATGTTTTTCGAAATCATTTTCAATAAAAATTACAGAATATAATGATGAGTATTTATTTAATGAAGTCACTGATTGATTAGTGTTCAGTTCAATTAATGGTGTATACCATACGGTAAAAAAAATTATATATGATTGTACTGAATGAAAATGTTTATATTTCAAAGTGAAGAAAATATAATTGTCACGTACAAAAATATTATATTTTGTGATCAGAAAAATTATATCATTTTAGAAAGATGGAAAATATTTTTTCATATTAGTACAACAATTTTAGTGTATTATGCCCCCTATTGAAATCCTGAACAAGGCAACCCACGTGGGGCTGCCATGCTATTGTCCTTGCAAATAGTTTCCTTCACATTGCTTTTAAAATGCAATTTTGCTTGCAAGGTTAAAGCAATTTTGCTTTTCTCTCTCTCTCTCTCTCTCTCTCTCTCTCTCTCTCTCTCTCTCCTCCATTGTTGGTCAACCTTTCAGGCTTGTATACGTAACATGGCGGACGATGCCAATCCTAGTACCATCTACGGAAATGCATCGTTAGAGGCAGCAATTGATGAAATTGCGAGGGAAATGGTTGTAGAAATTGACCACAACTTGGTAGAAGTGTGGAACATTGCGGCAACGTATTATTATAACAATTACTACAAAGTCCCACAAAATACATCAATCTTGTCGGGACAATTATGAATGTATGAGTTGTTTAACGACCACCAAGTCTGGTTTGAAGATGCAATCAGTATGGCCCAACCAATGTTCTTGAAGTTGTGCGACGCTCTACACGATTTTGGGTTGACAGTGTCGCAGCGGGAGCATGGGGTGCCGCTCGAAGAGAAAGTAGCGATTTTCATTTCTGTTTTGCAAGGAATTTCATGGAGGAATTTGCAAGAACGGTTCCAACACTCAAAGGAGACATTGTCACAATATTTTCATGAGGTTTTGCAAGTTATGATACCATTTACGTCAATTCATAGCAGGAGTCTTGAGCCCGATCAAGTCCAACAAGGGGGCCATCCACATTTACGCTCCAAGCCGTAGTACCGGCCATTCAAGGTAACGCCATGTAATTTTTTTTTTTTTTTTTTTTTTTGACGAAGTCATTCATAACATATGCAATAACAAGTTACATTTTGTAATTTGTACTTGTTTAGGACTACATTGGGGCACTGGACAGCACTTCCGTTATGGCCCGTGCGTCAAACGAATACGCCTCTTCATACTATGGCCAGAAAGGCGCGCCAACACAAAATATTATTGCCGTTTGTGACTTTGATTTGTGCTTCACGTTTGTGTCACCCAGTTAAGACAAGAGCATGCATGACAGCAAGGTGTTGCAATATGTCACAACTGAGCCTAAACATCAATTCCCACACCCCGCACCTGGTAACGAATTCCCGCTTGGCAATGCACTTGACAAGATGTAAAAAAATAATCACATAGGTGATGGTAACAAAAGGTTTTTTGGTACAATAAAAACCAGCTTCTAACGATTTTCTAATAAGAACTAAAAAAAATTAGGAGTATATCCTAACAAAAAACAAGTAGGGGGTATACAAGAATGAACAATACATGTTTTTTTTTACTAGTCCCACATACGATTTGAAGTTTGAAATTGCGACCGATTTAAACTGAAAGAGTTATTATACGATTTTAAAAAAAAAAATCATTTCATATTTATCAATTATATTGTTGTATATGTGCAGGCAAATAGTACTTGGTCGACAGCGGGTGCAGCAACAAGACATAATATCTAGCCCCGTACAAGGGGTATCGATATCACCAAAATTCTCATTGCAATCAAATGCCACAAAACGAGTTCAAACGGTTCAACAAGGCACATTCATCCTTGCGTAGTTGTATCGAGCAGACATTCAGAACTTGGGAGTCGAGGTAGGGGGCTTTGTGGAATATGCCGAAGATAAAATTTTCTGATCAAGTGCCCTTCATATGTGCGTTGATGGCTTTACATAACTTCATACGTCGGAACAGTCAAGCTGACCTGATCGCACAAGAAACCCCAAACAACGAGAAGTACGTTGCGCCGCAAATGGCCGACCACCCCGAATACACCCAAGTTGGCAATATTGTAGAGCCAGGGGACTCAGATCCCTACATGGCAACTGTAAGAGTGGATATTACATACGCACTGCAACAGCAAAGGCACGTTTAAGGCCGATGCATTTGTTGCTGTGGCAGGTTTTATATTCGTTGTATATTGTTGAAAGCGATTCTATTATTATATCATTAATTATAATAAAATATTTTGTTGTACCAAATTTGCAACAACTAAAAAAAATATTGCAATAATCAACACATTTCAATTTCGTATACACGTTATATTTCTTACATAATCAAAATAATTATAAAAAAATAAATAAAACTTACAAAAAACAATACATTGTAATTGGTTTTTAAAATTTGTTACATAATTAAAATAATTAAAAAAAAACATTAAAAATTAAAATATTTGCATAGGCGGATGAAAAAAAAAGGGGCTAATTTTTTTGCCACAAATTGAAGTGATGTGCGATCAAGAAACATGTACAAACAAAACAAATAAATAAATAAATAAGCTTTGCACATACATATCTTCTCAGGAGCCGTTCTACCAAACATCAAACAAAACAAAAATAAATAAATAATAAAAACAATAAAAAAAGCTTTGCACATACATATCTTCTCTGGAGCCGTCCCACCACACATTGCAAAACTCGTACTGGCCCTCACGTGATGCACAGTCCGTATGAATAGGGGACTAGGGGTAATACGGTCATTTGAATATGTGTTATAATATTATAATATATATATATTTTTTTTTAAATTAAAAAGTTATTCCAAATATTCTTTTTTTTTCTTTAATTTTTTTAGTCAAAAAGTACGCTTATATAGATCATTCCAAACAATCCCTAAGTCTTAATTAAGATTTTTTGGATCTTCAATTCCCATTAAAATTTTAATAGTCGGAATTGCCCTTGAAACAATGATTGTTCATCATTTATAACTATCTATAAAGGAACATGATGATTTTATATTTATTTTGATTTTCAAAATTTTAAAATATCAACTTTCAAATTGAAAAAACAAAAAAAAAAAATTATGTGCAAAAAAAAAAAAATAATTTGGTTTGAGTTTTCTGGATTAAGTTTTTTGAAAATTAAGTTTTTTTGTGTTCGTATTTTTTTGTTTTTAGTGAATATTTTTAAATTTTTAAACATTTTTTTACTTTTTTAGATGCACCTTACTTAGATGTATCTAAAAAGTAAAAAATTTATGAAAAAACATTTTAAAAAACTAATTAATACATAAAAATATAAAAAAATGTACTGAGTTCTTGTATTTTTTTTTTTTTTGTATTTTTGGTATTTAGTGAATTTTTAAAAGATTTTTTTTACAATTATTTTACTTTTTAGGTGTATTTATATTAGGTGTGTTTAAAAAGTAAAAAAATTTCTTTAAATATTAAAAAAGTACGGAAAATAAGAAAGTAGAATTTTCTGAAAAGTGTTTTTTGAAAAATGAAAACAAACAAGCTGACGTTTTTGTTTTTTGAAAAAATTGAATTTTTTTTTTTTTTGTGCAAAACTGAAAATTTTGTGTTTATAAAAGAGAATGATGATGAAACATTGGTGTGCAAAATTAGAAAAAAAAAACTTAAAAAATGAAAAAATTGATAATATTCTCAATTTTAATATTGAAAAAAAACTGTTAATATTTTCGACTTTATTGGATAGTTGAATCAAACCAATAAGTAGAAGGGTACAAACGTTTAATCTCGTGCTTTATTTTTTTTTCCATCAATTAGTGAAGCAATTATCTGAAATATTATTACGCAAAATTGATAATGTTTATTTTTTAAAAATTGAAAAAAAAAACTGATAATATTCTCAGTTTTACTAAATATAATTTATTGGTTCAAAAAATCTTAAATAAGACCTGAGTTATCATAATATTTGTAAATAAGACTTTTAGATAATTAACTCATTTAAAATATAGTGATGTTCTTTTCTTGTGCCAAAAGAAAAAAAAGGAAAAAAGAAAAGAAAAGTGATAGGCTTTCTTGAAAAAAATTGAAATAAAAGAACTTCATTTTTTTGGTTGGATTTCAAAAAGATAAGAAAATTAGTTATTTGCTAAAAAATTAATTTTTTTTCTTCGGTTATTCACTGAAAAATATGTAATTTTAAAATTTTGTTTTTCTTTTTGGGCAGGATTGGCCATAATACATGGTTATTAGGACATTCTAATTTGTTAGGTAGAGTCAGGAGTAACCCACCGGCCCGAACCCTATCTGAGGCTCGGCCCAACTTGAACCCCCTGAGCTAAAGCTTAGGCCATGCTTTTTTTGGCCCTCGGCCGGCTCGTTCGATGCCTAAAGTTATTTTCAAGTCATTTTGGTGAAAAAAATAAAAAATAAATAAAAAATGTTAGGCCCAGCCCGAAGCTCGATTACCCTCTGAGCTTGGTCTTGAGCCTGGGTTTGATTTTTTGAAATTGGGTAGGTTAGCTCGGTTCGATTTTTGGCGAGGGCTCGATGGGCTCATGGGTGGGCCAGTCCGAGCCCGACATTGTATGGTTTGGGTTGAGCCGAATTTACACCCCTAGATAAAGTGTGTATTGAGACTTCTCATTAGCTAAGAATACCATGTGACAATGTTATATGATATTCTCAAAATATCAATTTGTGTGAAAAGTTTGTAATTTTAAAATTTTTTTGTATACTAATAAATATTTTTATAGACAATGAAATTTTAACCTTGAAATTTGTTTTAAAATAATTAAATTTATCAAGAGGAAATGAAATTAATTATTCATATTATCTTTTATGAATTAAAAAAAAAAAAGAGAGATTTCACTGTATTGACATGTACAACTATAGATTGGGTTGAAAAGCCGGATTTTTTTATGTATTTAATTTACAATTTATTTTCTTTTTATTTTTCCAAATCCAAAAAACAGAAGAAGAAAAGAAAAGTTTAACTTCTAGTTCATTTTATTTTCATGTAATTTTTTGTTTTATTTTATTTTGTTTTGTTCACAAATCTCATATCCAAAACACAACCTAATGAAGTGTTTGGTTTTTATTGATTTTCTGAAATTGAGCTTTTTATTTTTCATATTTTTTTATTTTTTGTTTTTTTTAAATATTTTAAATAAATTGTTTTTTACTTCCTGGTTACACATAATTTATACGTACATAAAAAGTAAAATATTTGTAAAAAAATCAATACATACACAAGAATATAAAAATATATTGCATTTTTTGTATTTCTTTTGTATTTTTTGTATTTGATAAATTTTTTAAAGATTTTTTTCATAAATATTATATTTTTAAGTATATCTAAGTTGGGTGCATTTAAAAACTGAAAAGAAAATTTTAAAATATTAAAAATTTTGACTAAAAATTAAAAAAAAAATTCAGAAAACACAAAACTCAAATTTCTTGAAACGTAAATTCAATTTTCTGAAACCAAATAAATCTAAGATCCGTACATAACCTAATGAGTACATTAGGAGCAGCTCTTTAGTTAATCACTTAAGCAAATTTCAATAAGCACAAACTGTACAGGGTTAAATCGCATCGGTATGTTTGGTTTGAATTTTTTAGATTAAATTTTTTAAAAATTGAATTTTTTAATTTTCGTATTCTTTTATTTTTAGAGAATTTTTTTTTAAATTTTAAACATTTTTTTTTTTACTTTTTTAGATACACCTTAGTTAGATGTATCTAAAAAGTAAAAAAATTATGAAAAAATATTTTAAAAAATTAATAAATACATAAAAATACAAAAAATGTACTGAATTCTTATATTTTTTTTTGTATTTTTGGTATTTAGTGAATTTTTAAAAGATTTTTTTTATAATTTTTTTACTTTTTAGGTATATTTATGTTAGATGTGTCTAAAAAGTAAAAAAATTACTTAAAATATTAAAAAAATTCAATAAAAATAAAAAAATACGAAAAATAAGAAAGTAAAATTTTTTGAAAAGTGTTTTCTGAAAAATGAAAAAAACAAGCTGATTAGTTTTTCTTTTTGTTTCTTTTTTTTTTTTTTTTTTTTTTTATAATCATATTGGTTATCATGAAACAATAATAGTAACAATAATAATAAATAAATAAATCTAAGGACACAAAACCAACAACAAAAATTGGTTTTGGTTACAGATATTAGACAATAAGGGCTTGTTTGTTTGTATCTTAATATATAATTTTTTTTTAAAAAAAAAATTTAAAATTTTGTTTGATTCAATTTTTTTTTATAAAAAAATTCAAAATCATTTTTTCTCTTCTACACATCATCAACCAATCACTTTTTCCCTCTCCACTCTCTTTTTCAATCATTTTTTCTCTCACGCACATTTACTCAATTATAACAAAATATCAAATCATTCCAAACTGCAAAATTATTTTTCAAAATATATAACCAAATAAACTAAAAAAAATTTCAAACTCTTTCTATAATTCTTTTTTTAAAATTTATCTCACGACACAAACCAAACACACCCTAAAACTCGTCATAAAAAATAAAGAGATAGATTACACCTACATCTCCTAAGGTATGTCTTTAATACAGATACCTCCCCGATGTTTTGGAAATTACACTGACCTTCCTGTGTCAGTTAACACTCTGAACAAATATATTAAAGTGGCTTTTTTACCCTCATCCTCCATCGCCTTTTGGAGAGCTGCTTGCTTCTCTATCCCACGCGTTTTTATGGCATTTGATCAAACATGAGAGAGGCATCATCCTCACAACTGTCAACTACCTCACCTCCACCATTACCTACGCCCTACCTCCACCATCACAACCATCATTCCATCGCCGACCCACTCATCCCAACTGTGAGACCTCCAACGACGCAACCCACCTCGCCCCAATCCCAACCCGTGACCTCCAGTGACCCAACCCCCAGCCGCGACTTCCAGATCTTCTATGAGATCAGCTCACCAGCAGCAACAATGGGATTATATTTTTCAGCCATGGCAGCACGACCTTCCTTCACCGTCACAACTCTCTCTCTCTCTCTCTCTCTCTCTCTCTCTCTCTCTCTCTCTCTCTGTTTTTTCTCTACCCTTGTTTGTTGTTGGTTTGATTTGGGTGTGTTTGATTTGTAGCAGGGTTGTTGTACCTGGAAAGGGGTAGTAGTGGACATGGGTTTGATTTGTATGTGTGTTGGTAAGGCTATAGCAGTTGGTGTTAGTAATTTTTTTAGTAGGTTGTAGGTAGTTACTGTGAGGTAGCTTTAAAGATGGTAGCATAATATGCATGTTACATGCTTGATTTATTACTTCAAAGAATTAAATGAGATGCATCCAATTCGAATCTTAACAAATAAAAATCCCTCTTGTGGACTGTTGGTAGAAGCCTATTCTTGTATTAGAAAGCTGTTGCCTAGTGCAAGGAAAATGAGAAAAATTATTGAGTATGGTGAATTTTTTGGTTCTGGAAATAGTGTGCAACGTAGCAAAGGCCTGGGTTAACATTGGTGGATTGTTGGGTTATGATTTTTGTCTCTAAATTATACACACGTCATATTTGTGCATATATAAATTGCACAAACACAAAAATAAACCAAGAAAGAAATCGAGCACTTTGGGTTTTATTTTTGTGGAATTGGAGCTCTGTATACGTATGTATATGTGATGTTTGTAGTGTACTATGGTGGTGGGTAGGTTCATGTTGCTGAGGAGTGGATTTAGTTATCGTTTATGGTTCGAACTAGAAAGGTAACGTTACATGCTTAAGTCTCTCTCTCTAAAAAATTATGGTTTGTTGGGTGACAATAGGGGTGGATACAGAGGTGGGTGAAGGTGGTAGTGGTGGAGATTGGTGGTATTATGGTGGTGAGGTTTGGCGATTGCAATGGGATGTGGGGTGGAGATTGGAGGCATGTGCATATCAACTGTTTGATGAAATGATAAAATGACCATTTAAAAAAAAAAAAACAAAATTTATATATTTTTGGTAGTCCCATTTGAAGTGGGTGGGTTAAGAGATGGTGGGATGGTAGAGGAATGTGTGACAGTGGTTATTGGTGAGGGGTGGCTAGGTGAGAACCAAGTGGGTGGGGTAAGGTACAACTGTTTGATGTGGTTTGAGCGTTGGATATGGTGGCTGTAGTGGCTTTGGCTAGTGGCATGGCAATGGGGCAATGGTGCAATGAGAGTTGAGGAATGGCTACTTAGATGATGGGGCATTGATGAATGGCTGTTGTTTGCTGTTGTTATTGTGAGAGGTGCTCTATAAAGGTGGTTGTAGTGATGGTATATGCATGTGCATATCTACTGTTTGCATACATGGGTAAGTATTGTGTTAGATAATAGGAGAATCTGTTAAGGGTATTTATGGCATTTTAAGAAAATTAAATGATGCCATAAGTAAAATCTGTTAGTTGACTTAACTGTCAACTATCGGAGGGGGCTTTTGTAATGTGGGTATAAACCTCAGGGAGGAGGATGTATTTTCTAGAATCACAATGGTATTAATGTATTAGCCTGAAACCTCAAAGGTTATAGGTATAAGTTATCCAAAAATAAATAAGTAGTGATGTTATTGGCACCCCATTAATTATTTTGGTCCTCCTATTTCTTTGGACCCCTACTTGTAAATTGTAAAACCCTTAAAATTTCTTTTCTCCCCCAAACTAATATCAAAATTATCATTGTGAAAACATTCCACCCATTCAAATGAATGCACAACCCACACCCCAAAAAGCCTCTCCCAAAAATCCTAACAAAATTCACGAAGGTGATTACTACTTCATCTCCACATACTTGTTCATGACCTGATAAAATAAATGTAGGGTTTTTTTGTTGTTGATTCAAAATTCTCCTTTTGTGGGTTCTACAATTTTCACGAGTTTCAGTTATCTGTTCCCGAACAAATAAAAAATGTTTGGTTACTTGTTCCCGAACAAATGTATAATTTTCAGATCTGTGTTCCCGAATTTCGGCCATATGTTTGGGAGTTCAGTTCCGAAAAAATGACGAATAGTTTTTATTATTGTTGCCATTGTTTTCAAAAACTTACCCTTATAAGACCAATCTTCATTGAATTGAGAACATCATCAAAGCTATGAATCTCCTTTGAGCTTTTATTGTTATACTCTTCTCGTCTCATGGAGTTATGGTTACCAGAAAAACTTCTACTCATTGTCATTGCCAAAGAAGTGTAGGTAATCAGATGATTGCCACCGTTATTGCCGGAATATTGCCACCAAAAGGTTTTCAGGGTTTTAAGGGTGTGTAGGTTTTGAAGGTGGAATTTGGGAAAGATGGATGGGTGGTGATGGAGGTGGGTGCTCTTAGAAACCCTAACTCATGATGTAGTGGGTGTTTAGGCTTAATTGTGAGATGGGGTGTCCCAAATTATTAATGTCTTTTTTAGTAATTTTATTTGAGGTTATTATTGTAATAAAAAAAATAAAAAATAAAAAAAACTAAAAAATGAAGGATCCAAAATAATTGATAGGGTGCTAATAGCAGAACTCTAAATAAATAACTAAAGAAGAAGAACAGTTTCACTAGGAAATCTTTTTATAGGTGAGTTTGATCAAATTGTGGCAATACTTCATATGTGAACAATTTACTTGAGAATTTCAAACTAAACCAACTTTTCAACCAGTGGGGCAGTCCACTTCATCTTACAGTTTTTTTATTTAGTTATTTATCGGATTATCTATCTATAAATAATTATCCATGCTCTCAAAGAACTTCATGCCCTTCATCCCACTATCCAACCAACTGTTCCTCATTGCTTGTAGTTACAAACTAACAATGACAGCCTTAGCAGAGAGGCTTTCCAACCAGTTTGTTTTGTTCCATGTCCTGTTTGTCTTTCTCATGATCCTTGAATTTGTCTCTTTTTTTAATTCTGCAACTTATGCTGCTTCTGCAACTACTAAAGTTGGAGAAGACAGAGCTGAAGCTGTGGCTCTCTTGACATGGAAAGCTAGCCTTGACAACCAGAGCCTCGTCTCTTGTTCTCGTGGGCTGGAAGAAATCATTGCAATTGGGTTGGAATCGATTGCAATAATCTTGACAGAGTCACCCATATTGACCTTGAGAGTAAAGGCTTGAGAGGTACACTTTCCAGTCTTAACTTCTCTTCCTTCCCTCATCTCCTCAGCCTTAAACTTCATGACAACTCAATCTACGGGACAATCCCCTCGAAGATTGGTAGCCTTGTAACACTCACCTACCTTGACTTGTCCAACAATTATCTTTCAGGAACAATTCCATCAGAAATAGGAATACTCTGTTCTCTCACAATTTTGTATCTTTATGATAATCAACTTTCTGGATCCATCCCTCATGAAGTTGGAATGTTGAGGTCTCTCATTGAATTTGATTTGTCAAGAAACAATCTCACAGGTTCAATCCCTACTTCTATAGGGAACTTGGCCAACTTGACCATTCTATACCTTTATAAAAACCAACTTTCTGGATCCATCCCTCAAGAAGTTGGAATGCTAAGGTCTCTTATCAATCTCCAACTGTCAATAAACAATCTCACAGGTTCAATCCCTACTTCTCTAGGGAACATGGCCAACTTGACCATTTTATCTCTTTTTGAAAACCGTTTTTCTGGATCCATCCCTCAAGAAGTTGGAATGCTAAGGTCTCTCATTGAACTTGGTTTGTCAACAAACAATCTCACAGGTTCAATCCCTGCTTCTATAGGGAACTTGGCCAACTTGACCATTCTATACCTCTATAAAAACCAACTTTCTGGATCCATCCCCAAAGATGTTGGACTGCTAAGGTCTCTAATTGAACTTGATTTGTCAACAAACAATCTCACAGGTTCAATCCCTGCTTCTATTGGGAACTTGGCCAACTTGACCATTCTAAACCTTCATGAAAACCAACTTTCTGGATCCATCCCTCAAGAAGTTGGAATGCTAAGGTCTCTCATTGAACTTGTTTTGTCAAGAAACAATCTCATAGGTTCAATCCCTGCTTCTATAGGGAACTTGGCCAACTTGACCATTTTATCCCTTTTTGAAAACGGTCTTTCAGGTTCAATCCCTACTTCTATAGGGAACTTGGCCAACTTGACCATTTTATCCCTTTTTGAAAATCGTCTTTCTGGATCCATCCCTCAAGAAGTTGGAATGCTAAGGTCTCTCATTGAACTTGGTTTGTCAACAAACAATCTCACACGAGTTCAATCCCTGCTTCTATTGGGAACTTGGCCAACTTGACCATTCTATACCTCTATAAAAACCAACTTTCTGAATCCATCCCCCAAGATGTTGGACTGCTAAGGTCTCTAATTGAACTTGATTTGTCAACAAACAATCTCACAGGTTCAATCCTGCTTCTATTGGGAACTTGGCCAACTTGACCATTCTAAACCTTCATGAAAACCAACTTTCTGGATCCATCCCTCAAGAAGTTGGAATGCTAAGGTCTCTCATTGAACTTGTTTTGTCAAGAAACAATCTCATAGGTTCAATCCCTGCTTCTATAGGGAACTTGGCCAACTTGACCATTTTATCCCTTTTTGAAAACGGTCTTTCAGGTTCAATCCCTACTTCTATAGGGAACTTGGCCAACTTGACCATTTTATCCCTTTTTGAAAACCGTCTTTCTGGATCCATCCCTCAAGAAGTTGGAATGCTAAGGTCTCTCATTGAACTTGGTTTGTCAACAAACAATCTGACAGTTCAATCCTCGCTTCTATTGGGAACTTGGCCAACTTGACCATTCTATACCTTTATAAAACCAACTTTCTGGATCCATCCCCAAGATGTTGGAATGCTAAGGTCTCTAATTGAACTTGATTTGTCAACAAACAATCTCACAGGTTCAATCCCTCTTGAGTTAGGAAAACTAAACTCCCTAACTTATTTCATTTTGCGTGAGAACAAACTAACAGGCTCCATTCCTTCAGAAATGGACAATCTTACGCATTTGCAAATCTTTGATATAAGCCTTAACAAGCTCACAGGTCATATACTGCCAAGTATCTGCCTTGGAGGATCACTTACCAGACTAGTTGCATCAAACAATTACTTAATAGGTGACATCCTAAAATTCTTGGGAAATTGCAGTCACTTGCGTCGAGTTAGGCTTGATCGAAACCAACTCACTGGAAATATATCTGAAATTTTTGGGGTACTCCCAAACTTGGTATATATCGACCTGAGTTATAATAACTTCTATGGTGAGCTTTCTAAAAAAGTGGGGCAGTGCCATAATTTGACATGTATAAAGTTCTCCAACAATAAAATCTCTGGAAATATACCACTTGAGTTTGGAGGTGCAAGTCAGTTGCAACTACTTGACCTCTCTTCAAATCATCTAGATGGAGAGATCCCAAAGAGTTTAGGCAAGTTGGCCTTATTGTTCGATATTTCTCTGAGCGATAACAAACTTTCAGGCAACATTCCAGTAGAATTTGGCAGGCTATCTAATTTGGAAGATCTAAACTTGGCGGCAAACAATCTAAGTGGATCAGTTCCAATGCAACTAGGGAAGCTTGTGAAACTATTGAACTTGAATTTGAGCAAAAATCTACTCAGGGAGGATATTCCATATGAAATAGGGAAATTACAGTTTCTTCAGAGTCTTGACCTTGGAAACAATTTGTTGAAAGGTGAGATTCCACAACAGATTGGGGAATTGCAAAGGTTAGAGACATTAAATCTATCCCACAATAAGCTGTCTGGTTCCATTCCATCCTCTTTTAATGGGAGATCAAGTTTGACATTTGTTGATATATCTTATAATCACTTGGAGGGTCCTTTGCCCAACACCAAAGCCTTTCAAGATGCTCCATTTGAGGCATATGTAGGTAATGATGGTTTGTGTGGAAATAAGACTGGTTTGATGCCGTGCTCACAAAAAATAAGCAATGGTGCTAAAGAGAAAAAACATAACAAAGTTTTTCTTTTGGTCATAGTTCCTGTTTTGGGCATTTTATTACTTGTGGTTGTTGGGAGTTTTCTAGTTCTTCGAAAAAGAGTGGGAAACAAAGAAAATGAGCCTAAAAGAGAAAATATTGAAAATTTATTTGCAATATGGAGCTATGATGGAAAAATGGTGTACGAAAACATCATTAAAGCAACAGAAGACTTTAATGCCAGACATTGCATCGGTGTGGGAGGATATGGCACTGTTTATAAAGCCAAGTTGCCAAGTGGGCAGGTTGTTGCTGTAAAGAAACTTCACTCTTCACAAGATAGTGAGTCGGAAAACCTAAGGAGTTTTACAAGTGAGATTCGTGCATTGGCAGAGATACGGCATTGTAATATCATAAAGCTTTATGGTTTTTGTTCGCATCGACGACACTCATTTCTAGTTTATGAGTTCATGGAAAGAGGGAGCTTGGGAAATATATTGAGCAATGAGAAAGAAGCATTGAATTTTGAGTGGAGGAAGAGGTTGAATGTTGTTAAAGGTTTGGCAGATGCTTTGTCATACATGCACCATGATTGTTCGCCTCCGGTCATCCATCGCGATATATCAAGCAAGAATGTTCTACTAGATTCCAGATACGTGGCTCACATCTCTGATTTTGGCACTGCTAGCCTTATAAAGCCTCAATCATCCAATTGGACTTCATTTGCAGGAACCTTTGGATACGCAGCTCCAGGTATGGCATGACTTCTCCTCAAATTTTTTATTTTTTATTTTTTTTATTTACCAACTTTTATGGAATAGTTTTTCTCTAAATTGGCATGCAAAGCGCTTTCTACTGTTCTTCTTCTTCTCAATCTTCCATGAACAAACTGTCTTTTCTTTTCTTTCTTTTCCCCATTTTCCCTCTATTTTCTTTGGTCTGTTTTTATGTCAGAACTTGCTTACACAATGAAAGTGAATGAGAAGTTGGATGTTTATAGCTTTGGAGTTTTAATACTGGAAGTTTTAATGGGGAAGCATCCTGGTGACCTCATCTCATCTCTTTCCTCATCAGCACCCACTGTTTATGGTGTATTGTTGAAAGACATATTGGATACGCGCCTCCCATCTCCTGGGAATCATTTGGAAGAAGAAGTGGTCCTTGTTGCGAAGCTAGCATTGGCATGTTTACACACCAGTCCACAGTGCCGACCAACAATGCGACAAATTTACGTGGCTCTATCAAAACAGAGACTGCCTCTGCAGAATTCATTTCACTTCATTTCATTAGGACAACTCTTTGATTTCAAATGTTCAACCTCCTGAGCATTCTCATTCTCCTCTTCCCTTTATTGTTTTGCGTTTTTGTTTTTCCATTTTTACTTTGAAATTTTGATTTTCGTTCTCTTTGTTGTCTATTTCTTTGCCATTTTCTGTGTTCAAAGTTGGAAACACATTGAAATGTTGTCGGTAAATAAAAACTTGTTCCAAAGGACAGGTGTGAATAAGATGAAGAGAAGGCTTGGTCGCATAGCCTTTTATCCTTATGATATGTTTGGCTGCAATGTTGTAATTTGTAGCCTCATTATATTCTTGGCTTCATGAACCTAGCCTGGACCATGTAGCGACCCCTCTTTGTTTTCCTTTCCTGTAAATGTTTTGTATGCTTAAGTGAATCAAAGTGATCAATTGATTCAGTAGGTGACTCAACAATTCAATTGAACAGATCTCCTTATAAACCGTGTGATTTAGAGTATTTTTGCAGTTTTTTTCTAAGCTGTTAATCATCTATAAGCAGCATCTAAAAACACACTCTCACCATTTCAGAATAATCCCCCCCCCCCCCCCCCCCAAAAAAAATAAATAAATAAATAAATAAAATAATAATAATAATAATTCTACTTATGTAATTCTAGTGCATAAGTAGAAATTATGACCTAACTAAATATTCCGAAGTAAAAAAGAAAAGATGACTGGCATAACCAACTCATTTGAACTGCAACAAACCAATGAAGTAGCTGCTGTTATAATGTACATCTACAATTGCATATATGAGTCATGATAATTCAAATGGCCATGCCCTTGAAAGCAGAGTAGTCCAATTTAAAATTAGGACAAATTACACTTTGTACTCTTATAATTTGCATCAAATTTCACTTTAGCTCCTACACATGAAATCATGATAGTTAACCCCTTACACTTCTGGTCAAATCTCACTTTAGTCCCTATACATGAAATTGTGACAATCAATCCCTTGTACTTATCGTCAAATCTCACTTTGATCTCTATACAAGTGTCAATATTCCATTTTTGTTACTTAATTGTTTAAATCTTTAACAAAATCTAGTCATGTGACAACAATATGATTACAATATGAGGGTAAAAGAGAAAAATCATTTATATTTTTTAGCAATACACAGTTTATTCCAAAATTTATATCAAATTATGACTATATTAAGTTAAAATAATATGCAGATTGTGAACGATTAAAAAGATGAATTTAGGTTTTGTATAAATTACAATCATGTAATATTGTTCTTCATGGTAACACAGTTTTCTGTCTATTCATCTTCATCTCTCTTTAATTTTTGTGTCACATTTTTTTTATTTCAAAAGCTATATTTTTTTTACCTCTTCATCCCAATTTTTACCATACGAATATATGTATATTGTATTATATCTTATCGCGTAGGACAAAGTATATTGGTGGGAAATATGAATGATTTTTCTCTCTTGTCCTCATTTTGTAATCACATTTTTGTCACATGAATAAATATTTAAAAATGAAGTAACAAAAAAGCGACATTGACACTTGTGTAAGGACCAAAATGAGATTTGAGCAAAAGTACAGAGGATTGACTGTCACGATTTTATGTGTAGGGACTAAAATGAGATTTGACTAAAAGTACAAGAGGTTGACTATCATGATTTCATAGCAAAGTAAGATTTAGTACAAAATATAATTTATCCTTAAAATTATTCTACTATTTACTAATATAATATATATCGTTTTTAAAAATTTTGGGAGTGTGACCGGCCTACAGCACCTCTAGATCCATCCTTCATTGTGCTTGTCATCTTTCAGTCAAAATTAAGGTAGGTTTCACACTCCTTTTGTATGGGTTCCCGTTGCAATGGATTCATTTAGTTGGTGACTTTAACATTGTTTCATGAATTTGACGCGAGATTTAAAAATAAAAAGAAAAAATATAGGTAAATGTAAATAAAATATAATTATTTTTATATATTTTTTCTTTTTTTATTTCTAAATTTCTATTCAAATTCATAAACCAAACACAATATAAGTTGACTTTTTTCATCTTTAAGATTGTGTTTGGTTCATGAATTTGAGAAGGAATTTGAAAAGAAAAATAAAAAAAAGTATGTAAAATGGGAATGAAATATAATTACATTTCACCTAAGTTTCACATACCTTTTTTCATTCTTTTTTTTCAAATCACTCCCCAAATCTATGAATTAAACACAGCCTAATTAATATTTTTAAGTCTCTTAAGGTTGTGTTTGATTGGATTGGAGGATTTGATGGGAGAAATAAAAAGAGAAAATGAAATGTAATTTCACTTTTTGTTTGGTTATTATAATATAAAACACAAGAAAAAATAAAGTGAAAGAAATGCAATCTCACTTTTTGTCTTTTGGATTTATTTGGCCTCTTTTGGGAACATGAAAAAAAAAAAAAAAAAAAAAAAAGTCAACTTATTGGCTTATTTGGAAATTGAGTCACATCATCTCTCTATTTTTTTTTTAATATTTTTTTCAAGAAAAGACACAAACATACACACACGCACACACAAAAAATAAAATAAAATAAAATAAATAAACCCAATAAATTAGCTTTTTTTCTATTTCTCAAAACAAGTCTTAAAGTCTTTTCTTTTTTTATTTCTCAACTCAATCAAATATAGATTGGAATTTGAATTCAATCAATTTTTTTCTTTTTCTTTCTCTGTGTCTTTTTCTATTTTTCTTTTTTTATTTTTTTTTTATTTTTTAATATCAAATCTTCCTACCAGCTTAATTGTTTGGGACTTATATATGTAAACGTAATTGATTAGATTGAACAATCATAAGCGACTTTCATTTGGGATCACAGTTTTCTTTCCCATTATGCACGGCAGTTTAATACTGAGAGCAGTGATTTAAGGTTAGAAAGTCCCAAAAGTCGTCATTTGTTGTTTTCCCTTAATGTTGATAAGTGATCAAGTTTGTATTTTATTTTTTTTTAAATATAAATAAATCAGTAGAGTTAAATTAAAAAATATTTGAGATCCTCAAAAGGTGCTCATAATTTTACTCATACTAATGTGATCAGATATGTGTTAATTTTTAATTTATTACACACCTATAGTGGTGAACTCGAAACTCATATCACATTATTATGGATGAATTTATAAGAGAAAATTGGTAATAAATCTAATCTAAAGAGGATGTAAGGGATTAGGTCTAGTGAATATTTTTTGTTGATGAAAAATCCACACTTTATGAAATAGTTTGATGAGAAGTTCTAGAAGACATTTTATTTTAAATTTTATCCTTTCACTTTTTTTTTATTTGTTTGACTTTTCGTTGACTATCCTGCTCAAATATCTATCTATTCAATTTTTTTGTCTATCTATTCAAATTTATATCTATTTGTTCAATTTTTCTCCTAAATTCTATCTATCTAATCAGTGTTTTTCTTTTTTTTTTTTTTTTTTTTTTAATCTCTCTATTCAATTTTTCTCCTAAATTCTATTTATCTGTTCAATTTTTTCCCCTAAATTCTATCTATCTATTCAATTTTTTTTTTTTATTTTTTGAAAATATGTGTCAACTTTTTGTTTATCTATTGCAAGCATCATCAACATCAACTACAACAACAACAACAACAACAACAATAACAATCAACAACTACAAAAAAAAAAAATTAAAAAAAAAAAATTATAGAACTAATAGATACAAACCCAACCCTCTCATACACACATACACACACACACACACATACACAAAGACAGATAGATGCACTGCTCAGAGATCAGAAACACACACACACATTGTTCATCAAAAAAAAAAAAAACATAGCTCAAAGCAACATCCCTGTAAATCTTCGACTTAGACTCTAAATTACTCTCTAATAGCTACAAAATCCAAGTCATTTGAACCGACAAAGGATATGAAGACAACGATCGATCACTCCCAAAATAGATCTAGCAAAGATCACCCTCATTTTCAACCCTCCTATATATATATATATAGATATGGAAAATCAAAAATCAAATCCATGAAACATATATATATATATAGAAAAAGGGAAGAGGCGAAGATGTTTTAGTCAAATAGCCTATGGAGAGGATGTAGCCTAAGGGCCCGTTTGTTTTTAGAGGTAAAATAAAGAGAATTGTTAGTGAGGGGATTGTTAGAGAGGGAATTAAGAAAAATTGTGTTTGTTTGATAACTAATGGACTTGTAATTGTTCATGTTTGTTTTGAGAGATAGGGGTGGGATTAACCATGTAAAATTTCACAAATACCCTTTGCATTATTATCAAATTTGGACTTATACCAACTAAAGAATAAAAAAAAATTTACTCAATGTTATTCTTGTTCTTTTTTTATTTTTTTAAATATTAAAGACCAACTATCAAAAAAATTTTAGTCAATGCTATTCTTTTTCTTCTTTTTTTTTTTTAATATTAATGAATCCAACTATCAATAAATTTTTACTTAATGTTATTCTCTCTTCTTTTTTTCTTTTCTTTTTTTTTTAATATTAATGAATCCAACTATCAATAAATTTTTACTTAATGTTATTCTCTCTTCTTTTTTTTTCTTTTTTTCTTTTTGTAAATATTAAAGAATCCAGCTATCAATAAAATTTTATTTAATTATTTGTGTTTAATATTACATGAGCCATATTATCGAGATCCATAGGCATTTCACGTTGTATGAGATTGTGGAGAAAGCAACATGCAATGATAATACGAAATTGAGTCTTGATTGGAAAGTAAGAATAAGCCCTCAATATTGCCCACCTCATTTTAAGTAGCCCAAAACACCTCTCAATGACGTTATGAGCAAAAGAGTGGCTCATGTTAAAAAACTCTTGTGGAGTTGTTGGGGCACCCCTTTCTCTCCATGTGGAAAGATGGTAACGCTGTCCTCTATATGGTGCAAGAAAACCCTCCTCATTTGTGTAACCCTCATCTATGAGATAGTATGTCACACCCCAAAATTTGGATAATTAAATATTAAATTATGACTAAATCCCAATCAATATTCCATCATCCAAATCCTAAGAATGAAACAAAATCTAAATGTTTTCGTCTCAATTTGGTTTAAGTAAATTTCAAAGCTCAAAAAAATAAATAAATAAATAAATAAATAAAATAAAATTACAAAGGTTAAAAAAAATAAAAAAAAATTAACAAACGCCAACCAAACCATCCATCATAAATTCATAACTATCCAATTCCTCCAACATTAAAATAGCAACAAATAGTCAAAACAACTTAAACAATGTAAAGTTAGAAAATAACCCACAATGCCAAATTATTAAAATACTAGGGTCATAAATAAATAAACTAATATCAACCCTAAACTCCAAAAAACAAAAGAAGTCTACGAGACATATCCTATAACTGTAGTTATTTCTCGTCACCACCATAGTCCCAACTAATCCTACAAAGAAAGCTCAACTGCACTCAAACAGAACGCACCCGAGATGCAAAGAGACAAAACGGGTTAGTATACAAGTATACTAGTATGAGTATAAGATTTGACACCCACGTGTCCACTAGACACAAACAAAAGTACATTTAATTTTTGTTACCGGACAAAACAAGTAGTTCCAGCTGCACCGAGACGAAGAGATAGTTTCTCGAGATATAGTGGTATTTAGTTTTTTACCCGTACACAACTAAATATATATTGAGTATAAAAAAAAAAGAAAAAAAAAAGAATATGGTGGGTTAGTCCTACGAAAAAGTTAGTAAGACCCACTATTCTACAAAAAATAAAGTTACTATCATTTAATCATAAGTAAATTACTGAAGAAGTATAAAAAATGCACCGTTTCATGCTTAAATCATTCGAACTGACCTAAACTCAAAAAACAAAAGTTGTACAGAATAAAATTTCCTAGAAGGCAAAGTGGAAGAATTTAGTAGAAACTGAACAAGATGAAGAAAAACTTGATAGAATAACATAGACGAAAATCGACCTAAAACCTGATGTTGAAAACGAAAAGAAACTACTCTAAGATGATTTTTTTCGAAAAAGTTCAAAACACGATAAGTGTTCAAAATAAAGGTTTACTTCAGTTTTCACGAAATCAATGAAAATGAGCTCATTGCATGAATTAAAACAGCATCTAAAGTCTGCATTGCTAAAATGAATAAAAACTATCTTGACCAAGATCATTTGATTACAAGTTCTAATCGATCTTTTTAGTAAAAAGTTAAAATACAAAAGTTGTCTAGAATTACGAATACATGCCTCTACCCAAATTTTGTAATTTATCGAGGTCGTTTCCTATTTTTCAAGATGTACAAATCAATACAATTCAAACTATACCAATAAGCTCATATTTAATTCTTTATATCTTAACTTTACCACTTTGGCCCTTCACTTCCGGCCTACACATATATCTCATATGCCTCCCATATACCCAACACTGCTCCGAAGCCAAACTTGCACGGGGATATCGTCCCAAGTTTGACCCACACTCCCTGGACAGTTAGCATATACGTATGTACGTAAATCAAAGCACTCGTCTACTCTTGGGAACGAGGCAACAATATATATATACACAATCTCTTATCTACTCATGAGAACAAACATAAGATTGCCAAGCTTAAGGCATCCAAATAAATCTCATAATCCTCACTTTGTTTTTACACTTTTTCTCACCAGTACTCAAATAAAACAACAATTCACAGAGTTATGGCGGAGTATTCAGAATTTATCTATGGGTTCCTAATTTATTTTAATTTCATAGATCCATGAGTGTGATTACATCCATAAAACAAATAAATTTATATACACCCTAAACCTTGCATACACAACTAACCAAAATAGTTGAAATCAATCCATCATCTACATGCAAGTACAATATCAAACCAATATCAAATAAATAAAAATAAATAAATAAAAACAGCGAAATAAACATAAATCAAGGAAAGTGGGTTTTGCACTCACAATTATTTTTTTGAAGATTAAAAAAAATACTTAGAGAATTAATGAAGTCACCAAAATAAAACCCTAACCCTTTTTTTTTCTCCCCTCTCCTCTCTCTCCCATTGTCTCTCTTTGTGCTCTCTCGGTGTGAGCACTCCCTGTTTCTTTGATGATCCCTTTTGAGTTTTGTTTTTGTTGTTGTTTTTGTTAGGTAGCACTCTTATAATCTAACTTACTATTATAACCTAATTTCCTACTATCATCCTAACACCTTTGATACATATAAGATGAATATATATATTTGGATTAATTATATATAATTAAATATCATATTAAATTAATTAAATAACACATGAAATTCTCATGTATCCGTGCAATTAATAAAGTAATAAAAAAAATAAAGTAATAATAATAAATAATGACTTAAGAAAAATTAAGGTTGCTACAATATACACACCTCAAAAGAATCTTGTCCCGAGATTTGATAGGGGAGAATACTAAGCAAAAAGCTCTGGGTGCATACGCCGAACTTTCTCTTCCAATTCCCAAGTTATATCATTCTTATCCTCGCTCCATTGCACTTTCACCAAGTTCACTTTCTTGCACCACAACTGCTTTACATCCCGGTCTAAAATAGTAACCGATCACACCACATACATTAGATCGTCACTAATCTCCAACACTTCTGGTGATAGTACTTGAGAAGGATCTTGAACACACTTCCACAATAAAGATACATGGAACACATTGTGAATCATAGCTAAAGTAGATGGCAGGGCTAATTTGTAAGCCACATTACTAATCCTCTCAGTGATCTCATATAGTCCCACAAATCTAGGTGTCGCCTTTCTTTTCTTTTCGAACCGCATGATACCCTTCATCGGTGAGACCTTCAAAAACACAAAATCTCCAACATTCAACTCAACCCCCTTACGTTTCTATGAGCGTAACTCTTCTGATGACTCTATGTAGTCTTAATATGTTCCCGAATAATGTTCACCTTCTCTGTGGTCTCTCTCACCAACTCTGGCCCTAACAACGGCGCATCTCCTATCTCCATCCAATAAGTAGGTGATCGACATGGCCTCCCATACAAAGCCTCAAAAGGTGTCATCTTGATACTTGAGTGATAGCTATTATTATAAGCAAACTCCACCAGTGGCAAGCGTTCTTCCCAACTACCGCCAAGATCGAGGACATAAGCTCTCAACATATCTTCCAAGATCTGATTTACCCCTCAGTTTGCTCATCTTTTTAAGGATGATAAGCCGTGCTCAGGTCTAACCTAGCACCCAAAGCATGCTGAAAACTCTCCCAAAACTCTACCACAAACAACGGATCACAATCTGAAACTATAGGAACTGGTGCGTCATGAAGTCGCACCCTCTCCCGAATATACAGCCTAGCCAGTTTATCCGTAGTTCGGTAACACTGATAGGGATAAAATGAGTAGACTTGGTGAGTCGATCCATTATCACCCAAATAGATTCATTGCTTTACTTAGACCGTGACAATCTATCCACAAAGTCCATAGAGATGTACTCTCATTTCTAAGTAGGGATCTCGCGAGGCTACAAAAGTCCAAACGGTCGTTGGTGTTCTGCCTTAACCTGTTGACACACGTAACATCGAGAAACGTACTCTTTTACATCCTTCTTCATACCTTCCCACTAAAACGTCCGCTTCAGGTTATGATACATCTTTGTCCCACCACGGTGAATGGTATATCAAGACCTATGGGCATCATCCATAATCTCTTTTCTTAATTCAACAATGTTAGGTACACACAACCTGCCACTGAATCGCAATTCACCCTCTGAGTCCACAGACCAATCAGTAGGACAATCATTCATTAAATCCACTATAAGGTCATCAAGCTTGCTGATGAGGAACCCATCTAAATACTGCATCTAACGAACTTTACCCAATAACGTTGGCTGCACGGTCAAACTACCAATGTATGCCCTCTCAACACTCTTTATTGGTTAAACATCATGCATCGAAACTAACTCGAAGGACTTCCATTCCTGAATCATCAAAGAAGCTATAATCCCATGTTGTCAACTAAGTGCATCTACGACCACATTTCCTTTTCCCGGGTGCTAAAAGATCTCAAAATCATAACTGCTGATGAATTCAACCTACCTCTGTTGCCTCATGTTCAACTCTTTTGAGAAAGAAGATATTTGAGGCTCTTGTGATCTATGTATAACTCAAAGCACTCCCCAAACAAGTAGTGTCGCCACACTTTCAACACAAAACAACTGCTGCCAACTCTAAGTCATGAGTAGGGTATCATTTCTCATAGGTTTTAACTATCGTGAGGCATAAGACACAACCTTCTGAAGCTAGATCAACAAACATCCCAAACTAGTTCCACTCACATTAGTAAACACTACTAACTTTTCCCCTTGTACTAGTATAGTTAACACCAGAGCTATAGTCAAACGCTGCTTTAACTCCTAGAAAGCTCTCTCACAATCATTTGTCCATATGAACTTCACATTCTTGCGAGTCAACTTCGTCGTGGGTGCTGCAATAATGGAAAACTTCTATATAAATCTCCTGTAATAATCGGCTAGTCCTAAAAAACCTCTTCACCTCTGAAGGGTTTGTGGGCTGCTTCCATTCTTTGACTGTAACAACTTTCTCAGGATCTACCACTATCCCTTGATTGGACACAACATGTCCCAAAAATTGAACTTCTTTCTCCCAAAAGTGACACTTACTGAACTTAGCATATAACTATTGCTCCATCAAAGTCTGCAATAGTGATAACCCCGTCCCGTGTTATGTTAATTAATCTTAATTAAGATTGTGATTATGTGCTTGATATGATTTTGAGTGTCATTTATATGATTATATGTGTTTTTGAATTTCTATCTGTTCACCGTAGAAAAATCTGTTTTGATTTTCTGCTATAAAATTTAATTAAAGGCCGTAGGGGCGACCAAAACCGAAATTGACTGTATTATTGTGATTCGCGTAATTTTTAGAGCAGGCGGTGAAATTTAATTGAAAACTGATTCAGAGCGAATTAATTAGCTTAAATTGAATTAATTAAGCACCATTGATTAATTATAATTAAGTGTGATTAGGGAAAGCCTATATAAATAAGCTAAGTATGCTTAAGCTCATATTTTTTAGCTCAAATCAGATTCTACACTCTAGAGAGAGTGTGTGAACCGAATTTAGAGAGAGAAAGGAGCCATTCTTGAAGATTTTGCAAGAGAACTCAAGTCTTGGAAGGCTAGGCTCTAGAACTAGCTAAAATTGTAGAGGTTGAAGCTCCTAGGTGAGTAATTGAGCATAAATTCATGAGTTCGAGTTTGTAATTTTGTGAATTCAAAGTTAAATAGTAATCAAGAACAAGAATTAAGTAAATTTGATGAATTTGAAATCATTATAAACATGCATGTAAAAGATTGCCATTAATTTGTGTATTTGAGCATGAAATATATGATCCATGTTGAATTTTGATTAAGATTCATGTTTTTGATCATCTTTTGTATCACTTAAGTTGAGAATGGAAGTTATATTCCACATGCAAGCACAATTCATGGAGGTATAAGTTTTGGTTGCATAAATTTGAAGTATTGGAAATGAGTTTGGTATAAATTGAGTATGCATGTAATTAATTCATGGGAATTGAGCTTCATAATGTTGTAAATTTAGTATTTGTATCATGTAAGAAGATGTACGGGTGAATTATGGGTCATAACATGCAAGTTACATCAATTGGAATGCAAGTTTGAAGCTCAAACAGTTTGCTGGAAATTCCAGAATTCAATCTCTCCACCCTAGCGAAGGAGTTGCGACTTGAAGCGGAGAATGCAAGCAACCAGAAGTTTTGCAGACATAGATATCTGCTTGAGCGAGAGGAGTTGCGCTCAAGCGGCCACTCACATGTCTTGACTCCTAGCTCGAGCGACTGGTTATGCTCGGCGTAAAATAGGGTAACCAAGATTTTGCGCACCAAAGGGGTCCACTTGAGTGACCAAAGTCAGGGTCGGCGGAGAGCCCTGTTTAAAAAATTTTGAAAGGTTGTTTTATGATTTGTTTTCCGTTCTTTTTCATTTCCAAGCACTCTTAGGCATACATTGAGCTTTGTGAATGGACTAAGAAGATAAGAAAGAGGCCTAAGAGGAATATACATATATTAAGAACGGATTGAATCGCTTGTGACCCAATATGTTTATGAAATGTATAGGGTCAAACGCAAGGGCGAATCATCTGGCAGATCACTGTGAGTAATATCTTAGTAAAGATATGTTCAAGTACGTTATTTTCCAAACGTTACTTCTGTATGAGCCTTATTGATTTGTATTTTGAATTATGGATGAAAATGTCAGTCTTTTGCATAAGACTAATTGAATACTAATATGATCATGATCACAGATATGAGACACACATAAATACGAATATGAAAACGAATTGGGCCAAAGGCCATTTGACATGAGTGATTGGGCCAAAGGCTGTTTGACATGAATGATTGGGCCACAGGCCGTTTGACATGAACAAATTAGGTCCAAGGCCATTTGATAAGAACGAATTGGGCCTGAGGACGTTTGATACGTTTGGGCCTAAGGCCGTTTGATGTATTAGATAGAAACATGAATGGGCCTATGGCCATTTGATGTGACTATTATAATTTCATTCATGTACTCCTTTATTTTGATATTATTCATTAGGCTATCACTCACTCTCATTTATATGTGTGTAGGTGAGCAAAGAAATGTCCAAACCCATTTCGAGGAAAGTCATAAGAGAAGTTAAGTTTTTGTGGAGTCACCAACGCCTCACGACGAGACTTTGTTTTGTTTCTGTTGTTTTTGTTTCCCTTTTGTTACCTTGGTGAATATGTTAGATCACCATGTATATAAGCTTTTTGTTTGGCTGCCTGCATTTTTGAAAGTTCCTGGACATATAAGATGTTAATTCTATCTACATGTGTGAGTTATTATGGAATGTTTTAATCTACCATGTCAGCATAGCTCCTTGGACAAAAATTTTAAGTCCGCCTGCTTTTGGCCCCTTATTCTATTGAAAATATGTTTAACTAGGTTTGAGGCTGTAGGTAATTCTTTGATTACTGGTTGGTTATGACCTTAATCCATAGGGGCGGGTTCGGGTCATGACAACAACACGACTTTCAAGTGTTCGTTGTGCTCTTCCTCATTCTTAGAATACACCAGGATATCATCTATGAAGATAATCACAAACTTATCTAGATACGATTGAAAGATTTTGTTCATCAAGTCCATGAAATAGGCAGGAGCATTTTTCAAACCAAAAGGCATTACAAGAAATTCATACAACCTATACCAAGTCCGAAAAGTAATAAGTAGTATACTTTCCTCTAACACACCCATTTGATGGTAACCCGTTTTGAGATCAAACTGAGAGAACACAACTGCCTCCTTCAACTAATCAAACAACTCATCAATTCTAGGTAGCAGATACTTGTTTTTGATAGTCGCCTTGTTCAGCTCTCCATAATCTATGCACATACGAAGAGTACCATTTTTCTTGGAGACAAAGATCGCGGGTGTTCCCCACGAGAAGTTACTTGAACGTATGAACCCTTTCTGAAGCATCTCTTCTAGCTGCTTCATCATCTCCACAAGCTCTTTAGGCGCCATTCTGTATGCTACCTTAGAAATCGATGCAGTTCCCAGCACTAAGTCAATGTGAAATTCTACTACCCGTCGTGGTGGAAGTCTAGGTATCTCCTAAAATACATCCTCAAACTCATGTACCAAATCTACCTCACTAATATCCTGCTTAGGGATTTCTACCGAGCACAGAAAACTCGTCATCACCGACTCTTCTCCATTACTATAAGTATGGGTAAGCCGTGACATACCAGGAATATCTATAGTCACAATCCTTCCAGCACAATCTAGAGTCACAAAGTGTTTTCTCAGCCAATCCATATCCAAAATAATTACAAACCCCTCAAACCTTAACACAATTAGGGCCACATACAAGACTCTTCCCGCAAAGTCAATCTCAAAATCTTTACACATCTCATAAAGAGTAACTACCTCTCTTAAAGGGGTCTCAACACGAATAGGTCTAGACAATGAGGTAGTGACAAGGTGTTCTCTTTCTACAAACTGTCTAAATATGAAAGAATAAGAGGCACCAATATCAAAAAATACTCTAATGGGTTCTTGAAAAAGATTAAAGATACCTTGCACTTTGTCATTTCCTAGTATCACTGCAAATGCCCTGGCTGGAGCTGTCTGACCCTGTCGCGCCTACTGTTTCTGAAGGAAATCCTTGACTACATGTCAAACCTATTGACACCCAAAATACTTCCTATTGATCGGTTGAGGTGTTACTGCTCAAATAGGTGGAGGTCCCTCCAACTGAGGTACGATAACCTATCTGTGGCACCTACTGCCGCTATCCTTGATAACCCTGTTGGCGCGAACCACCCTATCTCTGATAATAATACCCCTGGGGCTGGAAATTGCCCTGAGTCCTGAAATTATCCTAAGGTATGAAATTTCCCTAACTACCCTGTTGATGTGGCCTCTAAAACTGCTAACCCCTATGCCTTTGATCGTAGGGTCGGTATATGTTTCCATTAAGCTGCTGGAAATGACTCCCTCTAGAAGTCTCTCCAACCCTGGCCTTCATTTCCTTAAATTGTTTCTCCTTTTTTCTCATACTTCTGTGCCAAGTTAAGAACTCCATCAAATGGTTTAGCATCAAAGGGAATAAGGGACTTAAACAGGTAATGATTTAATCCTCATGCGTGTCAACCAAGTGAGAGGCATAATGAGATAACTCATTAAACTTGGTGACATACTCAATCACAATTCTACCCTTTTGGGTCAGCTTCGAAAATTCATCACTCAACTGAGACCGAATAGTAGCAGGAACAAAGTTCCAATCAAAATGGGTCTTGAAATCTGTCCAAGTCAAAGTCAGCAAATCTAAACTCTCCTTACATGAGTTCCACCAAAATAGGGTTGCTCCCTCAAGCTGATGTATAGCCAACTCCTGTTTTTGGACCTCGGTGAGTTGCATACGACCAAACACCATCTCACATTTATGGACCCAAACGTCAGCTGCACTGGGTCCTCCATCTCCAGAGAATTTCTAACAGCTCAAAGAACCAAAGTCTTTGTTTCTCTTTACAAACAGATCGCCCTGCTGCCTTTATTATTGTTCTGCACAACCTGAAGTAACTGAGTCATCATCTCCCCCACATTAACCTGCATAGTATTGGTTGCCCTGGTAGCAGCCGCCACCATCGTTACCACTGCTATTAGTAGTTGTTTCTTCCCTTGTGCCACTATGCTCAGCATTTCTCAAATTATACCTTCCAGCCATTACCTTCAAGTTTAAAAAAAAAAAAAAAAATCCATTCATAAATACTTAGAATAAATTCAACCACCAAACTAAACTAGCTAACCCATGTTTCCACAATCCAAGGATCACCTAAACTCTCACAAGTCTAGGGTAACCTAGTGCTCTGATACCAAACTGCCATGCTCCAAAATTTGGATAATTAAATATTAAATTAGGACTATATCCCAATCAATATTCCATCATCGAAATCTAAAGGGTGAAAGAAAATCTAAATGTTTTTGTCTCAATCTAGTTTAAGTAAATCTCAAAAAAAAAAAAAAAAAATTACAAGGGATAAAAAAAAATTAACAAATGCCAACCAAATCATCCATCATAAATTCATAACTATCCAATTCCTCCAACATTAAAGTAGCAACAAATAGTCAAAACAACTTAAACAATGTAAAGTTAGAAAATAACCCACAATGCCAAATTATTAAAATACTAGGGTCATAAAGTAAATAAATAAATAAATAAACTAATATCAACCCTAAACTCCAGAAAACAAAAGAAGTCTGAGAGACATGTCCTACAGCCTTAGTTATTTCTCATCACTACCGTAGTCCCAACTAATCCTGTAAAGAAAGCTCTACTGAGCTCAAATAGAACGCACCCGAGATGCCAAAAGACAAAACGAATCAGTATACAAGTATACTGGTATGAGTACAGGATTTGACACCCACATGTCCTCTAGACACAAACAAAAGTACATTTAATTTTTGTTACGGGACGAAACAAGTAGTTCCAAAGAACACGAGATGAAGGGTAGTTTCTAAATACAAGGGCATTTAGTTTTTACTTGTACACAATTATATATAAATTGAGTGTAAAAAAATAAAACTAAAAAAAAAGAGAAAAGAATATAATGGGTCTTATGTAAAAAGTTAGTAAGACCCACTATTCTGCAAAAAATATAGTTAGTATAATTTAATCATAAGTAAATTATTGAAGAAGTATAAAAAATGCACTGTTTCATGCTTAAATCATTCGAACTAACCAAAGCTCAAAGAACAAAAGTTGTACATAATCAAATTTCCTAAAAGACAAAGCGGAAGAATTTAGTAGAAACTGAACAAGTTGAGAGAAAAACTTGATAGAAGAACCTAGACGGAAATCGACCGAAAACCTGATGCTAAAAATGAAAAGAAACTACCCTAAGTTGATTTTTTTAGGAAAAGTTTAAAACAAGAAAAGTGTTCAAAATAAAGGTGTACTTCAGTTTTCACGAAATCAATGAAAATGAGCTCGTTGCGTGGGTTAAAACAACATCTAAATTCTGCATTGTTAAAATGAATAAAAACTATAGTAACCAAGTTTTCTGATTACAAGTTCTAATCAATCTTTTTAGTAAAAAGTTAAAATATAAAAGTTTTCTAGAATTACGAATACATGCCTCTGCCCAAATTTCGTAATTTATCGAGGTCATTTACTGTTTTTCAAGATGTACAAATTAATACAATTCAAACTATACCAATAAGCTCATATTTAATTCTTTGTACTTTAACTTCACCACTTCGGCTTTTTACTTCTGGCCTACACATATATCCCTTGCCCCTCCCGTATACCCAACACCGCTCTAAAGCCAAACTTGTACAGGGATATCGTCCCCAGTTTGACCCACACTCCCCGCACGGTTAGCACATACGTACGCGGGTAAATCAAAGCACTCGTCTACTCCTGGGAACGAGGCAACAATATATATATATATATACACAATCTCTTATCTACTCATGAGAACAAACATAACAATGTTAAGCCTAAGGCATTCAAATAAATCTCATAATCCTCACCTTTTTTTTTTTACACTTTTTCTCACCAACACTCAAATAAAACAACAATTCATGGAGTCATGGCGGAGTATTCAGAATTTATCTATTGGTTCCTACTTTATTTTAATTTCATATATCCATGAGTGTGATTACATCCATAAAATATATATATATATAAACCTTAAACCTTGCATACACAACTAACCACAATAGTTGAAATCAATCCGTCATCTATATGCAAGTACAATATCAAACCAACATCAAATAAATAAAAATAGCAAAATAAGCATAAATCAAGGAAAGTGGATTTTGCGCTCACAATTATTTTTTTGAAGATCAAAGAAATACTTGGAGAATTAATGAAATCACCAAAATAAAATCCTAACTCTTTTTTTTTCTCCTCTCCTCTCTCCCACTGTCTCTCTTTGTGCTCTCTCGATGTGTTGCACTCCTTGTTTCTTTGATGATCCCTTTTGTGTTGTTTTATTTATTTATTTTTTGTTAGGCAGCACTCTTATAACCTAACTTACTATTATAACCTAATTTCCTATTATCACCCTAACACTTTTGGTATATATAAGATGAATATATATAACACCTTATGTGTATATATATATTTATGTATATATTCGGATATATAATTAAATAACACATTAAATTCTTATGTATCTGCACAATTAATAAAGCAATAAAAAAAATAAAGTAATAATAATAATAAATAATGACTTAAGAAAAATTAAGGTCAATACATAGTAGTGGCTTGTAATTATGTAAGATGGTTTCACTATCTACGTAAGAAAATAATTGTTTAATATAGATATACTGTACATATATATATATATATATATAACAATATGTAATTATCGTACCAGTAGGCACTTTCAACCCATTGGGTCTACTGACAGCATTCTAAGTTTCCTAGAGTTAGAAGCAGATCCTTTCCATCCATGCAAGACATATATGAATTGCATGTCTTGGGAGCACATACGCAATACATTCGTGGCAATTTCTCTCTTTCTCATTCTATACCTTGGTTTGTCTATTGCAGGGGCATGAACCTTAACATAGGTTCCATCTAAAGCACCAAGACAATTCTAATAATAAAATGATATTACAAAATTAATATAGCCAATAAAAAAATATAATATGCTAATCAATCCAATTTGTAAATATATTGTACCTGAAAACAACACCACATATCATCTGTACCATTAGCAGTTATTGGTTTAGGCTTCTTAAGTAGGAGATCATGGAGGTGTAACATAGCCTTGAGAACATTATTGAAGTGCTTACTAACTGTTTGACCACTCCGCATGAAATTAAATTTAATTTTGTAGTTCTTAGTATGATGTGCAAGCACATTAAAAAACATTGATACTTGCTCCTCTAAGACGATATACTTTGAATCAGATAATCCAACACTTCGCACCAACCCACATAAAAGCATGAAAGTACGGCTATTCATCCGAAGTTGGTCACAACAATTTATGTCACTATCATTGACCAATCTATTCAAATGGTCAATTTGTTTTCCATAGGGGTGAGGTAATTTAGGTAGTTGCAACCTAATTTCATTCTTCTTGAATGCAGCATGTAAAATCACTGTATACATAACACATGCATAATTAATAGATGACACAACATGTTAGAGGGCTACAAATTCCTCTATGAGCTAGGGCAATGATGGGTAAACAAGTAAATCACTCTCTAATACCAACGAACTAATTTTCAATACCAAGTATTTGGCCGATCAGAATCAACATTCAAGGCCTATCATAAGCCCTCCAGCTTGTGAAATCCCTCTCCAAATCTGCAAACAAACATAACATTAATGGGTCCCACTTCCATCTTAATCACATCCCTCCTTTTATCCCCCAAAACAAACAAGGCCTAAAGGTTTGAGGATGTAACCTAAAGGTTCTCCATCACCATGAAAATCCCTTAGACGTTGACGGAGATTAAGCAATCAAGAACCAAAAGAGAAAAATCAACCACACTACAGCTTCATCTTCAACACTTTCATACACACACACAGACACACACACACACATATATATACAGAAATTGATAAAGAGGTTTTTACTGAAAATAGAAGGATTTAAAGGAGATTACTAACAAATCTGATTCAAAGCCCCTATATCTAGATCCAAGGTGATGATGAGATGATGACAGCGGCGGTGAGTGTGGATGAGTTCGGTGGAGGGGAGAGGGAGAGAGAGAGAGACATGGAAAGAGAGAGAGAGAGAGAGAGAGAGAGAGAGAGAGAGAGAGAGATTTGAGCGAAGGCAGCGGCGGTGTGTGACGATGAGATCGACGAAGGACGAAGGGAGACAGTGGCATTGCTGTTTTTGGTAAGGTTCCAAAGATTCATCATTTGGAGGCAGTGGAGGTGGATCGCCGATAGTGGAGGCGGATCGAAAGCAGCAGAGGCAATGACTGAGAGAGAGAGAGAGAGAGATAGAAATGATAAAGATGAGTTTGGAAAGGTAAAGAGAGAGTCTAGAGAGAGAGGGAGAGTGAAATGAGAGAGAGATTAGGGTTTCATTCAATCGCTCCCTTGAAAATTGATTAGTAGAGAGAGAGAGAGAAAGTGGATTGGTAATGAGAAGGTGACTCTACCGACAGGGTAATTTGGTCATTTTTTATGGACATAATGAAAAAACAAGTGAATCTATAGATTAAAAAAAATTAAAATTGAATTGTTAGACTAAACACTCAATTTATAAATATAAATGTGTAAGTTTATAGTACTACTCGTGTCAAATTATTACACCAAATCCACAATACTCCATTGACTTGAATTTGTACTGCAGCTCAAGTCAAGTCAATTCAAGTCAAGTTGAAGCCCCAAAAGTACTGCCAAATGTTTCTTTACTCCATGCACGACCGGCAACTTAATGTTTTTGTTTTTTTTTTTTTATTATCAAAAATGTTTTGAAACTCTAATTTGTGAGTTCTAATAGTTCTAATGTGTGTGTGGGGCCCATTTGATGTGATGTTTTGGCCTTGAGTGTGTGTATGTTTTTATGATTTTCCACCTCACTATAGCTCAATTAGAGCTCTAATTTTAAAGGAATGTATCATTGTTGTTTTATTATTTTGAACTGGACGGCAGCTTAATGTTGATGAGTGTTAGAAGGTTTAAAGACCTTTTTTTTTTAGTGCTGCTATTAGCACCTGCCAAAATTCCTTGGACCCTCCAATTTATAATTTTTTATTATAATTACACCCTAAAGTAAAATTACATTAAAAGACATTATTAAATGGAACACCCACCTATCAAATAAGAACTAATGCTCTATAATATTAGACACCCACCCCCACCTCCACCTCCACCTTGTAGCTTGACTTTCCGTGCCCCCTTTCGGAAGTCAAATAAGCCCTACAATATCGGACTCCCGCGGTTCTAAATCTGATCTCACAAGTGCAATGTGAAATAGATACACACCAAAGAGTCCAAATCCGACAAATCTTTTGGAAAATCGATTTTGAATCAAATTACCAAAAATTGACTGCTTTGCCAGATACAGAGTCGCCACCTTAATATTTTTGAAAAATTTAAGAAACCCATGACACCAGTATAGACTAACTTGCAAGAATTAGAACATCTCGATTCATGTTTGTTTTGAAAATTGTTTCAAATATGTACCACTTGAAAAAGTGATCACATATAAACATTACTCAAATTATTGCACTTCAAGCAATTAGCCTTCATCCACAAACATTCAAGCAATTTATCAATTAAGCACTTAGCCTCATAGCAAGCATGCTAGACATGACAACGCCAACATGCAATATGCTAAAGTGAGTAAAGGCTCACCTAGTACTCCAAGCAAAAAAGATGAAACAGTTAGGAAAAATGCATGATCCTAACTTATGCAATATGACTAATGCAACACATGTGATATGCAACTAATAGGCTCGGCTACTAATATGGCACATGAATCAATTTGATAGCATGCGGTTTAAGTACGTATTCAAAGAGGTATTTAAACTACAATGCAAGTTAGAATGATGAACCGAGCCTTGGTGCATATAAAACAAGTGGATACAAACATGGAGAATGCTAAACAAAACATGATGCCCTTAACTAACCATCTTAAGCTAGTAAATAAAAGGGAGAAAGACATGGGGTTGGAAGATATACATATTATTACAACATCGCGCTCTCACGAAGGAGAGTCCGAATGAACTAACTAGCTAACTAATTACCCAGCTATTACAACAACAAATGAATAATTTAGCTAAACTACTTAACTAATTATTACAAACCGAATGAATTAACGAATGAACTAATCAATTAACTAATCTAGCTAATTAAAATAACTACAACACGAGATGAATTAGCTATTCTAACTAATTAATTACAAAGCAACTATTTGAAGCACAATACTAATATATTTACAACACGGATGCCGAAGATCGATGGAAGGCTCATGCATGAATACAGTTTTCACCCGAAAAAAGCCATCAACTTTCGCCGAATGCCTTCAAGTTAACAATAGAACACTTGTACTAATTTCCACCTCAGAACTTGTTCTATTCTGTTTCAAAAGTACATTACTGGATTTTGCATCGTGGTCGCAAATGACCTTCGTCCATCGATGATGGCTCATTGCCACAAAAGACGGCCGCCAACCATCGCCGATCAATTGTCCTGCAGCAATAGACAGCAAATAGATCAAAGACAGTGTATTCTCAAGGGTTTGTTTGCACAATTTACCCCTTCTTATCATTTGAACAGCTCAAAGGAGTAGTAAGTTTGATTCACAAACCACCAATGGATGCAATTTCATTGCATGATGGCTTATGAATCAAGTTTGCAAGTTCAATGAATGCAACAAAACAAGACTCTCAAAACCACCTCCCTATCATAAAAGATCAAGGGAAGTAGTTGACAATGAATCTTGAATCGTTTTCATCACTAATGAGTATGAAACAACTCAAGACTCAAGGGTTCAATTAACGTCCGATTGAACCCTAACCAATTATTATCTTACTCTTTTTTATTCACCAATTTTATTACTTCATTTTAGATTACCATCCATTCTTTAGTCTGAGTCCAAAGTTGAATTTAAGTACTCTAATGGACAGAGGGCTCAAACCAAGAGTTACTTTGGGCATGAAAAAGACATCATATTGTTGGTAATGAACCCCCAAAGGGATTAAACCATTAAGCATGACATCTCAATCTCATGCTTAAATAAACAAGTAGTTTGAAACTACTTTCAAAGAAAAACAAAAGCCACGAAATGAGGGAGATTGCAGAGGTGATTAAGAGTGATCACAAGTATGGAAAGCCATAAATAAATACTATCAAGTTAAATAAGATGGCGTCTAATGCCTAAAACACCAAACTCATGAGGACAATTACACTACAAGCATGTAAAACAAAGCTCAAATGCAACAAACACTTAAAACCAGTCCTAAAACATGCTGGAATTAAGACAAAAATAGCTAGAATAATAAGCTAAAAAATGGATCATGCTAGGCTAGTAAGCAAAACACAAAGAGAGGAGGCTAACCCCTCTAATTTTGGACTTCAAAACATGATTTTAGCCGCTGAAATAACTCTAAAAATCAATGTTTATAAGCTCAAAAAAAGATAGTATAAAGGTGGGAAATACAAGGGTAAAGGCCTTGAGAGCAAGGTGTAAAGAAGGGTAAACCACCCCTCAACTTTTATTGGCCTTAAAACCCAAATTTCAGCCCAAAAATGCAGAGTTTTTACAGCCTAAAAATAGTTGGAAAATAGTAGGAAAAAGAGTAAATACAACAAGTAAAGAGGCAAAGCTTTATACCTCTTGAAAATGAGATCGCTTTCAAGCAATAAAACAAGGCAAACACACCATCAAGAGCTTAAAAAAGGCTCAAAAATACCTCAGCTTAAAGATGGAGAGGTTTGGTTAAGAGTGTATAGGCAAAGGTGAAGAAATTTGCAAGAGAGAAAGAGAATTGTAGAGAGAAAGGAAAAATTTTGCTCCAAAATTTTTCTAACCCCAAAGTAAGAGGGGAGGTCTTCTATATGTAGAGAAACATGAACCTCCTTCAGAAACATCCAGCCATACATGTGGGAGTAGATGCAAGCATCTATGCAAATAGTTGGCACAGCTATCACAAAATATCTGCAGAACACATTGGTGGCCGGCAACCCGAAGCAATGGCTGGCAGCCCATAGCAGTGGCCGGCAGGCCACCAGAGGTTGTAGGCTTGAAAATCCAAGGTTTTGGTCCAAAACAAAGGCAAGTGGAGAATAAGCTACACCGACCCATTCACCTTGCCCAATTCATCCATCCATCTCATCCATCTTAACCCAATTACCTTGCCCAATTCACGTCGTCAGCTTCACATCAATCCATTAGCTGCACCGACTGTTGTGCATATCATATACTTGCGCTAGGTAAGAAAGAACTAACTTGAATCAACAAGTAGAGAAATTTTCAATACTTGAACTTATCAGTAGAATCTCTATCTTCAGCAAAACAGGAATCGAAATTGATTTCTCAAGGGAGCATAAGTAATACTAGGGTCACTATGAATGATCAGTTACCTTGAGTTTTTTTTCTGCTTTTAGGTCAGTTGTAAGTTCTGTTGTGTCATGCCTGGTGTTTGTCTCAGTCTGCACTCTTCATCGAGTCATCATAACATGTCTGTCAAAAGCGCTCTCTATTGAGTCACTATAGCATGTTTGTTGCTCAAGTCTAAGAAAGTGGCATGGTCAAAATTCCATACACGAATGTTCGCTTCAAACTCAAAAACAAGTCCATATGTGGGATTCATAAACAAACTAAGAGTGCCTATACAAGGGGCATTGAGTTCATGATCACTGCAAAGTGTATGTGAGGAATTCGTCACTACTTTGGAGAGGTTTGGAGTAGTTTCTCGGCATATCAGGGTAGAAGAGAAACATGAGTCTGATGGGTTGACAACTATTCTAAGATCTAATGATCCCCATCACACGTGCTTGCATAATGTTGAAAACAGTGGCCATTATCTAGACGCTAGAGGCAATTTTCTACATATCTGACTGGGCTATCCATCGAACAAGGGGCGTGAACCCAACAAGTGGCCAATGACTGGACACTAGGGGCAATTTTCAGTACATCTGATTGGGTCATCATCTGAACAAGGGGCATGAACCCAACCTTTCCCTCAGTTCGCTCGGGAACTTTGGTGAAATAGATAAACACAAAAGAGTCCAAATTTGGAAAATCTTTTGGAAAATCGATTTTGAATCAAAATGCAAAAAATGGACTGCTTTGCCAGATTACAGAGTCACCACCTACATATTTTTGGCAAATTTACGAAACCCTAGACTCGTGCCAAAGGCCACTTATCTGTCATCACCAAAGTGTCTCGGCTCGGGAACTTAGGTACGAGAGGGGAAGGTTATGGATTGAGCACCCCACTCACCCAATCAAAGATTGGCCTCTACCAATCATGATGTGATTCTTATTTACATTATATGTTCTTGTTTCGATTATTAAGCTAATTTACTATGTGTTGCACACAAGTATAGACTAATTTGTGAAAATTGGAACACTTTGAATTCATGTTTGTTTTGCAAAATGGTTTGAATACATACCACTTGAAAAAAGTGATCTCACATGTACATTACTCAAATTATCCCAATTTAAGCAATTAGCCTTCATCCATAGGTATTCAAGAGATATATCACTTAAGCACCTAGTCTCATGGGAAATATGCTTGACATGGCATCAATCACACTCATGCGATATGCTAAAGCAAGAAATGCTCACCTAGTACTCTAAGGCGAGCCAAACGAAAGGAGTTAGAAAAATGCATGCTTTAACTACAATGACTAATACAACACATGCAATACGCAATTAATAGGATCGACTGTCCAATATGTCATGTAAATCACTTTGATAGCATGCGGTAGCGCATGTATTCAAGGAAGTAATAAAGCCATTAGAATGATGAACCGAACCTTATGCGTGCAAGACAAATGGATACTTTGTACATGGAAAATGCTAAGGAAACATAATGTTCTACACTATCCATCATAAGCAAGTAAATAAAAGAGAGAAAGACGTGAGGTTGGAAGACATACACATATTATTACAAGTTTGCCCTACACCGAATTTAACTAACTATTCTAACTAATTAAATAATTACAACACAAAATTAAATCAACTAGATACTCTAACTAATTAATACAAATTAACCAATTAAACTAACTAATTAGTTACATTAAGGAACTAATTAACTAAGTAATTAATTACAAGTTGTACAACATACTACTATTAACAAATGTAACGGGTCTCGAGGAGCAAGGAAATGGCTTATGTATGCATATGAATTCCTCCTCCAAAAATGCCTCTGAACTATTTTGTACACCTTGAGTTCGCACTATGTTGTGCACTTTGTATCGCACTGTTTTGTGCACTTTGAGTTCGCACTGTTTTGTCCACCTTGCATCGCACTGTTTTGTGCATTCAACTTGTATTGCACTATTTTGTGCACCCCACATCACACTGTTTTGTGCACCTTACATCTCACTATTTTGTGCATTCACTTTGTATCGCATTGTTTTGTGCATTCACCTTGTGTCGCACTATTTTGTGCGCCTTGCATCGCACTGTTTTGTGCATTCTACTTTGCATCCCACTATTTTGTGCACCTACACAGCACTGTCTTGTGCATTCACCTCACCCACGCTGTCTTGTGCACTCATTGGGTCTAGGAGACCTTAAATTCTCTTAAGGTGCAATTCCTTTGGTGTTTGTCATGCCCGAACAAGTTCAGGTGGTCTGGTATAGCCACCTGGCTGTGTTTGTAGTGAGTTACTAGGAGATCAACTTAGATGATAAAAACTAGAGTTCGAATGGCCAAGGCCTAGAATGCAAAGGTTTGGAATTTTCAAGACTAAAGTCTGGTTTAAATACCCAGGGATGTATCCTTGGCTTGAACTCTATATGGTAGCTCCATAGGTTGAGGTAGCTTGTATGCGCCTTAATTCTGGATACTGAAACAACCTAATCTGTCACCCTGTTGGAGAATAGGAAAAGTTACGAACATGGCAGGAAGAAAAGTAGCACCTGTGGTTTGGAAGCACAACTTGAAGGAAGAAATCTCGAAACCAAAAAGAAGAGAAAGATCTCCAGCTGCATAAGGTGAGTCCTCGCCGATTGCCCCTATAAGGTACTTTCTACCACAAGTGCAATGTCAAATAGATAAACACAAAAGAGTCCAAATCCGGCAAATCTTTTGGAAAATCGATTTTGAATCAAAATGCCAAAAATGGACTGCTTTGCTAGATTACAGAGCCGCCACCTAAATGTTTTTGGGAAATTTAGGAAATTCGGGACTCGTGCCAAAGGCCACGTGTCCGTCATCACTAAGATTGTCTCAACTCGGGAACTTAGGTATAAGAGGGGAAGGTCATGAATTGAGCACCCCACTCGCCCGATCAAAGATCGACCTCTACTAATCATGATGTGATTCTCATTTACATTGTATGCTATTGTTCCGGTTATTAGATTAGTATTACTATGTGATGCACACAAGTATAAACTAATTTGTAAAAATTGGAGCACTTTGATTCCATGTTCGTTTTGAAAAATTGTTTGAATACGTATCACTTGAAAGAGTGAGTTTGTATGTACATTAAACAAATCATCCCAATTTAAGCAATTAGCCTTCAGCCATAGACATTCAAGAGTTATATCAATTAAGCACTTAGCCTCATGGTATTTATCCTTGATATGTTAACAATCACACACATGCGATATGCTAAAGCGAGAAGTGCTCACCTAGTACTCCAAGGCAAGCCGAAAGAAAAGAGTTAGGAAAATGCATGCTCTAACTATGTAAATGACTAATGCAAAATATGCAATATACAATTAATAGGCTCGACTACTAACATGGCGTATGAATCGATTTGATAGTATGCAGTTTAAGCATGTTTTCAAAGAATTAATAAATGACAATGTGAGTTAGAATGATGTGCCAAGCCTAATGCATGCAAGACAATGGATGCAAATCATGGAAAATACTAAGAAACGTGATGTTCTAAACTATCCATCATAAACAAGTAAATAAAGGGGAGAAAGATGTGAGGTTAGAAGACATACACACATTATTACAAGTTTGCCCTCGCGCAAGAGGGTCTGAATAAATGAATTAGCTAAGCTAGCTAACTAATTATTACAACACCGAATTTAACTAACTATTCTAGCTAATTAAATAATTACAACACAAAATTAAATCAACTAGCTACTCTAACTAATTAATATAAATTAACCAATTAAACTAACTAATTACTTACATTAAGGAACTAATTAACTAAGTAATTAATTACAAGTTGTACAACATACTACTATTAACAAATGTAATGGGTCTTGAGAAGTAAGGAAATGGCTTATGCATGCACATGAATTTCTTTCCCGAGAATGCCTTTACATTGTTTTTACACCTCAGCCTCTGCTCTACTCTATGAAGAAAGTGGTATTGCCTGGTTGAAAAAGGTGGTCGGTAGGCCAGAAGTGGTGGCCGGCCGCCCCCTAGTAGTGGGCTACCACCCAGTACAGGTGGCCTGCCGGCCACTAATGTTGGGTTTCTCCTACTGCAACAAAAAATAAATAGAGCACAAACAGAGCGTTCTCAGGGGATGTCTGTCCACCCTACATCTCCTTATCATCAGACAGCTCAAAGAATGGGTAGGCTCGATTCACAAGCCATCAATCGGCGCAAATTCATTTTGTGATGACTTATGAACACAGGGATACAATTTCAATAAATGCATAATTAAAGACTCATGAACCTCCTCCCTATCATGATATTGATCAAGGGAAGCGGTCGACATTGAAACTTGAACCATTTTCATCACTAGTTAGTATGAAATGCTTCAAGACTCAACGAGTTCAATTAATGTCTGATTGAACCCTAAACCATTTTATTATCTTGCTCCATTTTATTCCAATTTCATTACTCCATTTCATTACCTTTCCATTCATTAATCATTTTAGTCCAAAATGAGCATTTAAGTCCACTAAATGAGGGAAGTGTCAAACCAAGTGTTGTTTTAGGCATGAGAGAGACACCATGCCGCTAGTAATGAATCCCCAAAGGGGTTAAACCATTAAGCACAATACCTCTATCTCAAACTTAAACAAGCAATTAATTTGAAACAACTCTCAAAGCAAAGGAAAAGCCAAGAAATGAGGGAGGTTGCAGAGATGCTTAGAGGTGAACACAAGTATGGAAAGTAAGAAATAAATGCTATCAACTCAAATAAGTTGGTGGCTAAGGCCTAAACCACCAAGCCTATGAGGACCATTACACTACAAGCATGCAACACAAAGCATAAATGAAACTAACACATAAAAATAGTCCTAAATTAGCTCAAAACAGTGCTAGAGTTAAGGTAAAAACAGCTAAGAAAGGAAGCTAAAACAAATAGAGCAATTAAGCTAGTAATTAAGCACAAGAAGGGGAGGCTACCCCCTCTATTTTTGGGATTTCAAAACATGATTTTTAGCCTCTGAAAACCAGTGGTAAAAAGCTCAAAAAAAAGATAATGAAAAGGCGGGAAACACAAGGGTAAAAGCCTAAGAAGCAAGGGTCAAAGAGGGGTGGTCCACTCCGCTGCCCTTAATGGCTTTAGACCACAAGCTTTAGCCCATAAAAATAGGGTAAAAACAGCCCAAAAATAGTAGGAAAATAGAGTAAATAAATAAGGTAAGAAAGCTAAGAATTATACCTCTTGAAGAAGAGTACCCTTTTGAGTTACAAACCAACAATTCCACACCCTCAAGAGCTAAAATACAAGCTCAAACACCTCAGTAAAGAACCCTCAAGGTTTGGTTTAGAGTGTCTAAAGCAAAGGGTATAGAAGTTGCAACGGAGAGAGAATTGTAGAGAGAGAGAAATATTTTCCAAACTTTTGTTCCAAATTTTTTTTCAACCTTAAATTATGAGAGAGGGTCAACTATATATAGAAAATTAGGTTTGGCTCTCAGAAATATCAGTATACATACAGCTGGTATCATGCATGCACCTATGGATACAGTTGGCACAGCTGGCAAAAAGATGTAAAATTTTACACAAGTGCCCGGCAGGCCACTAATAGTGGGCGGCCGACCACAAATAGTGGGCGGCTGGAATCACAAGTGGGTCTGCAGGCACCCAGATAGTCAAGCTTAAAAAATTACTATTTTGGTCCAAAAACAAGGCTCAAAGGTTGGGGTTCTTTTGAGGCTCAAAGCTGAGGCTTTCTGTTGAGGATTTCGAGCATTTGGACAAGCGTATGCATTCATTATTGGGTGATCAATCGGTGGTGCCCAAGGCTTAAGGGCAGTCAAAAATGGAGTGTCTACAGGTATGTTGGGATATGTTAAGGTTCTGCATTCCTTCCGGCCTGTGATCGATAAGCGTGAGGTTCCGTGTTCCTTCGGCTTGTGGTAAAACATGAGGTTCTGCGTTCCTTCCAACTTGTGACCGGTAAAGCGTGAGGTTCCGTATTCCTTCTGGCTTGTGACTGGTAAAGCATGTGACTCATGGAGATGACTTGTTAATGGATCCGGTGTTGGATATGACATTATTTGAAAGAATGGAAAATGAAATGGTAAGCAGCTTAGAGGTTGGTGATGATGAACTCACTAGATTGCTTGTGACTATATGGGAAGATTACGAGTTTTGTTTGTAAATAATTGAGAAATTGAATTAAGAAGGTTTGTTATTCTTGTGTTATGCTTGAACTCTAATTGATAATGTAAACGTTAATGTGATGTAATCATTAGACAACTGGAAGTTAAGTGTATGAGGATCGTCTTTTTGAATATAAAGGAAATTTGGATTTCGGTGTTATGTAGTTGTAATAATTGGAAATAGTATAAGGGAAAAACGGAAATGAAATGAGGAATAATTTGGAAGCGGGTTAATAAATTTAAGATAATGTTCTTTCTTAAGTGTACTTATTTTCAAAGAGAATTTATGGCTTCCTAATGTTGAGAGACAACATTTATGGTAGGAAGTTTTCTTAAATGTTCAAATGAAATTTTAAGAAAAAGATACTCTACGTATAATATTTTGAACATACAAAACATCACCTTAATATATAGTATCACCCTGCATGCATGATCATTTCTATCTATAAAATGATTATTGTTTTAGAACTATGAGATTCCTACTGGGCAATTGTGCTCACCCCTCGTTGTTTCATTTTTTTTACAGGAAGAGAATTCGGATTGATTGGTTAGAGAGTTAAGAAGTTAATGTATCTTTTATATGTAATTTCATGGTAGATGTGAAAGAATTGAATCATGTATATTAACGTTTGTAATTATTTATTTGTAACTCCGCAACGGAAGCTTGACATGTATTATTATTATTTTTGTATTCATTATGAGAGAGAACATGTATTATTATGTTTCTATTATTCCAGAGTAATAGATATTTAAAAAAATAAAATAAAAAATAATGGACCTAAATTAAAGGCTTTTGGTAATGATTTCGAGTAATTAAAAATTTGGGGCGTGACACTTAGTAAGTTTTGGGCAAATGTATAATTTCAAACTGTGAGTGTTATATTTGGAAAAAGTACACTAATGAGTTTTTTTAGTATTTTTGTCTGTTATATTGGAGTATGTTACATTGGAATGTTACATTTGATATTACATTGATTGGAATGTTACGTTTGGAAAAAGTACATTAAGATTATATATTTTTTTTTTGGTGTTACATTAGAGCATTATATTTGAAAAAAAGTACACCAAAAAGTTTTTTTTGAATGTTATATTGTTACGTTTGTGAAAAGTACACTAAGGAGTTTTTTAGGGTGTTATATTGAAATGTTACATTATTGGAGTGTTACATTAGAGTGTTAGGTTTTTGTTTATAACGTGGGATTTGTTCTAAAATGAGGGAAGATCCAAAATTTTTATAGTGCAAATTGCCAATGTATAATTTTACATTTTGAGAAACCCACTTTTATCCCTAAAAAATCATATTCAAACATGAAAGTGATTTTCCTTTTATGTAATTTCCATTCTATAGGACCTTTGGGTTCATAAGAAAAAATGGAGGATTAAACAGTTCATAAGATCACATTTTGGGATTTATTGGTGCTTCATCCCTTCTTTTATAGCCATGGAAAAAAATATAGCCGTTTGAGGGATTCTAGGTAGGCTCATCTTTCCTTTTATTTTTCTTCCATTTGAATTCATTAGCCATTTGGACTTGCATCATTCTTGCCAAGAAACACTTCAAATCAATCAAAGGAAGAAAATGAATAAGAAAAGATATGGAAAGAATTTGAATTTTTTTTTTCTTTTTTATTATATTAAATTAAAGTATTCAAAAGATGCACAATAAGTTTAGTTATTTTTAAATCAGTGCAATCTATATCAAAAAGACAAATTTTATTTTCATATTTTGTGTCAAATGATTGTAAAAATGTATATTAAAAATCGCAATTTATCTCATAATATTTTAAACATCATTAAAATCAAAACATAGGATTAACAAAAATATTAATAAACAAGCCTAAACATACTAAAGTTCGGATTAGATTAGTTGGGCTCTTTTAACATTTATTTAAATAATAGAATGAATATTTTATTTATATATTAAATAATATAAAAATATGTATAAAAATAGGATAAATATGTTATTTATATATTTATTAAATAATGTAAATGTAAATAATAGTTAAATTTATTTATATGTAAATAATAGCTAATTATAGATAATACATTTATATAATAGTGGTGGGAGATATTATTATTTTGGTAAGATATTAACTTTTTTTTTAATATGTTTATATATATTGTATATATAATTGTATAATCAAAATTTTAATTGTAATTTTAGTCTCATACATGAGTATGAACTTATAATTTTTTTGGCTCGTTAAGGTTCGTGAATAAGCTCGAGCTCGAGTCAAGCCTAAGCCAACTCGGCTTGAGCTCGAGCTTGGTTCGTTAAATTTTTATCGAGCTCAAACTCGAGCTCGAACTTGTTAAAATCTTAATAAACAAGTCCAAACATACTAAAGTTTGGCTCGGTTTGTGTGCAACCCTAAACATTCCTATTTTCAAATCAAAGTCTTCTATCTTAGCATGTACATATTGTTTGAAACTCTTTAGCTTGCAGCATATTATTATTTACACTTCCACTACAAAAATTAAGGTTTTAGAGACTAAAATTTAGGAACAAAATTATTTTTTAAGGACCAAATATTTTTGTTGTGAAAAGTATCGTTATTATATTTTTAGCAATGAAAATTGGACATTAGTGATAAATTATTATTTTTTTGGAACCAAATTTTTTGTCTAAAAAAAATAAACTATTTTGAGACCAAATTATTTTGTTCCTAAAGTGTATTTATTAGTGACATTTTCAAAATTTTGTCACTAAAAGTCTTATTTTTTACTTTTCAGGACGACCTTGTAGTGATTATCCTCACGACAATAAAAATTGATTTCTAAATGTCTTTTGCAACAAAATTTTCATTTTTAGAGACTAAAAAATTTAGTTTCTAAACCTATTATATGTTGTAGTGTTCGCACAGTTTAAATTCAATAAAGAATTAGGGTCTTTAAGTTTTTATGCCAAACTGATGTAGGATAATTGTAGGAACCTTGGAGTATTGCTGCCTACTATAGAAATTGTAGTGGTTTTTGGTTGTAGAAAGCTTTTAGGGTGGTTTCTAGTATTTAGAGATGAAAATGTGTGATATTTGGTTTGCTTTTAAAAGAAGCATTTTTTTTTTTTTTTTTTTTTGGATTTTCTTAGAATAGAAGCTATTAAGAGCCTGAACAGTAATCTAGTGTTTTAATGGCTAAGTTGAAAGCCAATATGTAGGAGAATGGATTAGGATTGATTTGTGCATAATTGGATAGAGGGTTTTGGGGGCTTCGAATGCACTTTTTGAGAGCTATATGAAGAGTGACCCGAGAATAGTACTAGGTTTATTCATGAAAAGAAGAGAAGAAAAAGAGGAAGAGAAGGAAAGAAGTGTTGCACTCTCGCAAGGGTTTGGCAAATTCACAAAAACATAATCTCAAATTGTGATAACTCAAATCTCTATTGAAAGAAAAAAGAAAGATTACATGCATATTTATTTATAAATTAATAGACTTCTAATATTCCTACAAGGACTATGTGATGTAGAACCAAGAAGAAAAAATGTTGAAGAAGGAAGAATGGGGAAGATCTCAAATCGAATATCTCAACAATCAATATTCATCAAAGTTTTAATTTTAAACATTACATAAAAGCCATATATTTAGGCATCCTTGGAAACCATACTCATAATTATTAAATTAAAGTTGTCAAAAATAAAACACTACAATAATTAATATTATTTTTATTATAAAACAATAGAACCAAATAAAGTAATAAAATTCAATAAATATAAAACAATTTGAAAATAAATCATTAAATATTTTTTTATCCAATAACTTTCCGATCCCTATCATTCTATAATTAGAAGTTAAGAAACTTTAACCAACTAGAAAATTTTAGACATAATAAAGACTCAATAGCATAATTTGACCTAGAATAAAACCTATGGGCAGGATCTACAACCCATGACCAACAAATTATAAAATCATCAAAATACCCTTAACTAATAAAGACTAATATAATGACATAAATCTGTCTAGTAGTTTACTAAATTAAAATAAACACATAAGACTCAAAAGCATTCCAAAACTTCATTCCATGATGCCTTAAACGTGCACCGTGTGGAATTCCAGATTTGCCAATTTTTTCTTATTTCCATGCTACTCTTTACATATGTGATATTATATATTATTAAGGTAAATATCGAGGTCCTAAGCCTCTAGAGGCCACGGTCTGTGCGTATGTCTTGGTGTTGTGTGGACAATAATTGTTTAGGATTGACTGGAATACAAAAGATATGTTTGACTTTGATATGCAACTACTCTGTACTGTGTTTCCTTTTACGGTTATTAGTGTATGATCAACGTTCTCTTTATCGCTGAGATATGTAGGATTTAGAGCATGATAAAACATAGCTGACCCCTTTGAGTTGCTAATAATTAGTAATTTAGTATCTCATATTCTATCTAAATTGCAGGTACCAACCACCTATTCCAGTTGATCAAGTAAAACCAAGGAATGAATATGACTATGAAGGAGGTAAAATAATATTATATAATTTTTTTATTTCTATTTCCTTGAAATATGTTTATAATTAGGTTGTTCTTATGACGAATTAGAGGGTCCTAATATGCGTGGGAGGGGACGTGGTGGTTGAGGAAGGAGTAGAGGCCGAGGCAGAGGTAACATAGCCTGTGTTGTATTCTACCAGTTTTGCTTTGGGAAATAATGTTTATCGTTAAAGTAACTTTGTTCTTCTTTCCCACCTTATCTCTGCTGACTTTTACATGTGCTACAATCAAAAGATGAACAAAAAAAGAGTTTTATCATGAACTATTAAATTCTTTTAAAGCCCGTACTTTCATTATGAGTTATTAAATTTTTTAACCACACACTAACACACCTTACGTATTTACTCACACCTAAACTTATATAATACACTAGACCCACTCTAAAAGACCACTCGAACACTGACATCACTTTTACACAACACTCAGCACACTTATTTGTGACTTCCTTACACACAAGACTTTTAGGACACCTCATGCTAGATCACTCTTGTATTGCATGATGCTCAATACAAGGGCTATTCCCATATTTATACTAATTCAAGACTGTTAAGAAGTTTCCAGGAGCAAACCTCATCTACAAATTGAGTTAGGTAAAATTAGTAGCTGGTAAACAGTGTAGTTTGAGTTGGTAGGGTGAGTGATGAGGAATTTAATGGTGAGTGATGGGAGGACTACATTGAAGCAATGGTTGATGTCTGAGGACTTGTTGCAATTAGAAGACGAGGAACCAAAATGAAATTTAAATGAAAGTTGGGTGAAAAATGTAATTTACCCTTAATTTGATATTCATAAAAATCCATAAGCTTATACACTTCGCTAAAAAGGGCTTCCATGGTGTAGCACTTTGTACATGTGGCACAATTAAACGGCTAAATCTATATTGCTATCAAATGTATAAGATTTATTGGTTAACTAATAAGGCACTTGATCTATCAAATTGGTCAATTTTTTATTGAGATCAAATGTACAAGAAGTTTTGAAGTCAAGTTTTAGTGTAGTTGATCTATGAAGTGGGGTCTTACCAGATCCTGTCATGAAGTGGGGGATCCATGCATTGGAAGACTTTCTTGTTTCTAAGAGTACATTTGGTTCAATGTTTTTGCTTTTATCTACCAAAGTCGCACAATTTACTGTCTGCAGCAGATACAGTTGGTAACAGTCTTTTCCTTGTTTTTTAGGTCCCTGTTCATGCTCTTCCTGTGTCTCTAATTGAATGATTAAAAGCATTCTCTTGTTCTCTCTATTCTAGATCAACTAATATTGCTTGAAACAGTTCAAGCTAGAATGTGTATTCACATTGGCTGGAGGAATTGGGTTTTGAAGATATTATATAGCTGAGGAAGTTTCCCATTAAAGTGGATAATGTTTAGTTGAGAAGCACCTGTGTTGAACCACCAACAGATTAATTTTCTGTACCCTTGATCTGTTGCAGATCGGGGGCACACCAGGGAACACAAACAAGCAATAACACACAAGATTTAACGTGGTTCGGCAAGTCGCCTACGTCCACGGGCAGCGGATTCACTATATTGAGAAAAATGATAAGAATTACAACTCTCTGAATAATTCTCTCTCTGATTTTCTCTCTTGTGTTGGCTCACCACACTCTACTATCTGCTGTATTTTTCCCTCTGCCTCAACCTCTCTATATATACACAGGTGAGGGAGGAGGTGATTGGCCATCACCTACTCCATTCCACTCTCTTGGTGGAGCTTCCATTTATGGTAGTGGAGAAGAATGGTCTTTGCACAAATGGATGGTCTTTGGAGTTGGTCTTTGCACTCATGGTTGGTCTTTGCACTCACAATCCTTGGTGGAGTTGCCTAGTCTTTGCGCACAATCTCCTTGCCAATTTACAACAAATCTCCACCTTGGCGAGGATTCTCTAATCCAACATAGTGATCGATCAACCTTGCCTTGCACCCAAAGGTGCTCGATTCGAAGATGTTGACCAAGTCCAAACAATGTTGGAACTTGATCCCGAAACTACCTTTGTGAGCATATCGGCGGATTATCTGCAGTACCAATCTTTTGAAGCGAATATATCCCTTCATTCACAATTTCTCGGATGAAATGGAAAGCGGACGTCAATGTGCTTGGTGCGGGAATGATGAACCTGGTTCTTTGCCAAACAAATGGCACTCTGACTGTCACAATACACCTCAACGTGCTTCTGAACAAGTCCCAAGTCTTCAATCAACCCGTGTAGCCAAATAGCTTCTTTAAAGGCTTCTGTCACTGCCATGTACTCTGCCTCTGTAGTAGACAAAGCCACCGTTGACTGAAGCGTTGACCTCTAACTTACCGGCCCTTTAGCAAGCGTAAATAAATACCTGTTGTTGACCGGCGTTTGTCTAAGTCACCGAGATAATCTGAGTCCACATAACCTTTCAAATTACGCGAGTAGGTTATCTCTCTCGAACTTCAATCCCAGATTGACTGTGCCATGTATGTACCTTAGGATCCACTTCACTGCCTGCCAGTGATCTTTTCCTGGATCATGCATATACCTGCTTACCATACTCACAGCATGCGAGATGTCAGGCCTTGTACAAACCATAGCATACATTAATGCACTGCATTTGCATATGGAACCTGTGCCATATGCTTCCGTTCTTCTTCTGTGCGTGGAGACATCGAAGCACTAAGCTTGAAATGAGGGGCCAATGGTGTACTCACAGTTTTGGTTTTCCCATTTATGCCAAATCTGTCTAACACCTTCTTCAGATACTGGGTTTGTGTCAAACAAACCGTGCCCTTCTTCCTGTCTCTCTTGATCTCCATGCCAAGAACTTTCTTTGCTTCTCCCAAATCCTTCATTTCAAACTCCCTTGCTAACTGTGCCTTGAGTTTGTCAATCTCCACCTTGCTCTTAGATGCAATTAGCATATCATCTACATATAAGAGCAAGTAGATGAAGGAACCGTCGGGAAGCTTACGGAAATATACACAATGATCAAATTGACTTCTTGTGTATTCTGTCTCCATCATGAACCGATCAAAACGCTTGTACCACTGTCTCGGGGATTGCTTCAACCCGTACAACGATTTGTTCAGCTTACAGGCCCAATTCTCTTTTCCAGCAACTTTGAAGCCATCTGGCTGGGACATGTATATCTCCTCTTCAAGATCTCCATGTAAGAAAGCAGTTTTGACGTCGAGTTGGGCAAGCTCGAGATCAAACTGTGCAACCAAAGCTAACAGGATGCGAATAGACGTGTGCTTTACAACAGGTGAGAATACCTCATTGTAGTCTATTCCTTCCTTCTGAGCATAGCCTTTAGCTACCAATCTAGCTTTGAATCTGATGTTGTCGTTGCCTGGAATGCCTTCTTTCTTGGTGTAAACCCACTTACACCCAATTGCTTTCTTGCCTTTTGGAAGTTGCACCAACTCCCAAGTCTGGTTCTTGTGAAGTGAACCGATCTCTTCATCCATAGCCTCCTTCCATTTGACACTTTACGGATCTTTGCGGCTTCTTTGAAAGTGCAGGTGTGTCTTCAATGATTGGAAGTGCATAGGCTACCATATCGGTCATCCAACTGGGTTGCCTAATAACCCTTTGTCCTTTCCTGATTGCAATAGGTTCTGACTGTTGCGGAGCCTCTAGATCTTCATCTGAACTCTCTTCCGAGCTATCCTCTGAGACTTCTTCAGGATGGTTGATTGGCTGACTAGTCTTTGCTGGAGTCTCAAACTCCACCTGCACTGACTTCTTCAATGCTTCAACATTCTGTTGAGGATCTGGTTGCTTCAACATTGCAGACTCATCAAAGGTAACGTCTCTTCTGATGAGAACTTTCTTTGATTCAGGCACCAGTCGGTATCCCTTAACACCGCCACGAAGCCCAAGAAGATGGCTTTCTTGGCTCTTGGATCCAACTTAGATTGTTACATGAAAATATCTTTGGACATCCAAAGATACGTGGCGATCATAATCGATGTGGGACTCGACCATACCTCCATGAGTCTTGCCATCTAGTCTTTGCGATGGGTAGTCTGTTGACGAGATAGCGAGCATAGTTCAATGCCTCGCCCCAAAATGCCTTGCTCAATCCAGGCGTGACGAGATACAGGACTTTCTCCACCAAAGTGCGGTTCATGCGTTCTGCAACTCCATTTTGTGCGGTGTTCGAGAAGCGTGAAATGTCTCACTATCCTGCATTACGGCAAACCTCAAAGAAGGGATCTGATGTGTATTCTCCACCATTGTCAGATCTGAGCTTCTTGATCTTTCTGCCTGTCTGGGTCTCAATCATCTTCTTCCACATAAGAAAGATGTCTAAGACTTCATCTTTGTGCTTCATTGTATAAATCCAAACTCTTCTGGAGAAATCATCAATGAACGACACAAAGTAGTGTTTACCTCCCAACGAAGCATTCTTGGAAGGACCCCATACGTCGGTGTAGACGTAGTCTAGAATCCCTTTGGTACGGTGAATTGCAGTACCAAACTTGATTCTTGTTTGCTTGCCCAATACACAATGCTCGCAGAACTCAAGCTTCCCCGTCTTGGCGCCTTTCAACAGGCCTTGCTTTACCAACCCTTGTAAAGCCTTCTCACCGACATGCCCTAGGCGCATGTGCCAAAGTCTGGAAGTGTCTGATGCATCATCTTCGAGTTGAATCGGTGGAGACAGACCACTTTTCTGTGTTGTAGAGCCATCTAGAAATATAAATTTCCCTGTCGAGTACCCTTCATTGCAACCAATGCTCCTCGAACAACCTTGAGGACTCCACCTTCCATGGTTACTCTGTAACCTTTGGAGTCTAAAACTCCCACTGAGATGAGATTCTTGGTTAGATCTGGTACATACCGTACATCTTCAAGAATTCTGATTGTTCCATCATGGATCTTCAGTTTGATTGTTCCAATCCCCTTTGTCTGGCAAGCTTGGTCGTTGCCCATCAGCACAACTCCTCCATCGAACTCTCGTAAGCTCGAGAACCACTGCTTGTTCGGACACATATGGAATGAACACCCGGAATCGATAATCCATTCATCAGACTGGCCGTATGATGAAACTATGAAGGCACCTCCTTCATCATTATCTCCATCTCGTGCAATATTCATCTTTTCTTCTGTCTTGTCTTTATTTGGACAATCTTTTTCCCAATGCCCTTTCTGGCGACAAGCAGCACACTCGTCTTTTGCAAGACGTCTTTTGTCTGAAGCTTTCCCCCTGGATTTTGAGCGAGACTTTCCTCGCCCTGCATTTCTTCTGTTATTTGTTCTGCCTCTGACTGTCAAAGCCTCGGATGTTGAGTCCCTGTTTGCAGACTTGTCTTTCCTTCTGAACTCATTGTTCACCAAGGCGTTTGCAACATCAATATACTTGATCTTCTCTTTACCGTACAGTAAAGTAGTAGTGAGATGATCATACGAGTCAGGCAAGGAATTTAACAATAACAGTGCTTTGTCTTCGTCACCAACGTGATCATCCAAATTTTTCAAGTCCGTAATAATTTTGTTGAAGTTATTTAGGTGTTCGTTCATCGAAATACCTTTAATGTAGTCGAAACGAAACAACCTCTTCCTCAAGTAGAGCCGGTTCTCAATGCTCTTTGTCATGAACTTAACTTCGGCGCCTTCCAAAGCTTCTTCGCAATATCATATTCGTGAAGGCGTACTTCTCCTCTTTGCAAGGCAAAGTCGGATGGAAGCTATGAGCGGAGATTCACCATCTCCCATTCTATCTCGTCCAGTCATCTGGTTTGTCTCCCAGTGAAGTGCGAGTTCATCTCGACAAGCATATCCTTAACCGCATCTCCACATGCCGGTTCGCTTCCATCGAACTTCTCTACCTCGAACTTGGCATGGGACACCGGGGTCCGATGCTTAGAAGTGCTTGTACTCGCTGGATTACTTACGGACTCGGTTGATCTAGATTCTGCCAATTTTTTTTAGAAACTTCAATTCAAAAAACTGACAGTACAGATGTGTCCGGAATACTCCAAATAGTTGGGAAGCACTATTGGATCGTCAAAAACGGATTCCGAATGCCTCAGATCAAGCCAAAATATTTTGAACACCTCTGATTCAAAAGCTAACCATACGGATGTGTCCGGAATATCCCAAATAGTTGGAAAACACTATTGGATCGTCAAAGGACTCGAATGGCTCGATCGCAAGCAGCGGATTCGGCTCGATCAACGGCGCCTCGGTCAACGGTCAGCGGCAATGATCAACGGCGGCAGTTGGCTAACGGTCAGCGGCTTGGTCACGGCCAGTCGATCGGTGGCTGACACGTGGCGTGACGTGGCGCTGACGTGTGATGACCTGGCGCCACGTGGCTCGTCTTCTCCCCTGAGCAGCGCGTGTGGGCGCGTGATGAGAGTGGCCTGAACGCGCCTTTTTCAAATCGCGCGTGAGGGCGCGTGGAGATGATTCTGGGCTCTGTTTTTGCTTATTTGGACTCCTCTCGGGGAGTTCTTCCTCCTGGTATGGTCAAAAGTGAATTTCGAGCACTTCGAAATCTGGGCACTTTCGGGAAAAATTTGATTTTTCGCAACCCGAGCTCTGATACCAATTGTTGCGGATCGGGGACACACCAGGGAACACAAACAAGCAATAACACACAAGATTTAACGTGGTTCGGCAAGTCGCCTACGTCCACGGGCAGCGGATTCACTATATTGAGAAAAATGGTAAGAATTACAACTCTCTGAATAATTCTCTCTCTGATTTTCTCTCTTGTGTTGGCTCACCACACTATACTATCTGCTGTATTTTTCCCTCTGCCTCAACCTCTCTATATATACACAGGTGAGGGAGGAGGTGATTGGCCATCACCTACTCCATTCCACTCTCTTGGTGGAGCTTCCATTTATGGTAGTGGAGAAGAATGGTACTGCACAAATGGATGGTGCTGGAGTTGGTGCTGCACTCATGGTTGGTGCTGCACTCACAATCCTTGGTGGAGTTGCCTAGTGCTGCACGCACAATCCTTGCCAATTTACAACATGATCATCTGATGTAGTTCTGTTTTTGCTAATATTGCTTTATATACTTGCACCCTCTATTTTGACGCCTCAAAAGATATATAAGTTATGATGTATCTTCTACAACAGGTAATGGTAACAATGGAGTGGTAGAGTACAATGGAGATGGTGGTTGGGATGGTGGACGTGGGTATGGAGCAAGAGGTCAGGGTTCGGGAAGAGGCCGTGGTCTTCGTGGACACGGAAGAGGATATGGTGGTGGAGATATGCAACAAGAGTTGGGTGGTTACAATGGCTATGGTGGATCAGGGCCACCACCTGCTCAAGGCCATGGTAAGCATGTTAATAACAAAATGCCTAATTAGCAATTGCAGATGTGAGAAATTTAATACTCACGCACAAGTGACAATTGTTATTGGTCTTTCCTAAGCTTCTTGTTGGTGGAATATGTCCTCCATGCTTCGGCTGGAGTTAATTGCATACTATTTTCTGAGCTTTGTAGATTCAATATTTTTCCCCATTCTTAGATATGTTGTCAAAAATAAGTCTATCTGTCTTGAAAGGGTCCTACTAACGACCACTCAATGGTGTTAAGAATCAAATAATGTCAAAAAAGTTAGAATTTCATTACACATTTAACATATTCCCATACACTTTTATATTTTTGCATACACTTTTTACATATTTTAATTTAATACACTTCTTACACACATACCAACATCAATCACTGCCCGTTAGGCAGTAGTTAGCATCTTCCTTCTTGAAAACCATTTTAATTAAAAAAAGAACAGAGAAACAAATAAAAATAGAAATTTCTGCAAAAATTGTATCTGGTGCTTCATACATTGTTTCCTCTCCCTTCACCTCACCTCAGCTCCCTTCTTTCTTCTTCTTATTTTCTGTCGTGGGTGGCTGTGTATGTGGTGGTGGTAGTGAAGGGATAATGCGATATCTTCTCTTTTTCCTCCCACAAGTTTCATCATCCTTGTCTTTCAATATACAATTATAAATGGGGGTGTGCCATGCTTTCCAATCTAATTGACCACCTGTCACAAACTTTCCTAATTGTTTGAGGATGAATGAAGTTCAATACCTGGAAAAGAAGATTAAAAGATGTTTTCATCTCATGCTTACCATTATTATCATCTGGGATTGGCCTTTTTGTTTCGTTGTACTAACTAATCTTGCAGTGGTGGCTAAATCAACTATTCATCTTGTTGGATACTGCAAAATCTTGCTGGACTCATCTGGATATACAAAATTATCAAAATTCATTCAGATTTTGCTAATTTTTCCTAGCATGGTATTTTATATTTCAGTTTTTGAATGAAAATCTATATGGATCGTTGCAGGGCGTGGCCGTGGGCAGTGGCGGAGCCACATGGGGACTAGGGGGGTCACGTGCCCCCCTAGATTTTTCCTTTTTTTTAAATAAATAAATAAATAAAAACATATGTATATAAATAAAATTTTAAACAAAAATAATATTTAGAATAAAATATCAGGGGCATTTTTAAATTTATGAAAACAATAGTGATTGTTTCATTGAAAATGAAATGACTATAACAACTTATATTTTTATGTATGAAAATTTTGTGAAAAAATCTCAATAAAAAAGTAATATACATCATTATTGATATGTGAATATAATTAATCTCACTATATATATGTAAAAATTACTAGAGTGTTAGTTATATTTGCATGTAGAGTTCACCTTTCATGCGTTGATTTACTATTAGTTGGTGATATCATATGTCAATAATGACGTGATATCACTATTATATGAAATTTGTACTCAAATTTTGTAAAAATTTATCTTACCATTATATAATTTATTTTACGACTTTAATATATGACTTTTTTACATTGTCTATGATGCACTAGTTACACGCAATGCTTTCTCTTCGATTTTACTCCGAGTTAATTGTAAAATTTTATGTGAAATACTTTTATAACACCTTGTTTAATTTTTTGTACTTAATATTAATTCAAAAATTATTATTATCTTCTTATAGTTGGTTATGAAAAAAAAATTTAAGTTGTAATTAATAAGTACTCCTCCTGATTTAGTTTCTAGGCTCCGCCACTGGACATGGGCTTGGTTGGGATTTTAGATCAGATGGACCAATCCAAGCAGTTGCCCGAGCAGCTGTGAGGTATAGAATTTTGGCTTAGATTGCTAGTTCTGGATGCCTGCTCTGCCTGATTATGTGTTGTTTTGAAGAAAATGGGGGAAAATAGGGGGAAAAAATTAGTGTATTTGAGTGATAAATTTTGTAGGGATATGAGTTATAGTGAAAGGTTGCTGTTGTTACGTGGCAGGCATGTTTTTGTAGTTTTAAGGTAGTATTGTTTTTATGTGACCTTGACAAACTACATTGTACAAATTCCATCTCTTTTTTTAGGAAAAATAATAGAGCAGTACATTCTTTCATTCTTTAATTCCAATGTTGCAGTCTCTCTTTTTGTGGAATCAAAATTTTTATGAAATTGTTCTTGCAAAGGGCTATTTGGACTCGTGTATTACCTCTTTTCAGCTTTTAGCTTTATGTATCACTTGTTGCTGGAATGGATACTGTTTCCCCAATGATGAGTTGAATTAAAGACTATATAGTTTTGAGTGCAGCTTCGGGGAGTGGTTTCTAATCTATGAGTGAATTGCCAATGCAAATGTAAGCAACACTTCCAATGCAACAGTATGCTCTTGTCATTCACATCTTTCTCTTGTAGTGCCGTTTTATAGCTTACCTTAATACTGTGTTTGATTGGGGGATTTGACGAAAGATTTGGAAACGGAAATGAAAATGGTAGGTGAACTGTGAATAAAATATATTTGTATTTCACCTAATTTCACACACATTTTTTCTTTTCCTTTCCAAATCCCTCCCCAAATCTCTCAACTAAACAGAGCTTAAAAGTTATTTAATCAAACAGTGTAGGACGAGATCGTCTGTCTCAATGCATTATTAGTCAGCCATATGGTCATGTTTTGAGATTTGTATGCCTCTAGATTCTCACAAATCCTATGATTGACTATGCATTCGATCAAAGGTGTTTGAGATAGGATTCTCGTCCATGTGGCAATCTACATAGTAAAATTTATGTTTAGTTGAGTTTTCATAATTTTTTTTTTTTTTTGGAAAAATTAAAATCTATTATGACTAAAATAAACACAAAAAAGATATTTAAAATTGTAAAAAATTATTTTTTTAAAAATCCTAACGCTTTTTTTTTTATTATTAAAAAATTATAAACTGGTTGTTTATTTTTCAAAAAAACAAAAACTACAAATACATTTGGGTTGAACAAAATGTTTGGAAAATTTTAAAAATAAAAACCCAAAAACATGTTTGTTAATTTTAATGCATAAAATATTTATTTTGTTTCTTAATTATTTATGACAAATCTGTTGTATAGATCTATTATATAAACCCAAAAACTTCTATTTTTTTCATGGATTGGTTTGGTTTTAAATTTGATGGAACCATAGGTAATGAATTGGTCTTGGTTTACGACAAAATCGAATCAATCAGAACCATGCTAGCGGTGTAAGAGTGGAGAAATCAGAACTAGGTGCACTAATAGAAAGGAGAGAGAACAGAGAGATACCCGGACTGGAAAAACAAGAAAATCTCTTGAATCATTGCAAGAGTGGTAGTTTTTCCGGTAAGAATAGTAAAATTGTTGCTCCCTAGTTTTGAAAATGTGACCAACTTAGAGTTACGCCTTCTTTCAACCTTCCGTGTTTTTTGGCTTGCTTCATAGTTTTATAAACGAAAACATCTTTTTTCTGTTTACATTTCCAGCCCATTTTAAAAACTGAGACTACTGATTTATAAACTAAAAAATTTACCAAACAAGTCTATAATAGTTATTTTTAAATTTTTATAAATGTAAACTGAAAACTAAAAGTATAACTGTTACCGTCATATTATTTTTATGTAGAGTCATAGAAATTGCCACGTCCTCAAATGCCCTTTGATCAGAGCATTGTCAACCAGGGGATTTGTGTTTGGCGACTGTTTGAAACATGACCACGTGGCTAAAAAATGCATTGAAACAGAAATCTTGTGTTTGGCGACTGTTTGATGAAGTATTTGTATCCAATTATAATTATATTGATTTTTCATATCAATCAAAAAAAAAAAAAAAAATGGAGGTAAACAAAAAAAATTTGGCATGCCTTAGGTTCTATCAGTATAAAAACAAATGGCTATTAATGTTCCTTATATTTTAAAGTTATCACTACTACATTATTCTGGTATACAATTTTGTATAAATTTTTTGTTTATCAATTACTTTTAAAAAGTCTTTGTGATTTCAATTGAATATAAAAGAGGTGATAATTTTATTTTTCTATTTATATTATATGTAAAAATGAAAATTATAATCAAACCCTAGAAAGTGGTAGTGAACCCCCATCAGTGAAAAATTATTAAGTACTTCAGGGACATCATGTATTTTTGTCACTAGTCAATCACTATTTATCACACACTATATAAGACCCAAATATATCATTTGCTGGATTTAGCCTCTCTCTCTCCCTACAAATACAAATTTGTATCTATCTCCCTCTACATGTATGCATTGTGTGATTTCATAAATCAGTTTGAAGTAGGTTGAAGATCTGAGAGGGAAGATTGGGGATTGGATTCTAAATTCTGATGCTGGCCGAGTGGAAAACAAACAGATAGAGAGGGATTGGATTGTATAGAAAAAAAAATGGATGGGGAGTAATTCTCTAGTACCAATTTTTTTTTTTTTTTTTTTTGGAAAATTATTTTTCACATAATTTTTAAATTTTATTATTACTAACTTGTATTTTTAAAATTTAAGTTATTTTGAGAATTATTATTATTTTTATTTTAAACATTTATTTTATTTTTTAAATATTCTAATTTTTTAATTTTTTTAAAAATATTTTTTTTTTTGAAATTTTTTTTTTAATCGCCCATATATATCTAAATCATAACAAATTATTTGACCAATACTTAAAATATAATAAAATATTTTTTTCAAAAAGATAAAAATAAAAAATATTTTTCTTCAAAAATAAAAAAAAAATTATTTTAAAGAACAAAATAAAAAAAAATATCTGAATTTTTTTTTTTTTAAAAAAGAGAGTTAAAAAAAGTTTGGTTATGAGTTTTGAAATTTTTATTTGGTTATGAGTTTTAAAATTTTTAGATTTTTTTTTTTTTTTTTTTGGTAATTTGTCCTTTTTAGATTTGAAAAAACTTAATCAAACGCTAAACAAATTCATGATTTGAAAAACTTAATCAAACACCATTTTAGATTTTTTTTTTTTTTTTTTTTTTTGTAATTTGTCCTTTTTTAATAATTTATTTTAATGTTATAGAAGCAAATTTGCCGTGAACTAGGGGCAAGAAATTTGTAATTAGATGCTGTGGACTTGATATCAATGGGGGCCTGGGGAGCATTTTTTCGAACTTGATAAATTGGGAGAGTTCAGGGTGGGGACCTTTTTCATGGAATTGACAAATCATTTCCTAATGACTGCTGGCGTGATCGAACGGATAGAGTTGTCGATAGTTTGCCAAAGCATCGCTGGAGGTCAATCCATCAATGACTGATTAGGAATGGTAACGGGCCGGGGATCATATACTCTGTTTCCGATTCTCGATGAAGAAAATTTTCCCGGCCCCTACCCCGATCTCCGACGAGGAATCTATCACCATCCCCACCCCCGCGCCTATCGGGGATCAGGTTTCCCCGACCCCGAAAATTCTCCGCCCAGAAAAAAAAAATTAACAAACAAACAAACAAAAAATACAAAAAAAAAAAAACGAGATCATCGGAATTGAATCGACATCAACATCATCATCAACAACTGAGAGGGTAATTTATATGAAAATTGGGCCGAGTTAGGAATGGGCTGTTATGGGCCGCAGTACAAAGGGCCGAGTAAAATGGCCGTATAAGTTACTCCGGTCTTGTGGATGTTTTGGAGTTACTCCAGTCCCAAAGCCCGAAAGTTAGTCCGGTCCAAGGGAAGATTGAAGTTAGACTGGTGTAAAGATGCTTTGGAGTTAGACCGGTCTTAGAGTTAAACCGGTCTTGACATGTTAGTTCGGTCTAACCACACCGTGAGTTGTACATGAGAAACCGAGGTAAGAGTAGTAGAGGGGAGAGCCGAATTAAGGATAGTTCGGCCTATTCTGCGGCTAAACATAGTCATGTTTACTTTGGTCATATTGGAGTCCGGCCATGGTAAAACCATCTCACTTGGTTTAAGCAGTGAGGGGAGTGTTGAAGGATAAGCATTATCCTTCAGGAATGTGAATCCTAGGAGGACTCTACATGGAGAAGTAAGAGTCCTACTAGGATTGTGCTACACGAAACCTATAAAAGCTCTCAAAAATCACCCATGGGGAGGTAACACACAACTTTATTTTCTGAATACACAGAGCATTTGTTTATTTGTCAAGCTTACTGACTTAGGCATCAGAGAGGTTTCCGGCACACACCCGCCGCCTAGCTCACATTTGTGTTTTCAGGTGATAAAGCGACGTCATACAGAGGAACGCAGATTTGATCAACAGGATTATACGAGAAGGTTTATTTCTTTCCCGTACAATTGGCGCCGTCTGTGGGAATACAGACAAGAACAAAACCTCTTGATCAAGTTTTTCCTTCCCAGAATCAATGGCGCACAACGAAGAGTTGTCACAGTCCGCCATTGACGGACTAACACCAGAATGAGGCGCAAGGCACGAAGGTCTACCTCTTATCCCTCCTATGGCGAACTTGGAATCACAAAGGCAGAATTCCAGGAGGGATACAAGAGGGAGAAGGCGGACTGACAGCCCCCATCACTCTCGTTCACAAAGTCCAAAGAGACAAAGGCGAAGTTGATCCTCAAACTTTGGAGGATCGCGTCAGGGAACAAGACGAATTGATACGTCGGATGGCGGCGGACATGGAATCTCTAAAGCGCCAGGTGAAAGGAAGAGGAGTGGCGACAGGAGAGGGGTGCACAAACAAGACGCCCCCTCGCCACTCGAAAAGTCGTAGTAGGAATACTACACCCTCTCAAGCAGAGAACAAGAGCCTCAGGACAGGAGATACACAATCCAGATCTTCGAACTCGCTACCTGTGTCCGAGAGGACGAGATCTGAAGGTCGCATAATCGAGGAAGCACATATTGGCCCTCGCATACGCACCAGACAAGGTCTAGGCAGACAGAGTTGCCCAGATCGTTTGACCTACGATCCGTGCTAGAAGAGAAGGCACGATGAGAGGAGGACGCCAGGGCATGTGGTCCACATAGAGTTTCTGCCTTACAGCGGTTGGCTCCTCAAACGCATGGAAGCGTCGAGGTTGAAATGCCAATGCCACGTCCGGCCTACGAACCAACGGACAAAGCATTGGCAAGGCTGTAGACCTCACCATTCGTCCCAGCAATTGAGAACGCACCCCTACCTTCAGGCTTCCTACAGCCCAAATTCACCACGTACGAGGGAAAGACGGACCCTTACTCACACTTGAGCCACTTCCGCCAGGTTATGGCGGTATATCGGCGCAACGAGGCCTTGATGTGCATCCTATTCCCCTCAAGCCTTGGTGAACTAGGCTTGACTTGGTTTGAGAAACTTCCAGAGGGTAGCATAGCCTCTTGGGCACAATTAGCGGAGGCATTCGTAACAAGGTTCCAAACAAACACTAAAATCCCGGTGGAGATCGACCAGCTACTCTCCATCGACATGGGTGACAAGGAGACCCAAAGATCCTATAACAGTCGCTACTGGAAGACCTTCAACCAGATTGGGGACTGTCCCACCAATCTCGCCATTGCACAGTACAAAAGAGGCCTTCCAGTCGGGAACAGACTAAGGGACTCTATCACCATGACACCGCCCCTCATCATGGAAGCCCTAATGGAAAGAGTGCATCAGCACATCAAGGTGGAAGAGGATGGCGCACGTGCCAAAGCAAAATCTGACACGACCATAGCACCAGAAAAGAAAGCCTCAGCAAAGGTCAACACGGTAGACCGTCCGAATAGAAACAGACGTGGCAGAAGAGACAATGGAAAAGACCAGGACAAAAGATGGTTGAGAGTCCGCACTGCCATAACCACGATGTTCAAGAAACCGATCTACCGAAGACTTAGCGAGATTCGAGACGAGCCTTTCGTCAAGTGGCCAGCCAAGCTAGGCGAGGCTCAGAAAGACTACGACGACAGGTCACGGTGCACCTTCCATAAAGAAAATGGGCACTGCACTGAGAATTGTACGCCATTGAGACAGCACCTGGAGGAATTGGTGGCGGCAGGCCACCTGGATAAATACATTGAAGGAGGGGCACAGCCAGCCCCCCAGGACCATAATAACCCCAACGGAATGCCGATCGACGCCCCACCTCAAGGCGTAATCAACGTGATACATGGAGTCTTTGAACCTGAGCGTGTATGCGAGCTCAGAGGATCAATTAAAAAGGCTGAGCACTTGAGAGAAGTGCTAAGTGCCCAACCTGCCATTAAGAAGGGGAAGACAGAGGCCACGAATGTCATGTCTTCGGATAAGGACTTAGCAAGGATATATTGCCCTCACAATGATGCCCTGGTCGTCACTCTCCGAGTCAAGGATTTTGACGTCAAGCGGATTCTGATTGACCAGGGTAGTTCATGTGAAATAATGTACTATGAAACCTTTAAACAATTGAAGTTACAAGATAAAGACTTAGCACCTGCCGTATCTCCCTTGATCGGATTCAACTCCATGCCAGAATGGCCCGTCGGCAAAATAATCCTCCCAGTCAGAGCAGGGAGTGTGACAAAACAAGTGGAGTTCTAGGTGTTGAAGGTCCCCTCCACTTACAACATCATCTTGGGCAGAACATGGCTGCATGCCATGCGATCGGTGGCGTCATCCTACCACCAAGTAATGCGGTTCCCCAATGACACCGGAGTAATAGAAGAAGTCTATGGAGATCAGATCATGTCGAAGCAGTGCTTTGTTACGGTGAATGGCAGCCGCGTTGCCAAAGGATACGTTCATTCGGTGGAAGAACCTGAGAGTAATGAACTATTCGCAGATGTTGGTAAAGCGGCAAGTCAGAAAGCGGTGGAAGACTTGGTAGAGGTAAGAATAGATGAAAAAAACCCGGATAAGTTCTTTTTGCTCGGTTCGTCGTTGTCCAGCACTGAGAGATTAGAGGTCTTGGAATTTTTGACCTCTAACATCGAAGTGTTCGCCTGGACACCATATGACATGCCAGGCATTGATCCCAACTTTATCTACCACCAACTCAATGTCCACCCATCCGCCAGACCAATCATTCAACACACGCAGATCGGCACTCCACCATGCAGAGATAGTGGCGAAAAAAGTAGGAAACCTGCTGGAGGCAGGAGCAATTAAAAGAGTGCACTACCCAAGATGGATCTCCAACATAGTCGTAGTGCCAAAGAAGAATGGCAAGTGTCGTGTCTGTGTTGACTACAAAACGGTCAACAAAGCGTGCCCAAAAGACAGCTTTCCTCTACACGGATAGATCAACTGGTAGACCTAACGACAGGGCACAACCGACTCAGCTTTCTGGATGCATACAGAAGCTACTATCAAATCGCTATGCATGAACCAGATCAGGAAGTGACATCCTTCATAACTCCAAGAGGACTATACTGTTACAAGGTCATGCCCTTTGGCCTAAAGAACGCAGGGGCGACATTCCAAAGGATGGTCACCAAGATGTTCAAGCCATTGTTGGGCAAAACAATGGAGGCATACATCGACGATATGGTGGTCAAGAGCAAGGATGAGCATGACCATCTCAAGGACCTAGGTGAGATGTTTGAGATCCTGAAAAAGCACAAGTTACACCTCAACGTGTCGAAGTGTGCATTCGGAGTAGGATCTGGCAAATTCCTAGGCTTCCTGGTGACCAATCGGGGTATTGAGGCGGACCCATCTCAGATCAAGGCTATTCAGGATCTGGAGAGACCAAACTCAGTAAAAGAAGTGCAGCATCTCACCGGCATGACAGCTGTGCTTAATCGGTTCATAAGCTGGTCGTCAGACAGACTACGACCATTCTTCCATGCTCTAAAGGCCAAGTTTGAGTGGGACGACGAATACGACCGAGCTCTAGAAAGCTTGAAGGAATACATGTCTTCTCCACCACTACTTGTAACCCCAATTCCTGGAGAAGAACTATTCTTATACCTAGCTGTAGACATCCCCAAACGCATCTTGGGTGAAGGAGTGCGAATCCCCCCTCTCCCGGTTCTGGTTCGATATTGGGTCACTACAGTTCGAAGGACTCAAATGTCACGGTTCTTAATCTTGAACCAAAGAGTCCAAATCCGGCAAATCGTTTTTGAGAAAACAGATTTTTAGAAAAGAAGTGCCAAACATGAACTGCTTTGCCAGATACAGAGTCGCCACCTAAATATTTTATTTTGGGAAATTTAGGAAACCCTGACTCGGTGCCAAAGGCCACGTGTCCGTCATCACCAAAGTTGCCTTGGCTCGGGAACTTGGGTACGATTGGGGAAGGTCACTTCGTGAGCATTTCGCCGCCCGGTCAAAGACCGGCCTCTACTAACCATGATATCTGTTTTTGAAAACATTGTATGTTCTTATTCCAGTTATTAGCCTAGGTTACTATGTGATGCGCACAGCATACAAGTATAGACTGAGTCATCTGAATTGGAACAAAACATTTCATGTTTGTTTGTTTGGAAAATGGTTTGATGGTGCTACCTACAGGTAGGCTAAGACGTGGATTTGCCACCCTCGGGTGGGCTTAGAAAAACATGATTTTGCCATTATCTAGTGGGCTTAAAACAAACATTTGATGAATTGTCCCAATTCAGATAACTCAACCTCCACCCACAGGCATTCAAGGCAGTTATATCACATAAGCACATAGTCTCATGGTAAGCATGCTATTCATGGAAACACTCACACGCATGCAAGGATGCTAAAGCATAAAACTCACCGAGTACTCCAAGCCAAAACAGAAGCTCATTAGAAATCCATGCATGGTTCCTAAGTATACAGAAAATGCCTAATGCAACACATGCAAAGATGCAAACTATAGCAGGCTCGGCTATTCTAAACATGGCATGTGAAATGCAACAGCTAACACGTATTCAATTTGGAATTAAAATACAAATGCAGTTTGTATGATGCGCCAAGCCCGGTGCGTGCAAAACAGATGAATGATGCAAACATGCTGTCATATTGTATGCTAATTGAAATATGCCCTATATCTAACCATCATAAGCGGGTAAATAAAAGGGAAGAAAGACGTGGGGTTGGAAGACATACATCACACTCACCTACACTTATTACAATTTTGCCCTCGCACAGAGGGTCCGAATAAATAATACAGTTCGAAATAAAAGAATAATACAGTCCGAAATAAAAGAATAATACAGTCCGAAATAAAAGAATAATACAGTCCGAAATATACAGATTCCTAATTAATTAACAGATTAACTAAGAAAATCAGAATCGGCATGCAAGCATGCCTCAATTTCGATGAATGATATATCTTTGAAATTTTGCGGAAATCCACCGATGCCCCAATTAACCTCTGCTGCAACGCTTTTGAAATGCGCGATTCAAAAGTTGTCGATTCTTCATTTTCAGCAACAGAGCGTGAAAGGGGCATAGCAATGTATTTCACAAATATATGCATACCTCGATCCTCGTGCCACCAATCACGCATCTCGATGCATGATGGCCGAGGAATCGGATTGCACAACTCAATATAGGATGAATGCATATGAATGCTACAACAAAACCTAACTCTATCATGGACAATCCGGAGTGTCGGTGACTTGGGAATTGAGACCCGTTCCGTCACTCGGAGTACGAAACGCGTCTCGTTTCCCGTGCCCGGGCTAACTCCTATCCCGAACACGATGCAATATGCATGATATGCATGAATGCAACTAAAATACAATCCTAGCATGCACAATGCTATGAAAATGAGATGCCTCGAAATGCATGCACGCGGGCACGCAAACCGAGGCGATGATCTTAAGGCATGAAATGGCATACGCAATGCAAATTGGACTTACACTAACATGAGAGGACCTCAGCCACACTCACATAAGAGGCCGTCGGATAAAAGTGAAGTGCCTCGAAATGCGTGCACACGGGCACGCAAACCGAGACAATGGCATACGGAATGCAATGATGCTAAAATGACATAAACAATACAATATGGACTTACACTAACATGAGAGAGCCTCAGCCACACTCACATAAGAGGCCGATAGATGAAAATGAGATGCCTCGAAATGCGTGCACACAGGCACGCAAACCGAAAAAATGGCATACGCGATGAAATGGCATGGACATATGATATGCAAACATGCAAATGAATTTCAGAACTGAAATGTGGGGCAAAACATTCCCGAAACATGGCCAAAGTGTACCCGATGCATGGAATGATCCCGAAACATGAATTTTGGCACCCGAAATGGCCTATAGCTACACCAAACATGCATAACTGATACATGACATGAAAAGGCAGAAGCAAGGAAACCCCAAAACTAGCATTTTTCCAGCACAAAACATGGCCAAACAGCAATCATAAATAGGGCTAACATGGCATACAAAAATGGCTCCACAAGGGAGGCTATGAAGCAAGTGGTATATGAAAAGCCCAAATGGAAAAACACCCTTCTACAACACTGAAGAGAGACTAAAAATATGAACATTTACATTAGATGACATCCCCCAACTCAGTATGCAAACATGCTAAAAATGTCATGCAAGAACTAGGATACATAAGGCTATAACATGAGGTACCCCAAACATTCATCAAACCAGAAAAGACCCTTAATGAAATATGTCAAGAAGATCAAAATATGACTCTTTCCAGCTCTGATGATGGCCGAAAACAGAAGCTAGATAAGCTTAAAAAAGCATGCAAAAATGGGGGTCAAAGAGGGGTATAATGACAAGTATAACATGGAGACCCCCCAAAAGGTTGATCCCTTCTACAATGTTGTAGAGGGACACAAACTAAGCCTACTCACAGTTCATGACATGCTCCGAAACAGACTACATGTAGGCCAAACAAATCATGCAAATTTACGGTAAATAGGAGAGATTATGAAGCAAGTTCAAGATAGGGGGCCCAAACAGAGTTGAGCCCTTCTTCAATGTTGAAGAGGGGCTCAAAATAGGCCCTCTTACAGTTTACATTATGCTCGAAAACAGATCACTCATAGGCTAGAAATTTCATGCAAAATAATGGCATATAAGAGGATATTGAAACAAGTACCAAATGGAGGGCTCAAACAGGGTTGAGCCCTTAAACAAACATGAAATATGGCTCAAAATAATGACCTTTTCAGTTCTGGTCGGAGCCCAAAACAGTAAGAAAATAGGCCTAAGAAATGAAGCAATGAAGTGCTACAAAAGAGGGAAATGGACACTTACCCTTGAAGACTACACTTTTGCTACCTCTTGGCCAAGGAATGTTTCTTCTAAGCCTCGGAAAAACCTCTCCTTGCTGCTGGAAATGGAGTGGTGATGGTGGTGCTTGGTAGTAGTGAAGAAATGGTGCCAAAACTTGAGATTTTGGGAGAAATTGAAGGAGATATATGCATGTATCCTCCAAACAAGTGTTCTAACCCTTGAAGGAGAGCCAAAGCTGCTGTATGGATGCAAGGAAGGAGGAGCAATTGAGGGAAAGTGTCTAGAGCTTAGGGATTAAGTTCCCTTGTCCCTTAAAAGTCCCCCGAAATCAAATTTTTTGGGGGAAAAAGTCACACAGCTATAAAGTACACAGCATGGGGATCAGGGCCGGCCAGCTATTTTTGTGGCAGGTGGCCGGCCGGCCACCCCCTATGGCCGGCCGGCCAAAGGGCAAAATGGGTATGTTGAATTAATGGCCGGCCATGCTAGATTAAGGTCCTTCCAAGTGTCATCAACACAACCTTGTGGTTAAAAATTGGCAACTGTGAACCAGGAGAGAGAACAACCTACTTTAAAGAGGGGTTTCAAAATGAAAAAAACAATTACTGGCTGGCCTGCTATTTTTAGGGTCCTCCCATGTGTGTACAACACAAATATGTGGTTTTGGCTCGAAGAAAATGGCCCTAGGGTGTTCAACATTAGCCCGGAAGTGAGAAAAACGGGCGCCGGAGGAATATAACTGGTTGCTGAGACAATTGCTGGCCTCCCACCCTCCAGTGACCTTCCTTATGATAAAACAGAGGTACCTGCCAAAAATGAACAAAAACCGATGCAAAACGAATGCTCGGGGGCCAAAACACGCGGTTCGGTCCCAAAATAGGTCATATAATCGAAGTGGCATTCGCCACGGTGGGTCTCTCAGACCTAGTGTCCTCCTTATGATAAAACAGAGAGGTACCAAAAATGAACAAAATCGATGCAAAACGAATGCTCGGGGCAAAACACGCATTCGTGGTCCCAAAATAGGTCATAACCGAGAGTGGCATTCGTCACGAAGTGGGTCTCAAACCTCAGTGTCCTCCTTATGATAAAACAGAGGTACCGCCAAAATGAACAAAACCGATGCAAAACGAATGCTCGGGGCCAAAACACGCAGCCGGTCCCGAAAATAGGCATAATCAAAGTGGCATTCGGTCACGAAGTGGGTCTCTCAGACCCCAGTGTCCCTCGAAAGGGAGTAAATGAGATGCATGCCAAAAATCGGAGGAATCGGAGATGGTTGGGTGCTCCCGAACCGAGGCACACGGCCTGACGGCTCTAAAAACCAGGAACCGGGCTCTGAAATGGGCAAAATGGCCTACGGCCACGAAATGTAGCCCACGGCCACTGAGAGACAGTCTATGGGACCTCTCCCTCCCTTCAGGAAAAGAAACAGAGAAAACCGAGTCTGGTTCGCAAATCGAGACAAGGTATAGAAGAGGGTTCGGAAGTCCGGAGGCAGGGCTCGCAGCCGCGACTCTGAGACTTCTGAACGAGCACAATATTCAACATCACCGAGCGCTCAACCGGTGACGTCTGAGTCTTAAGGTCGGTCAAAAATGGGGTGTCTACAGTTGCCCCTCTTTGACAGAACTCGGAAGTCACAAGTGACGGGAGTGAATGTCAAAGCCCAGAGACGACCCATTTTTGACAAGGTCGAAGACTTAGACAATCATACAAGATGAACAGGGATATATGCCCGTAGGCGTGCCCGCAGGCAGGAGGGAAAATGCAAAGCGATATGCATGGAGCCAAATGTAACTTAATGATCATGCAAGTGCAGCAAGCTGTAATGAAGCAAGTATTCACAAATAGATGCAACAGTTGTAAGCAACAATGCAAAGCAACAACTACATTTCATGCAGTTAGGAATGCGGAGAATTATTCAATTCTCGTCGCGTCTCACACGGAGATGATACGATACCTGCGCGATTCGTCTGGTCGCACCAGCCTCGAATGAACCGTACATACAATATCGTGCCTGCAAAAGAGAGAAATTCAACAAGAACAATATGCTAACAACATATATTCAATGTGATTCCGAAAGTTTGACACACGCGGTGTCGGCGAGTGAATGCATAAAACAGTGTGATACGGGTAAGGTGCGCAAGATAGCGCGCTGCAACGCACTAACAAGTGCAGGTGAGATGCGCAAGATAGAACGATAAAATGCATGCACAACGCAAGTAATGTGCACAAAATAGTGCGATGCGCAAAATAGCGCGAGTGAAATGTAATGCACTAACAAGTACAGGTGAGACGCGCAAGATAGCGCAAATGATATAATGCACAAAATAGTGCGATAAGTTAAACAGCGTGAGTGATTTGAAATGCACAAGATAGTGCGATGTGATATGCAAAGCACAGGACAGTGCGATTGAGGTGCGCAAAATAGCGCAAATGATACAATGCACAAAATAGTACGATACGCTAAACAGCGCGATTGATTTGAAATGCACAAGATAGTGCGATGTGATATGCAAAGCACATGACAGTGCGATTGAGGTGCGCAAAATAGCGCAAATGATAACTGCACAAAACAGTGCGATTGAGGTGCGCAAAATAGCGCGAATGTAAATTACACAGAATAGTGCGATTGAGGTGCGCAAAATAGCGCGAATGTAAACTGCACAAAACAGTGCGAATGAGGTGCGCAAAATAGCGCGAATGTAAACTGCACAAAACAGTGCGAATGAGGTGCGCAAAATAACGCGATTGATTTTGAAATGCACAAGATAGTGCGATACGCTAAACAGCGCGATACGCTAAACAGCGCGAGTGATTTGAAATGCACAAGACAGTGCGATATGCTAGACAGCGCGATTGATATGCAATGCACAAGATAGTGCGAGTGAGATACAAACACAAGATGCACAAGACAGTACAAGTGAGATACAAAGTGTAAGTGCACAAGACAGTGCGAGCGAGATACAAACACAAGATGCACAAGACAGTGCAAGTGAGATACAAAGTGTAAGTGCACAAGACAGTGCGAGCGAGATAAAATGCACAAGAAAGTGCGATAAAATGCATCTTCTATGCAAGTATGAGGGCATTCTATGCAATATTGAAAGCAAGCATATTCTATGCAAGAATCATAACGATGCGCGGCACGCATGCAACAACAGTATATATGAAAGTTCACATTCTATGCAATAGAGGATCATCAAATATGTACTCTGGTGCCTCTGATTTGCCTCTTAGAAGACTTTGCAACACACTCACCTCAAAAGGGGCACACCCTATTCAACTTGGCGAGAGATAACATCTGCATGTGAAACCCTCTGGTGCTGCTTAGACTGCCATTCTGACTTGAAGCAGGCTTACACTTGGGGTCGAGACACACTCATACTCCAGTAGTATTAACAAGGCCTGAAGAGGTACATCCGGAATACAATCACGGAACTTGCTGAAGGTGAAACTCACTCAGATGCTTCGATTTTCCTTCTTTTCTTTTGCTTTGTAGTCCGGAACCTAAAAAGCTTCAGATAGGCCCTTGTTCTACTGTTCACACTTATCGGGGGTGGACCCCGCGACTTTTTGAAAGAACCAATCCTGTTTTGCACAAATGTGGAGAACGGCACGGCACTCGGAGCACAAAACGATTTTATTTTTGAAATTGAGAGATGAGTTTTCGACCAGGTATTGAGCCTACGACTGAACACAGCAAAACGACTCAACAAGGAAATAAAAGGCACACAACCTAGACACATCGAGTAACACTCGAAACGACCCAAAACAAAATCGAGATAAAACAAAAAGACACGACACTCAGATGTGCACAGGGAGTCTGTTTCACCGGGTAGTGTTTCCCACCCTTTCTTATTTGGTGATTCTCACATCGCTCGGGCACTCAATCTCGATTTTTCTCTCAAAACCCTTTTGCTCACTTTTTCTGACATCGCACATCTCTCTATTCTTCAATCTCTCATTTTTCATCCCTCCCCTGGGTGGTTGATGGATAAACAGCAAGTTGTGGGCTCGTACCCCTAGCATTATGCTAGATTCTTCTTCTTCTACACGCAGCTAGTGAATTCCTCCCACAGAGAGGTTACGTTACAACTGGGTGTGTAGCAAATCTGCAGCTAGCATCGGTTGATGATGCTTTGCTGGGGAGTTTGGAAGTGATAAGATCTGTCCAGATGATGGAGTGGAATATCTTGCCTCATTCCAGTTCGTGCTTCGCACTTGGCTCGACAGTTTTTTGCTTAGAGGATGAGAGAGCTTTCAGCCCTTTTGCGGTTAGCTTCAGTGGTGCCCTTTTCTGGCAGGTAGAGTGCTCTTTTTTTGGCAAATGCATTGACAACAGGGAAAAGACAGGAAGCCTGACTCAACTGTGCCCCTAGTTCATCATTTCGACCATTTTTTGTTTTTGGCTTTCTACTAAAACAATTTTGACCAAAAATGAGAGTTAGATTAACATGCTTGTTCAGTTTTTGATTTGAAATAATGCAAGTCAGGCTATAAGCACTGAAAATTTTCCTTTTTTGGGTCCAAGAAATGGTCCAGTTTTGGAAAAGATAGAATGATTTTTCGAGAAAATTAGCCAACCTCAGTAAAAATTCTCAAAAACTATTTTTGCAAACGGCCACTTGCTCAACGAGCATGAAACCTACTCCTGAGATGCACAATCTCGGATCCAAAGGAAAACTGCCCCGTACTTGAAGAGAGCTGCATGGCAACGGAAAGTTGCCCCTTGTTTGAACGGCACCGCAGCACATTGTAATCAGTCCTCGGAGCGATGATTGCAACCGTACTCTCGGATACAGAGAAGGCAAAGATGGTCAAAACCATTACATGGACACAATTGAATTTGAATCGTTTTACGGCTGGACTTCAGAATGAAGTTGCCTACGTATCCCAAAGATGGGAATCAAGCCTTACGTAGTTCGGGGGTTAAGGTACACTCGGGTATTTAACCTCTCCATTTTATGCTCTAACTTTTGCCAAGGCGCCTGTTGCAAGTTTTCGACCTTGCGAGCTTTGTTTTTCTTTTCTTTTCAATTCTTTTCTTCTTTTTTTTTTTTTTGCATTTTTCTTTTCTTTTCTCTTTTTGCATTTTTGTATCTTTGCATTTTTTCTCTTTTTTTTTTTTTTTTCATTCTTTTCTTTGCTCTAACTTTTGCCTGGGTCGCCCTTCTGGGTTTTTGGCCCAGCGAGCCTCTCGAAAGGTAAAAGTGTAACAAGTCCATGCCAAATGGCTTTGAGATTGAAGCCCTCTGTATTCAGGAGAGTGGCTGTTGTATTGACTTGCAGAAAGATCCACCTTTGGCTCTTCTAGCACATCGGACATTTTTGCCCCTAGTTCGAGGGGTGCTTCTGTTCTAGCTTTGCAAGCTTCTTCTGACGAGGTCTGACCTTCTTGATCTGACTTTGGTGCCTCTTGTTCGAGGGCTACTTCAAATCTGGCCACACAAGCCTTACATTGTGGTTGACCGTTGAACATTTTGAATCCAAGTTCAAGGTTTGAAAGCAAAGGGGTTGAGTCTCGAGGCCGAGAGTGATCCTAAGCTGCACAATCTCAAGAGCGATTCCACACATGTCTTCGCAGGACCGCGCAAAACATTTTTTTGAAAGTTTTTAATAAAACGACAAATCGATCGCGCTGAAGGCAGTGTGGGACCAATTTGGATCAAGCTAGGGTCCTTCTCAGTACTCACACTAACAAGCATGATTTCATTCATTAAGGGCTTAGCACGCCTCTCTTTCTCTCAATTTGATCAAAGTTTTACAAATCTCGAGGAATTCCTTCCTCTTCGTTTTCACCGCGGTGTTCAAAAAGTTTTGAGAAACTCAAGTCATTACAATGACTTCAGGGCACAGGAGAGCAGGTGGAATGCACTACCATTTTATTCAAATCCTAGCACAACTAGCACACGACAGAAGCAAATGCGAGAGCGTAAAATTCAGTGCTGTTTCATTCAAAATCTGTTGGCATAACTGGCTCCCTGGCAGAAACAGACTCAAAAGAAAGCAAAAAGACAAACAGAAAACAAAATAGTGATGTCCGAGGTAACACCTTTAATCACCGACTCTAACAAAACGGTGACTCGGACAACAAGAGTAACCAATCGACTCAATAAGAAAAAGACCAGACAACACAACGAGATCGACCCAATACCCAAGTCGAAGTACAAATTAACAACATTTGCAAATGTGCTCAAAATAAAGGCATGCTATCCACCATATCCGGTTAATCGAAGCGCCTCGCAGTGGTTCATCCCCCGATCACATAATCACATTATTCCTCCAAGTTCACTGATCCAGTGCTGATAGACTTTGCAGGGCTTGGCGGGAGGATGACCCCGTTGTCCAATAGATCCTGTACTTCATGGCGAAGACGGAAGCAGTTGTTGGTAGCATGGCCAGTTTGCTGATGGTATGCGCAGTACTGGGTAGCATCATGTGTAGCCGGAAGAGGGTTCGGGAGAGACCGAGGCTCAAGGGGTTTGAGATGGCCTTGTCCAACAAGGATTTGGAAAGCTTTGGATAAAGGCATGTGGAGGGCATGGAAGACCCTCTGACCTCGGGGTTGGTACTTCTGGGTTTGTGGATTTTTGCTGGACGCACCAGCAAAGGGATTGGCAGGTGCTAGCCTGGTTTGCTGATCTCTTCCGAGTGGAGGATTATAGCTGAAGGGAACATTCTTGGTACAACGGCCCTTCTCCCGGCTTGCCTCTCGATTCAAACTGCCTCCAACTTGAGTGGCAAAAGTGTCGTCCACAGTTTTTGCGACAACCGCGAGCACTTGTTCTTTGTTCAGTCCCTCGGCTTTCAAAGCCTCAACAGTCAACAGAAGATGCTCATGGGGATCCATGTCCGCCCCTATCTTGTTCTTTCCGTTCGCTTCCACTTTGCCAAGGGATTTTCCTTCTCCCAATGCAGCCCGTCCCAAGCTTGGGGAGCCTTTTGACATGAACTCCCTGGTAGGCGATGTGGTTGGTGATGGAGCCAAAACTCCAAAGGCTAAATCCGCCACTGTTCTCTGAAGATCTTCAATCATCCTCATCAGCTCGGAAGTAGTGGGTTCATGGGTTTGAGATGATTGGGGTTCAGGTGCACCCATCATGCATAAGTCCATGCTTTCTGGGATAAACACTTCAGGCTTGGGTAGATGGGCCGGGGTGATGTATATGCTGGGGTCATAGGTAGATGGCAGTGCATGGATGAGATTGAGGTAGGTGGGAAATGTTTGGTCATTGGGGTCTGAAGGTGGAGCTATCGTCCGGTTATCGATGAGATTTTGGACCTCATGACGGTAGTAACGGTCGGTGCCATGATCAAGGCCGCTGATGGTACATACAATACTTGGCAGGGTTATGTCTAGCTGGGAGTGGGTTGGGAAGAGGTTGAGGATCGAGGGGTTTGAGACGTCCTCTTTCCATCAGGAGTTTTAGTGCGCTAGTCAGGCTCATATAGAGAGGGGTGAAAGTTCTGCCTTGGGCTCGGGCTGGGTTGGCTGTTTGTAGGCTTGGATTGGCAAAAGGGTTGGCTGTGGCGACTGTATTGATTTCAGTGGGTTCGGGAATAGTGCTACTTCCGGCATTGGTACTCCTTGAAATCACCCTTCTTGTCGGTTTACCTGTTCTGGGAATGATCCCGCTGTTGAACGCATTCTCGACCTGAACCCCCAGTTCATGCAAACTTTTGAAAGTGAATAGCGGAGCCACTATCAACTTTTGCAACATATCATGTTCGAGGTTTCGTACCATCATCTGCACTTGATCCTCTCGGATGGCGGCGATCCGTCATCTCAGGTTGCCTTTGCTCTCCACCTTGTAACAAATTCTACAAATGGCTCGTTTGGGTTTTGGCGGGTTGCTTCAAGCTCTTGGATGGTCATTTCAACTTGGGTATTGTAAGAATATCGACGACAAAGGCCTCACCAATTCTTCCCGCTTTGCTTCACTTTGTCCTCCAACTTAGCGCATCAAGTGGTCGCTACATCGATGTAGTTCTTCCATACAGAGAGAGTTTCGTGGCTTAGTCGCACCCATCGGCTTTAGGACATCCAAGAAAAGTCGGATATGTACCATTGGATCCCTGCATCGTCAAACGGTCAATATGTGGCATTTTGAATCTGCTAGGGAGCCGGACGGCAGACTCGGGTGCCCATCCTCAATGTCGGGAATGGAGTTAAGGCTCAGGTTTCTCAATTGCTTCTCAAGGTTCACAATTTTCACCGCGTCGATCAAGGTCATTAGCATCAAGGGATAACGCCTCATTAGGTCGCACTGGGTTTGAAAACTTGGGCTTGAGCCAACCCTTCGAGGACTCCTGACACAAGAAATCTTCAATCGCGAAGTGGGTCAAAGTTCTACTGGGTCCCAAAGTGGATGAGGCGATGCCCCAGATGGGCGCATTAATATCGGGTCTCACCGCATGGCGCTTTCTCGATTCAACGCCGCTATCACGGCTACAAATTCTTCCAACCTCGTGCCATCACGGTCGCCGATTCAACAAGGGTGATGTGGATCGGTGATTGTCGGATCGATGAATCGGTAATCCTCGACCGCCTTTTGCCTTGCCTCGGTGAAAGAACACCGTTGCCCTTGAATTGAATTTCGACCGACAAAGTCTATCAAAGACAAGTCTAATGATCCTCGGGATATTGGAGCCTTCAAGCTATGGTTCCAGACTACCTAGCAAAAGAGAAAACAGACAAGATCTCACTGATTTCACCATAGCCAATATGAGCAAAGTCAATGAGTGTGTTCTCTTGAATTCCAAAAATTGCCCAAATCGATACCCTGCACAACCGATTCCCAAAACATCGAACCGGTTCGCAGTTCGATGCCCAAACTCAACTGATACATACATTCCCTGTAGAGACGCACTCTAACAAGCACATAGCAGATAAGTGAGAGCCAAAACACCCCTATGTTGGGGTAGGGTTTCCCTGTCCTATTTTGTCAGGAGCTAGGGTGGTCAAAAAGGGTGCCCCGGTAAAACCGGGGTTTGTGTTCCCATACTGTCAGAGCCCAGAGCCGATCAGCCTTATAGACATGCCTTAACAAGACAAGCCTCCGGCAAATCGTTCGGGAATGGCATATGGCAAACACGATGTCCTAGGCGCACCAATGCAAATGCAATGCAAAGAAACACACAAGTGTAGTCAAAACCAGATATCATGAGTTCGAGTCAAGTTCTCTAAATCCCCAGCAGAGTCGCCAGAAACTGTAGACGTCCCCGAACGCATCTCGGGTGAAGGAGTGCGAATCTCCCCCCCGTTCTGGTTCGATATTGGGTCACTACAGTTCGAAAGACTCAAATGTCACGGTTCTTAATCTTGAACCAAAGAGTCCAAATCCGGCAAATTGTTTTTGAGAAAACAGATTTTTAGAAAAGAAGTGCCAAACATGGACTGCTTTGTCAGATACAGAGTCGCCACCTAAATATTTTATTTTGGGAAATTTAGGAAACCCTGACTCGGTGCCAAAGGCCACGTGTCTGTCATCACCAAAGTTGCCTTGGCTCGGGAACTTGGGTACGATTGGGGAAGGTCACTTCGTGAGCACCCCTTCGCTTGGCCAAAGACCGCCTCTACTAACCATGATATCTGTTTTGAAAACATTGTATGTTCTTATTCCGCTTATTAGCCTAGGTTACTATGTGATGCGCCAAGATACAAGTATAGATCGAAATATTCGAATTGGAACAAAACATTTCATGTTTGTTTGTTTGGAAAATGGTTTGATGGTGCTACCTACAGGTAGGCTAAGACGTGGATTTGCCACCCTCGGGTGGGCTTAGAAAAACATGATTTTGCCACTATCTAGTGGGCTTAAAACAAACATTTGATGAATTGTCCCAATTCAGATAACTCAACCTCCACCCACAGGCATTCAAGGCAGTTATATCACATAAGCACATAGCCTCATGGTAAGCATGCTATTCATGGCAACACTTACACGCATGTAAGGATGCTAAAGCATAAAACTCACCGAGTACTCCAAGCCAAAACAGAAGCTCATTAGAAATCCATGCATGGTTCCTAAGTATACAGAAAATGCCTAATGCAACACATGCAAAGATGCAAACTATAGCAGGCTCGGCTATTCTAAACATGGCATGTGAAATGCAACAGCTAACACGTATTCAATTTGGAATTGAAATACAAATGCAGTTTGTTTGATGCGCCGAGCCCGGTGCGTACAAAACAGATGAATGATGCAAACATGCTGTCATACTGTATGCTAATTGAAATATGCCCTATATCTAACCATCATAAGCGGGTAAATAAAAGGGAAGAAAGACGTGGGGTTGGAAGACATACATCACACTCACCCACACTTATTACAATTTTGCCCTCGCACAGAGGGTCCAAATAAATAATACAGTTCGAAATAAAAGAATAATACAGTTCGAAATAAAAGAATAAGACAGTCCGAAATAAAAAGAATAATCTGATCCAAAATATCTGATTCTAATTAATTAACAGATTAACTAAGAAAATCAGAATCGGCATGCAAGCCGGTCAGCCTCGATTCGATGAATGATATATCTTTGAAACGCCTTGGCGAAATCCACCGATGTCCCAATTAATCTCTGTTTGCAATGTTTCTTTGAAATGCATGCCAGATTCCGAAAAGTTGCTGATTCTTCATTTTGCTGCAACAGAGAGCAGGAAAGGGGCATAGCAATGTATTTCACAAATATATGCATACCTCGATCCTTGTGCCACCAATCACGCATCTCGATGCATGATGGCCGAGGAATCGGATTGCACAACTCAATATAGGATGAATGCATATGAATGCTACAACAAAACCTAACTCCATCATGGACAATCCGGAGTGTCGGTGACTTGGGAATTGAGACCCGTTCCGTCACTCGAGTCTGAAAGCCGCCTCGTTTCCGTGCGAGCTAACTCCTATCCTGAACACGATGCAATATGCATGATATGCATGAATGCAACTAAAATACAATCCTAGCATGCACAATGCTATGAAAATGAGATGCCTCGAAATGCGTGCACGCGGGCACGCAAACCGAGGCGATGATCTTAAGGCATGAAATGGCATACGCAATGCAAATTGGACTTACACTAACATGAGAGGACCTCAGCCACACTCACATAAGAGGCCGTCGGATAAAAGTGAAGTGCCTTGAAATGCGTGCACACGGGCACGCAAACCGAGGCAATGGCATACGGAATGCAATGATGCTAAAATGACATAAACAATATAATATGGGCTTACACTAACATGAGAGAGCCTCAGCCGCACTCACATAAGAGGCTGATAGATGAAAATGAGATGCCTCGAAATGCGTGCACACGGGCACGCAAACCGAGAAAATGGCATACGCGATGAAATGGCATGGACATATGATATGCAAACATGCAAATGAATTTCAGCACTGAAATGTGGGGCAAAACAGTCCCAAAACATGGCCAAAGTGTACCCGATGCATGGAATGATCCCGAAACATGAATTTTGGCACCCGAAATGGCCTATAGCTACACCAAACATGCATAACTGATACATGACATGAAAAGGCAGAAGCAAGGAAACCCCAAAACTAGCATTTTTCCAGCACAAAACATGGCCAAACAGCAATCATAAATAGGGCTAACATGGCATACAAAAATGGCTCCACAAGGGAGGCTATGAAGCAAGTGGTATATGAAAAGCCCAAATGGAAAAACACCCTTCTACAACACTGAATAGGGACTAAAAATATGAACATTTACATTAGATGACATCCCCCAACTCAGTATGCAAACATGCTAAAAATGTCATGCAAGAACTAGGATACATAAGGCTATAACATGAGGTACCCCAAACATTCATCAAACCAGCAAAGACCCTGAATGAAATATGTCAAGAAGATCAAAATATGACTCTTTCCAGCTCTGATGATGGCGGAAAACAGAAGCTAGATAAGCTTAAAAAAGCATGCAAAAATGGGGTCAAAGAGGGGTATAATGACAAGTATAACATGGAGACCCCCCAAAAGGTTGATCCCTTCTACAATGTTGTAGAGGGACACAAAATAAGCCTACTCACAGTTCATGACATGCTCCGAAACAGACTACATGTAGGCCAAACAAATCATGCAAATTTACGGTAAATAGGAGAGATTATGAAGCAAGTTCAAGATAGGGGGCCCAAACAGAGTTGAGCCCTTCTTCAATGTTGAAGAGGGGCTCAAAATAAGCCCTCTTACAGTTTACATTATGCTCGAAAACAGATCACTCATAGGCTAGAAATTTCATGCAAAATAATGGCATATAAGAGGATATTGAAACAAGTACCAAATGGAGGGCTCAAACAGGGTTGAGCCCTTAAACAAACATGAAATATGGCTCAAAATAATGACCTTTTCAGTTCTTTTCGGAGCCCAAAACAGTAATCAAATAGGCCTAAGAAATGAAGCAAGGAAGTGCTACAAAAGAGGGAAATGGACACTTACCCTTGAAGACTACACTTTTGCTACCTCTTGGCCAAGGAATATTGCTTCTAAGCGTCTGGAAAACCTCTCCTTGCTGCTGGAAATGGAGTGGTGATGGTGGTGCTTGGTAGTAGTGAAGAAATGGTGCCAAAACTTGAGATTTTGGGAGAAATGGAAGGAGATATATGTATGTATCCTCCAAACAAGTGTTCTAACCCTTGAAGGAGAGCCAAAGCTGCTGTATGGATGCAAGGAAGGAGGAGCAATTGAGGGAAAGTGTCTAGAGCTTAGGGATTAAGTTCCCTTGTCCCTCAAAAGTCCCCCGAAATCAGATTTTTTAGGGGAAAAAGTCACACAACCAGAAGTACACAAGATGGGGATCAGGCCGCCGACTATTTTTTGTGGCGGTGTGGCCGGCCACCCCCTATGGCCGGCCGGCCAAAGGGCAAAATGGGCATGTTGAATTAATGGCCGGCCATGCTAGATTAGGGTCCTTCCAAGTGTCCTCAACACAACCTTGTGGTTGAAAATTGGCAACTGTGAACCAGGAGAGAGAACAACCCACTTTAAAGAGAGGTTTCAAAATGAAAAAAAAGAATTACTGGCCGGCCTGCTATTTTTAGGGTCCTCCCATGTGTGTACAACACAAATATGTGGTTTTGGCTCGAAGAAAATGGCCCTAGGGTGTTCAACATTAGCCCGGAAGTGAGAAAAACGGGCGCCGGAGGAATATAACTAGTTACTGAGACAATTGCTGGCCTCCTACCCTCCAGTGACCTTCCTTATGATAAAACAGAGGAACCTGCCAAAAATGAACAAAAACCAATGCAAAACGAATGCTCGGGGGCCAAAACACGCGGTTCGGGGTCCCAAAAATAGGCTGTTAAGCACCGAAAGTGGCATTCGGCCACGAAGTGGATCTCTTAGACCCCAGTGTCCCTCCTTATGATAAAACAGAGGTACCTGCCAAAAATGAACAAAAACCGATGCAAAACGAATGCTTGGGGGCCAAAACACGCAGTTCGGGGTCCCGAAAATAGGCTGTTAAGCACCGAAAGTGGCATTCGGCCACGAAGTGGGTCTCTCAGACCCCAGTGTCCCTCCTTATGATAAAACAGAGGTACCTGCCAAAAATAAACAAAAATCGATGCAAAACGAATGCTCGGGGGCCAAAACACGCAGTTCGGGGTCCCGAAAATAGGCTGTTAAGCACCGAAAGTGGCATTCGGCCACGAAGTGGGTCTCTCAGACCCCAGTGTCCCTTGAAAGGGAGTAAATAAGATGCATGCCAAAAATCGGAGGTATCGGAGATGGTTGGGTGGTCCCGAACCGAGGCACACGGCTCAGACGGGTTCCGAAACCGGCAAAATGGCCTCTGCCACGAAATGTAGCCCACGGCCAGAGAGAGCAGTCTCACGGACCTCTCCTCCCTTCAGAAAAGAAAAGCAGAAAAAGTCGGGTTCGCAAACCGAGACAAGGTATAGAAGAGGGTTCTAAGTCCGGAGGGGGCTCGCAATGACTCTGAGACTTCTGAACGAGCACAATATTCAACATCACCGAGCGCTCAACCGGTGACGTCTGAGTCTTAAGGTCGGTCAAAAATGGGGTGTCTACACTAGCAGTCTCACAGCACGCAATTAGCGCAGTATTGGTCCGTGCAGAAGGAATCCAACATCTGCCCATCTATTATGTCAGCAACACATTGCTGGGTGCCGAAACAAGGTAATTGCCACTGAAAAAACTGGCATTGGCCCTGATGATGGTCTCAAGAAAGTTGTCGCACTACTTTCACGCCCACACTATAGTTGTCCTCACAGCCTTCCCATTAAAAGCTCTGTTTGAGAGGGCTAACTTTTCTGAGCGAATCTTAAAGTGGGCAGTTGAGTTGGGGCAATACAACATCAAGTTCCAACCCAGAACCGCAATAAAGACACAAGCATTGGCAGACTTCGTCACAAAATTCACCCCTGGAAGTCATCATATCTGCCCAGTCGACCTGATTGAAGCAACAGAACTAGGGATGGAAGTTGACGTCGGAATAACGCAACCCCTAGCACTGGTTACTCAGTCAGGCCCCAAGGCAGACTAGAGTAACGCGAGGAAGGAAAAAGCAAACCATGCTACACCAAGTCAAGACTCACCAACAAAACAAGACTTTGTACAACCAGATGGCAAGGGGCAGAGGGCAAGCATGGACCTTGAAGAAGACACCAACAACAAGGAAGATCCAAAGGCATCATCTGATCCCTCTACTTGCTGGAAGTTGTTCGTGGGAGAGATGTGGAAGCTCTTCATGGATGGAGCATCCAACCGGCATGGAGCAGGACTTGGCATAGTCCTCATCTCTCCAGACGGCTTAGTAGTGGAGCAGGCGATCAACCTTGGCTTCTCGGCATCAAACAACGAAGCGGAGTATGAAGCGCTTCTTACAGGTCTCAAGTCAGCATTCCACATGAAGGCCACCGAGCTAATGGTCTACAGCGACTCACAGCTAGTGGTAAACCAAATATCTGGCAACTACGAAGCAAAGGATGACAGGATGGCCAAGTACCAAGAGTTGGTCAGAACAGAGGTCAAAAAATTTGATGTAGTCAGGATAGAACAAATCGGCATGGAGGAAAACAGCAGAGCAGACGAACTAGCAGGCTTCGCTTCAATGGCAGACACCTCCATCCCTCATCCATTGCTGATCGACTACCTACCTAGACCAAGCATTGAAGACCCCGAAGCAGAAGAGGTATGTTGTGCAGAGTTAGGCCCTTCTTGGATGGATCTCATCATACTGTTCCTAAAAGACGGCACCCTACCGGAAGAGAAGAAAGAAGCCAACAGAATAAGAGCAAAATTGCAGCGATTTTGGCTCTCTCCATCCTTAGCATTGTACAAAAAGTCGTTCTCAGGACCTTACCTAAAGTGTGTTCACCCCAGCAAAGTGGAAGCATTCCTGTTCGAAATATATGAGGGTGTATGCGGCAGCCATCAAGGAGGAAGATCACTGGCATACAGAGCAATCTCGCAAGGATATTGGTGGCCATACATGCAAGCGGATTTAGAGAAATATGTCAAAAAGTGCGAAAAATGCCAAAAGTTCGCACATCAAATACACTAACCTGCCAAAGAACTTCTACCTCTAACTAGCCCATGGCCCTTCGCAATGTGGGGATTGGATATAGTAGGGCCACTTCCAACAGCACCCGGCAACAGGAAGTTTTTCTTTGCAGCAACCGACTACTTCACAAAATGGGTGGAAGCAGAAGCCTTGGTGTCAATCAAGGAAAAAGATGTGAAAAAGTTTGTCTGGCGGAATATCATCAGTCGATTTGGCATACCAAAGGCACTGATATCAGATAACGGCACTCAATTCGACGGTAGGATTTTCAGGGACTTTTGTGAAGAATACAAGATAGAGTTCTACAATTCTACACTGGCATATCCCCAAGCAAACGGTCAGGCAGAGGCATCAAACAAGGTAGTCTTGGATGGATTGAAGAAAAGGTTAGAGAGAGCGAAAGGCAAGTGGGCAGAAGAGCTCCCTCATGTTTTATGGGCTTACCGCATCACACCTCGACGATCAACAGGGGAAACACCATTCTCCTTAGCTTATGGCATGGAAGCAGTCATCCCATTAGAAGTTGGCCTCCCCACAATTCGAAGCAAAAACTTTGACCCAAACTTAAATGGTGAAGCCATAGCATCAGAGCTTGACCTTGCGGAAGAAAGAAGAGACAGAGCATTGGTTCACATCGCCTCCTACCAACAAGAATTGTCTAGAAAGTATAACAAAACAGTGCATCCAAGGCAATTCAAGATCGGAGATTGGGTACCGCACAAAGTAATGGGAAATACCTTGGTATTAGGAGATGGCAAGCTAAGGCCTAATTAGGAAGGACCTTACAAAGTGATCGGATTAGCAGGCAAAGGGGCATACCACTTAGCAGATAAGGACGGTAAAGCAATTCTCAGGCCATGGAACACTGCCAATCTCAAGTTATTTTATTTTTAGCTTTTTTCTTTTAAGCATATGTAATTTTTTACTTTCTCAATAAAACAAGTCGATTCTTTTCAGCATAATTGTTTTCAGTAGAAGGTAACTTTAGTTAGGAGCATTGTAAACATAGTTGGCCGGAATAACCAACTATGAACCCTTCTTAAGCCCAGGATAAGGATCCAGGCTGCAGGACGTTTGGTCGGAATAACCAAACATTTTATTCTAAGGTGGCTGGAAAAACTAACTTAGCGGTTGGCTGGATTAAACCAACTAGAAGTAAGTTTATGGCTGAAGAATGGTTGGCTAGATTAAACCAACACCCCTCCTAAGCCTAGAATAAGGATCCAGGCTGCAGGACGTTTGGTCGGAATAACCAAACATTTTATTCTAAGTTTGCTGGAAAAACCAACTTAGAGGTTGGCTGGATTAAACCAACTCTTTGTACTCTTCAGCCGAAGTAAGGGTATGGCTGAAAAGTGATTGGCTAAACCAACTCTTTGTTCTCTTCAGCCAAAGTAAGGGTATGGCTGAAGAGTGGTTGGCTGGATTAAACCAACTCTTGTTACTCTTCAGCCGAAGTAAGTTTATGGCTGAAGAGTGGTTGGCTGGATTAAACCAACCCTTGATACTCTTCAGCCGAAGTAAGTTTATGGCTAAAAAATGGTTGACTGGGTTAAACAAAGTTTATACTCTTCAGCCCAGATAATTATATCGGCTAAAGAGTGGTTGGCTGGTAAGATTAACCAGTTGAAACCAGAATACGCTATCTCGGTCAAAAATATTGCAAGAATCCATGCTCAAACAGGTAAGCAAACCGAAATTAGAAGTTGAGCGCAAAAGAAGATTTTTTCATTGAAATGCAAAACAAGTACAAAAGAAGGGCCGCAGCCTGGTTACAAGTCCGTAACAAAAGAAACAAAGAAAAAAAAAAGAAGAAGAAAACAATCAGTTGAAAAGATCATCAATCTCAGCGTCAAACTCAGCGTCAGCATCAACACGAAGACCGGCTTCAGGAGGGAGCTCGGTTTCTGTCACAAGAGTGGTCTCGGTCGGCAGCACAGTTTCACCTGGTTGCTCAATGATCAAGCCTTCCACCGTGGGCTCCGCCCGAATTGTCTGGTCAACATTGACAACCGGAGTGTCCTCAAAGGCAGAGTCTTCATCAAAGCCTGAACCTTCAAGAAATTGCTGCTGAAGGGCAGCAGCGTACTCCGCCAGGGAACTCGGTATGCAGTAGGCTGAAGAGTTGAAGACCTCGGTCTCAGGACTGTGACCAAGCTTCTCCACAGATTGCCCTCAAGGCCCGTTTGAATAAGCATCCTCTGCCTTCTTGAAGCCTTGCTTTTCGGCTCTTTTTATGCTCTTCTTTAGCTGGGTTATCTCGGTATTTTTCTTCTTTTCAAGCTTCGCCAGTTCGCGCAGGTACTTGTCTTTCAGCTCAATGGCAACCTTTTGCTTTTTTGCTTCGGCCGAACTAACCAGACCGGTCAGCTAGACATTCTCGGATCGTAGTTCGGCTATTTGTTTTCTGGCCTCCTCTAGCTCGGCCGTCTTTGCCTCGGCTTCCGCCACGGCTTGCCTTGTTGTTCTCCTGAGCTCTAACACTCTCCTGTGAGTGATGTTGTTTTTCTGAATGGCCTGACAAAACATAGACTTCCCTTGAGCCGAAGTGAAAGTTGGAAAAATTAGACAGATAAAAGGCGATCTTGCTTACCAGGATCATGGATTTTGTTGAAGACCGGATGGCCTTCAGCTCGGTGTTTAGTTGCTTTTGGTGGTGCTCCATGTCTTTGGGGAGGCATACACTCTTGGCTAGGTTGAAAGCCATCAAGTGATCCTTCTCAGCAACCACTGAGTCGGTATCCAGAATATCTCGGTTCTGGAAGGTAAGGTTGGGAACCCATTTGGAGGTGGTAGTTCGGTCAGAGTACTCCGGTTGAAGGCTTGGTTGAGGGCTTGGAGGGGGGCTTGGTGGCAGAATGGTCTCGTCCTCATCAGCAAGGCGTTGCTCGGTTTGGTTAGTCCGGGCACGCTTGCCTGGACGAGATGAGGATGGCTGTTGAGAGGGGAGAGCTACCACGGTCTCAGTGGTCCGACCGGATTGTGGTACCTCAGCTGGATTTGTTGCGGTCAGCAGGGCCTTTAGTCTGCTCCTTTTTGCCATCTCTTGTTCGGCGGTCAGAGGCACTAGGTTGATCTGGGGTAAGGTTGGGTCTGGTTCTGGGGCGTCTTTTAGGAGAAAGTCGGTCACTTTGGCTTTTCGGCGACCGTTGTATCTATAGGTCGGTTCGAATTTTAGAAGTTTGGCCCAACTTCTTTCTTTAACCCGTAGTGCGGAGCGCAGAGTACCTAGGTTGGGGTAGCTGTACAACGAATGAAGGTGGGCTGAGTCTACAGAGAAAAGTTCAACTGTTAGTTCAGTTCAAGAACGGTAAACCGAAATAAAAGAGAAGCATTATATGTAACCGAAGTATTTATATCGGGTTCTCCTTTTTTCCAGTTTATTCTTCGGCCAGGAATCTGGGCTTGATGATCTTCAAAGTTCCCAAACACCCAGAAAAAATCATCATCATTCAAGTCTTTATCCGACGTATCTTTTATTATTTTCTCTCGGTTGCGGCGTATTCTTAGATAATAAACCCAGCCGTCTTGTTTGGAGCCTATGGAGTATTGGTGAAATATTTCGGCTAAACCTAGGTTAAGACCGGCTTGGCGGTTTAGTTCGGCTATTCCCATTATGATACGGTATGAATTGGTGGAAAGCTGGGTTGGGAATAGTCGTGTTTGTCTAAGGAATTCACAAATTAATGGCTGAACTGGAAATCTTAGTCCGGTTTCTATTATTGAAAGGAGGGTAAAAGGTACGAAGCCGTCATTCCCCCATGGTGTGACATCTTTTTTGGCTAAGACAAGTTGTACGTCGTCAAGGATATTGTAATCCTTACGGAATTCGGCTAGGCCTCCAGGGGTTTCTACCAAAAACCTATACTTCCCCATTTATTTTATAAGTTATAAGTAAATTAGTTCGGTTGAAAAATTGTGCTCAGTAGCTCGGTTGAACGCGCAGAGGAGTGCCTGGGCAACCTAAGTCTGCAAAGTGGAAAACAAAGGTGTTAAGCACAAATCATTGACCGTGCTACAGAAAATCATAACAAGATGAAAGAAGTCCTACTTCGGCTATGTGGGTTACTGTAGGTTTTATCTCGGTTTTAATAAGATGCTTGGTAGCTCGGATTGAGCAGGGGTGGGATAGTTCGGTTTATGTACAAGATTAGTTATTTCGGTTTGAACTACGTGCTACCTCGGTCGAGCCTCTAGGGGCAGCTTTTTCTTAGTTCGGTTTAAAACTAAGAGCTGGCTTAGCCCCGTAGACTTAGCTCGGTCAAAGGCTAAGGTTTCCTGTTTTCTAAGTTCAAACTTAATTCGGATCGTTTATCTCGGCTAAGGTAAATCAGAAAATGGTGACTTACTGAAACTACTGATATATTCACAAGTTCTAGTTCGGTTATGGTCTGGATAGATCTACATATATCACAAACAGTATCCTAGCTCGGTTGAGACGTGTTTATGGATCGAAATAGTGTTCTACATATTGTTTCATAAAGTTCATAGGGGTTCAAATGAAGTTTTTTCCCAGGAAAAGCAAAAATAGTGTTTTGTAAAAACATGAAACAAAATACAAAGGATTGAACAAAGTACAGAAAACAAAGGAAAACAAAGACAGATTTATGATGCTTACCAGATGAAGAGGAAGAAACTCGAGATAAGAGCAGCAGCAAGAGTGAAGAACACGAACTCAAAGAGCTTCAAACGTTGAAAAAACAATGGAAGCACAGAAACGCAGAGAATAGAGGAAATGAAGAGGTGTAGTGATGGATCCAAAAATAAAGGGTTTTTGTTTTGTAGAAAGGAGGACGAAAAGACCTAAAGGCGGGAACTGTTCAAAAATTGTGATGTACGAGGGCGGCGTGACAGCTATGATTGACCAATCAGGGGCTGCCACGTGTCACTGGAAAAGGAAACGACTCAGTTTCTGTGATTGAAGCGACGCTTTGACCGGATAAGGATAGCTCGACTTGAATGTGGCTCGGCTCTAAAGGCTTCAGAGTATTAGCCCGGCTGGAAAGGCTAAAAAGTTATTTTAGCTCGGCTGGAAAGGCTAAAACTTTAGCCCGGTTTATAGACAGGTAATCCCTATCACGCTACGCAGATGGAATTAAGGAGCAATTGAGAGGGTAATTTATATGAAAATTGGGCCGAGCTAGGAATGGGCTGTTATGGGCCGCAGTACAAAGGGCCGAGTAAAATGGCCGTATAAGTTACTCCGATCTTGTGGATGTTTTGGAGTTACTTCGGTCCCAAAGCCTGGAAGTTAGTCCGGTCCAAGGGAAGATTGAAGTTAGACTAGTGTAAAGATGCTTTGGAGTTAGACCGGTCTTAGAGTTAAACCGGTCTTGACATGTTAGTTCGGTCTAACCACACCGTGAGTTGTACATGAGAAGCCGAGGTAAGAGTAGTAGAGGGGAGAGCCGAATTAAGGATAGTTCGGCCTATTCTGCGGCTAAGCATAGTCATGTTTACTTCGGTCATATTGGAGTCCGGCCATGGTAAAACCATCTCACTTGGTTTAAGCAGTGAGGGGGGTGTTGAAGGATAAGCATTATCCTTCAGGAATGTGAATCCTAGGAGGACTCTACATGGAGAAGTAAGAGTCCTACTAGGATTGTGCCACACGAAACCTATAAAGGCTCACAAAAATCACCCATGGGAAGGTAACACACAACTTTATTTTCTGAATACACAGAGCATTTGTCTATTTGTCAAGCTTACTGACTTAGGCATCGGAGAGGTTTCCGACACACACCCGCCGGCTAGCTCACATTTGTGTTTTCAGGTGATAAAGCGACGTCATACAGAGGAACGTAGATTTGATCAACAGGATTATACGAGAATGTTTATTTCTTTCCCGTACAACAACTAATCAATATCATCAACAACAACTACAACGACAATCTGATCATCATCAACATCAACAACAAACAGAGATCAACAACATCAACAAAACAAAACAAATACAAAAATCAAATCTAAAGAGAGAGAAAGAGAGACATCAAACAGTAGCGGTAGATATCTCGGATCGATCTGCTCCGCTTTCACCTTCTCTAAGAGTGCTCGGAATTGAGAGAAAGAGAGACAGCAATGGAGAAGTTGCTGACGATCTTCAGATATTCTAGATCTAGAGCTTGACGGAGTAAAAGGTGAAGTCGTCGAAGACATCACGGTGGAGGTGGATGGTGCGAGCAGCGGCAAGATGAAAGAGATGAGAGAGGAGATAGTTTTAAAGAGTAGAGGAGAACGAGAGAGAGAGAGAGAGACGGTGGATGGTGCGATCAACGGCGGGATGAGCGAGTGAAGAGATGAGAGAGACATGAGACAGTTTCAGAGAGTAGATAAAGGAAAACGAGAGTGAGAGAGAGTAAGAGCTGAGATTGATAGATAGATATAATATAATCTAAACAACAAGGCTAAACACATATAATAATATAATATAGACACACATATATATACATACAGGGAAGTTTTGAAGAAATTACGGGACGAGGCCGGGCCGGGGCCGGGGTAGGGGAACCTATCACCGTCCCCACGGAGATATTTTTCAAAAAAAAACTATTTTAATCGGGGTCAGGGGGTTGAGTCCTCGTCGGGCCGGATTCAAATTGACATCCCTATGACTGATGGCTAGTAGTGGATGGTGATGAGTGGTGATTGAAGGTTGTTGAGGGGAAAAAAAAAAAAAGAAAATTTATTTTGAAAATACATCCTGTTTAGTTTGCAGTTTTTAAAAATAATTTTTTGAAACTTCAATTCATATTTTTGTATTTTTGATATTTTTAAAAATATTTTAATTAACTTTTTTTATGTTTTAGATTTACTTAATCTAAATAAATTTAAAAAATAAAAAAAATTATGTAAAAATCTTTAAAAAGTTTATTAAATACAATAAAATACGAAAATTGATTGAATTTTCGTATTTTTTTATATATTTTTTGTATTGGTGAATTTATAAAAAAAATTTACAAATATTATATTTTTTAAGTGTATTTAAATTAGGTATATCTAAAAAATAAAAAAAAATTACATAAACAATAAAAAAACAAAAACACAGAAAATAAAAAAATGAATGTTTTTTACAAGTGAGTTAAACCAAAATCAAAACATAAAAACAAAAATATATCAAAACAATTTTATTTTTAATTTATAAAAAAAATAAAAACGAAAGCAGAAGTATTAAGGAACGACCAAAAAATGTGTTTTTGCCCGTCTCACGGGCCCTACCTGGACCGTTTCTACACGCCGAATGAGAAAGACTTGGGCCTGGTTGCAAATTACAATTATTTTTAAAAATAAAAAAAGATTTAAAAATGTAAAACGTCAACAAAGATTAAAAAGTGAAAATTTTCTTTTCAATCATTTTATTTTTCACACATTTTATTTTTTAACAAATCTAAAAGTCATCCTAAATGTATTGTTTGGTTTACTTTTAGTAAGTGAGAGCACTAATTAGTACCACCACTAATGATATGGTAGTGGGTTGTGTCTGTTTTTTTTTTTTTAAATATATGCCACATCATTAGTGGTCGCTTTAGAGTACCATTTTTAGTGGTCTCTATCCTTGTCTATTTTTTTAATCTTTTATGTAATTTTTTTATATTTTAGATACATCTAATCTAGACACACTTAAAAAGTATAATATTTGTGAATTTTTTTAAAAAAATTCACCAAATACAAAGAAAATATTAAAAAAAATACGAAAATTAGTACATTTTCAATTTTCATATTTTGTTATATTCAATAATTTTTTTAAAGACTTTTGTATAAATTTTATACTTTTTAAGTATATTAAAATTAAGTGGATCTAAAAAGTTAAAAAATTGATTAAAATATTTCAAAAGATCATTAAAAATATAAAAACATGAATTGAAAATTTAGAAAATTATTTTTAAAACTCTGAATCTCATATTTTAGTCAAAAAAATTATTAAAAATTATTCCCAAACAAGGCCTTAGAACTTTCAACAAATAACGGTTGATGTGTGTGGGACATAAGCAACCCACAACGTGAAAAACATCAGGAAAACAAAAATAATTTAAATTTGCAAATTCATTCGTAATAATGTAGTGAGAGATTTGGATCTTATATAATTAGTGTATGACAAACAAAATTTTACACCGATTGTGTCACATTGTTATGGTCTTAAATATTTTCTATATCAGCAATGCTAGGTATCATGAAAAACTTTTCATGAAAATAATCATGAAAGTTTTGTGACCCTTGGATTACACTTAGAATAAAGCACCACACACTAATCAAGGTAATCCAAGGATCATAAATTTTTCATGATCATTTTCATGAAAAATTTTTTATGATCCATAACTTTTCCCTTTCGATATATATGCACACACCTGTGGGTGTGCTAAATTTGAAAACCCAAGATCTTGGGTTCGAAACCTATTCACCCATGGGAAGCCTTCACTTATATAAGAGGGAATTTCTTTCCAGTTCACTACACAAAATATGCTTTTTGGGTTTCACTTCGTGTGTAAATCATTTATGAAAAAAATCGGATCAATTCGATAACTATAGTCACATTAGTTTTTGACTTTTTATAAAAGAAAAATATTTGGTGGCCTGAATATGTGTAGCCCGAATGGCTCAAATGTATCAAAATGACTTCGTTTTATTCCCAAAACGACGTCATTTTGAGTCATTCGAGCCATGTAAATTCGGACCTCCAAGCATTATAAAAATAAAATAAAAAATGAATGATAAATATTTTGAAAGCGAACCATTTATTTTTTGGGAGACAAACATGTAAATCATTCCTGAAAAAAATTAGGTCGATCCGACAACCATAGTCACATTAGTTTATGACATTTTGCAAAATAAAATAAAATAAAAAATGAATGATAAATATCTGAAAGCTGGACCATTTATTTTTTGGGAGACAAGTGTGTAAATCATTTATGAAAAAAATCAAGTCGATCCAATAATTATAATTACGTTAGTTTATGACATTTTGCAAAAAATAAAACAAAATAAAAAATGAATGATAAATATTTTGAAAATTAGATCATTTATTTTTTAGAAATACAATAAAATAACATGCCTACCACTACAGTTATTGAATCCACTTGATTTTTTTTTATTAAAACAGTTTTCAACAACCTCCTAAAATTGTTGGAATAATATGCCTGTCAGTTTTTTAAAATTTTGCCTAAAATAAAATAATTTATATAAATATAAAATAAAATAATTAAGTGAGATACTAGAAATTATAAAAAAAAAAAAATCACTATTGTTAAAAAAAAAAAAAAAAAAAACTACAAATTAGACTGGCACCCTGCACAAGTTGGATTTTCACTCCATACAAAATTCAACCAAATATAAAAATAATCACTACAAATTAAAATTGTACTCCGCACATCGAACTTACACCTTGTGCAGGTTAGATTTCCACCCCGCACATGTTAGACTTGCACTTTGCACAGAATTCAACCAAATATGTGGGGTGCAAGTCCAACTTGTGCGGGATGCAAGTTTAATTTGTAGTAATTATTATTTATTTAAAATGTAGTATTGTTTTTTTCTTTTTTATATGTCAAATATCTCACTTAATTATTTTATTTTATATTGAAATAATGCTACATATTATGAAATCAAAATAATGAAAAATTTCATGCAACTAATCCAAAGTGATTGCATAACATACAATAAAATACCACATAATAATCCAAGAGTAAAGAATCTTCATGAAGATTTTTTATGATATTTCTTTCATGATTCTTAATATTATTGTTTATATTTATATAAATTATTTTAATTTTTTAGGCACAATTGGGATTAGTTTTCAATTTTTTTTCCCAAGAAAATCAAAAACTAGTTTGGTGAATAAACCGAAAAAATTATCATTTTAATAATGAACTTGGCACCAATGCACACGTTGGACTTGCACCGCACACAAATTGAAATTGCAGCTAGCAGAGATCGAACTTACACTGTAAACGGATTGAATTTACACCTGGCACATGTTGGACTTGTAACTATACATAAGTTGGATTTGCACCCCACATAGCTTGAACTTGCACTCTACACAGCTTGATTTTGCATGCTAAAAAAGATAAAACCATAAGAATTGATATTTTGCTTTACTAGACTTGATTTTTATTTTTTTTTTAGAAAAATAGAAGACAGAATTCAACCAAATATGTTGAAATAAATTTCTCATATCTTACACTTTTGAAACTATTGTTAATGTTAAAATATATATGACTATTTTTTTTGTGACCTTTTTTATTTGTATGGTTTGCATTAATATTTTTATTAAATTTTGTTGTCTATTTTGAGTTAATAAAAATAAAAAATAATATTTGTATGGTTTAATTATTATTTTTGTTGTTTGGTTTGACTTATTATTTGTATGGTTAAATATTTTTTATTTGTATGATTTCAGTTAATATTGTACAGTTTAAAATTATTACTATTTTTATTTTTACAGTTTCTATTAATATTTGTATGATTTGAATATTATTATCTTTTATTTTTATTATCAGTGATTGGTAATTTTTCCTTTTACTTAAATAAATTTTTTTTTTGTTCATTTTAACTTCATCCATACATTTCATTTCAATTGTGTAATTTTTTTATATCTATTTTAATTTATTATTTTTAAAATTTAAAATTTATATATTTAATATTAATCTTATTTTAAAGATATCGTTGGTATCTTTTTAATGGTATTATTTTTATAAAAATTAAATTTTTTATATTAAAAGTTATATATAATTGATTAAAATAAATAATAGTTTAAAAGAAATGAAAAAGGAAAGAAGACATAAAGGAGGGAAAATATTTGGCAGCTCTAAAATAAGAGTTTTAAAGGAATTTTAATTATGTGGCATTAGTCTTTATGTAATTATTGTTACTTTTTGTTGATGTTTTTCATCTTCTTTTCATTTGCTAACTCACTAAAATTCGATTCAAAATTTTTAAATTAGACTATGTATTATTGTTGCATGAAAGAGAGAGTGCAAGAGAAAGGTAAGAAAGAAACAGGAGATAGAGACAGAGAGCGCACAGAAGAGAGAGAAAGTGAGAGTAGAGAGATGTGATAGCGATCAAAGGGTAATTTTTAATATTTTTAAAATGTAATAATGGTACTATTAAAAAAATTAAATTCTCCAAAATGAAATATTATTTTGAGACGGAGAGAGTATAACTTCTTTTTATTTGTATAGTATTACTCAAATTTTTTTTAATGGATAAATTACATTGACACTTCTTGAGATTTTTGTTTAATACAGATTCTCCCCTCATGTTTGAAAAATTATATCCCTTCCCTGAGATTTGTAATCTTATTACAAATTGCCCAATAAATTACTAATATCATACTCTATATCCCTTCCCTAAGATTCTACCATTTCTTTTTCCTATCACCATGACTACATTTTATAATTTTTTTATCATTAAATTCTACTTAAACATATTTTTATTGAGTGATGATATACAAACATAAATTTTATATAAAATTTTTAAACACAATGATATAATTTAATGGTGACCTTTCACTTTAAAATAAAACACCCATAAACATGATTTATATTTATAACATCACCATCACAACATTTTTTTATGATATTTTTTGTATAATTTTTTATATATGAATAGAATTTTGCATTTTTATTTCCAACATCATTTTTTTTTCTTGTCTATTCACTCACATTTATTATAGTATTACTAAATACCGTCATTCACATTTATTACAGTATTACTGAATTTTTGTATTTTTTTTTTTATATTTGGTGAATTTAAAAAAATTCAAAATATTATACTTCTTAAATATATATAGATTATGTGTATCTAAAACATTAAAAAAAAATTACTTAAAATATTAAAAAAAATTAGTAAAAATAAAAATACACAAAAAATAAAAAACAATTAATTGTTTTGCGAATTAAACTAAAAAATATGATTGTTATTTCTCATAAAATGACATAAAAAATTATCAATATTATTTTATATGTATAAAGGTTAAAGGGAAAATATGTCATTTTAATCTGACAGGGGGATAAGTATAAATTTTCAAACGTGAAAGAGGGTTTGTATTAAACAGAAACTTCAGGGGTTTCAGTGTAATTTACCCTTTTTTTTTATTAGTATGAAAAATCAATATAAATTATAATTGGATACAAATTTAACCATTTTTTGGGGGGAATAATTATAAAATATTTAACAATTAATGAAAAAATTTATAAATTTAATTAATATTTATAAACATTAGCATTGATTTGATTTTTGATTTTTGATTTTTTTCTTCTTCTTTTTTTTTTTTTTTTTTTTTGAGAAAATACTCTTTGGCTTGTTTTGAGAAGTACTTTAAAAATTAATTTGTTTAACTGTTTTGGACGTTTTTTAAAAAATATATAAAAGAGTAGAGAAGTATTATAATTCAAAAAGTCAAAAAATTAAAAAAACTACTTTTAATCTCTTTGTCCCCTTTGTAGTTTTTTTTTTTCTTTTCCTTATTGGCAATAGTATGATTGTACTTTCTAACCACATCCGCATAATTTGAAAATTATTGTTTGGTCTTGGTGTATCGTTACGTGCTGTTTCAACATATTTGTGATTAGTAGAAGGAGTGGAGTTTACGAATTTATATTAGATAATTGAGAAATATGAAGAGACATGATAAATTGTGACTGATAAAGAATATGATCACGTGATGCTCCAGCAGTAACTAATAATTTTTCGCAAAACGCTCTGTAACTCAAGTTTGAACCATTATATTTTGGAGGATTAATTTCACTTTTAACTCCTATAGTTTAATTTAAATTTTCTTTTAATTTAACGAATTTAGTGTTTTCATTCTAAGGCTAGTTTTAATTTGATCATTTCATTTAATTTTTTGTTTTTGGTTTTTTTTTTTTTTTTTTTTTTTTTTTTTTTTTATGTATATACCTTAAAAAATTGACAAGTGTCCTAAAACAATTAATTTTAACTTCTAATTTAGACAAAAAGACCAAATTGAAACCTTAGAAAATTGATAAGTGTATCAAAATTATTAATTTTAACCTCCAATTTAGACGTAAAGACCAAATTAAAATTAGACTTAAAGTATAGCAACCAAATTGTTCAAATTGAAACCATAGAGACTAGAGTAAAATTTGAGTCAAATTACATTAAAAAAAAAAAGTTTAATTACATCAAAAAATATATGGAAAATTTTATGGTACACCGCTCCAAAGGTGTGCACCATATGCACTCCTAATTACGACTTTTGTGTATGTAGTTATGATTTATTGTACTGTTAGTTATAACTCATTATAATGTTGATTATGATATTATTTTGGTTATGATCCAATAGTTTTTTGTTATACATAATGTGGTGTTTGGTTATAACTTATTTTTTCTTTTAGTTATGAGTCTAATAATATTGAGTTATGTCATTTGTGGTAATAAAACAAATGACATAACTTGCATTTGAGGGGGTATGTAATAGCATCATCCAAAATATATGTGATTAAAATGAATGGCGAGTGTCATGTGATTAATGGTTGGTTCTCATGAAAAAATAAATAAAATCTAGGGCCAACCAACTACAAAAATTAGTTTTCGCTTTACACATTAGACGGCAAGACCTATCATTAAAAAAAAAAAAAAAATTTACTCTGAAATCTTTTTATAGGTGAGCTTGATCAAATTGACCATATACTTCAAACCAAAACTTGCAATAATTTACATGAGAAATTTCAAACTCACTTAATTTTTCAACCGCTGGGGCAGTCCACTTCATCTTGTAGTTTCTTTGTTTAATTATTTATCGTGTTTTCTATCTATAAATACCTATCCATGCACTCAAAGTGCTTCATGCCCTTCATCCTCCATTCAAACCAACAATGACAGCCTTAGCAGAGAGGCTTTCCAACCAGTTTGTTCCTTTCCATGTCCTGTTTGTCTTTGTCATGATCTTTGCATTGGTCTCTTCTTTCGATCCTACTGCTAATGCTTCTTCTGCAACTAGTAAAGTTGCAGCTGAAGAAGTGGCTCTCTTGATGTGGAAAGCTAGCCTTGACAGCCAGAGTCAATCTCGCCTGTCATCTTGGAATGAAAGTGGTCATTGCAACTGGGTTGGAATTGGATGCAACAACGCTGGTAGAGTCACCCATATAGACCTTGAGAGTTACGGTTTGAGAGGTACACTTTCCAATCTTAGCTTCCCTTCCTTTCATCGTCTCCTTAGCCTTAAACTTTACAACAACTCGATCTATGGGACCACCCCCTCACAAATTGGTAGCCTTTTGAGACTTGCCAATCTTAGTTTGTCCAACAATCATCTTTCAGGAACAATTCCATCAGAAATAGGAATGCTCAGTTCACTCATTTATCTCTCTTTATGGTCTAATAGACTCATAGGTTCAATACCCCTGTCCATAGGAAATTTGGGTAATTTAACAGAATTATACCTGTTCGATAACCATCTTTCTGGACCCATACCCCAAGAAGTTGGGATGCTCAGGTCTCTCTTTGTTCTTTCATTATCATGGAACAAACTTATTGGATCAATCCCTACCTCTATAGAGAACTTAGGGAATCTCACATTTTTGTACCTTCATCATAACAAACTTTCTGGATCAACCCTTAAGAAGTTAGGTTGTTAAGGTCTCTTATTGAGCTTGATTTGTCAAGAAACAATCTCATCGGTTCAATACCTTCTTCTATTGGGAACTTGGGTAATTTAACCATTACCTTCATCATAACAAACTTTCTGGATCAATCCCTCAAGAAATTGGATTGTTAAGATGTTTCATTGATCTCCAGTTGTCAACAAACAATCTCACGGGTTCAATACCTTCTTCTATTGGGAACTTGGCTAATTTAACCATTTTGTACCTTTATAAAAACCAATTTTCCGGATCAATCCCTCAAGAAGTTGGGCTGTTAAGGTCTCTTATTGAGCTTGCTTTCTCAAAAAACAATCTCATGGGTTCAATACCTTCTTCTATTGGAAATTTGGGTAATTTAACCATTTTGTACCTTTATAAAAACCAATTTTCCGGATCAATCCCTCAAGAATTTGGATTGTTAAGGTCTCTTATTGAGCTTGATTTCTCAGGAAACAATCTCATGGGTTCAATACCTTCTTCTATTGGGAACTTGGGTAATTTAACCATTTTGTACCTTCATCATAACAAACTTTCTGGATCAATCCCTCAAGAAATTGGGTTGTTAAGGTGTCTCACTAATCTCCAGTTGTCAACAAACAATCTCATGGGCTCAATACCTTCTTCTATTGGGAACTTGGCTAATTTAACCATTTTGTACCTTTATAAAAACCAATTTTCCGGATCAATCCCTCAAGAAATTGGGTTGTTAAGGTGTCTCACTGATCTAGAGTTGTCAACAAACAATCTCATGGGTTCAATACCTTCTTCTATTGGGAACTTGGCTAATTTAACCATTTTGTACCTTTACGAAAACCAACTTTTCGTACCAATCCCTCAAGAAGTTGGGTTGTTAAGGTCTCTTATTGAGCTTGACTTCTCATCAAACAGTCTCATGGGCTCAATCCGTATTTTAGGAAAGTCTTAGGGGGAGGTGTATTTATAATTTATTAAAAAATTTAAAAAATCATGCAGAAAAGTCAAAGAATACTTCCGATTCTCTTTATTTTTTTGGATATATTTTTTGTCTATAAAAAGTCAAAAGTCATTCACAGACACTTCAAATTTTTTCACCTTAAATTTTTAGACAAAAAACAAAATAATCACTTTTTTAAACCAACCTTGTACACATTTTCAGTAATTATATCAATAACTATAATTTGGCCTTTAAACATTGTTCTTAAGAAAAATTTGAAAATTATATTGTAAAATATATGATTAAAGTTTGATGAACTTCATTTAAAATATAATAGGTCCCATTCAATTCCATTTTGTTGATTAAAAAAAAATTTCATTCAAAATGAAAAGCTTTGCTAATAAACTGATTTGAGGTGACCGAAGCATCCCCAAAGTCAAGTCTGTAAAGACCCAAAAAACAAAAATAAAAAGTCAAGTCTATGTGCAATATTTTAGTATGGATTTTTGTTGCCCAAAAATATTATGGATAATGAAAATGTACTTTAAATTTTGTTTCAAAAGTGAATGTATAACATAAATTTAAATTAGTGAGATGTACCTTACACTCACAAAAATTATAAACCATTAATTTATTTTTTAAAACAAATTTTCAAATAATATTTTTAAATTTGTAGTATTACAGTGTGTTGCCATCTATTCACGCCAACTTGGAAAGTAATTTAAAGTTATCGGATTAATTTTTAAAAATAATTTGTGTTGAAATGAAACACTACAAAAAATTAAGGCTTTAGAGATCAAAATTTAGGGACAAAATTATTTTTTAGGAACCAAATGATTTTATTGCGAAAATGTCGTTATTATATTTTTAGCAACAAAAATTAGACATTAGTGATGAATTATTATCATTTTGGGACCAAATTTTGTCTTAAAAAATAAATAAATAAATAAATAAAAATAAAAAAAAAACCATTTTGAGACTAAATAATTGTCCCTAAAAGTCTATTTATTAGTGACATTTTCAAAATTTTGTCACTAAAAGCCTAATTTTTGACTTTTGAGGACGACCTTTTAGCCACTATCCTCATGACGATGAAAATTGGTCCCTAAATATCTTTTGCAACAAAATTTTTACTTTTAAAGACCAAAATATTTTGTCTTTAAAACTCTTATATGTTGTAGTGAAATACTCTACACCGTAGGATTCTTAGAGAGATTTCATTTATTTATTTTGGCGCCATATAGCAAATCTTCATTGTTGTAGCCTAAAAATAAATTGTCGCAAGGTTAATACTAAAAAAAAGGAAGAAAAAAAAAATATGGAGCCATTCAGTTTTCATATATATATATATATATGTAGGAAAATATTTTACAAACAAAATTTTATACATAAAAATTATATAAATTTACATATAATGATGTGACAATGATATTTTTTTATAAGGAAAATGCTATCCATACATAAAATTCATACAAAAATTATCACAAGAATGATGTGGCAATACCATTTTAATAAATAAATGTCGTCTTTGTGAGTGTTTTGATTTAAAGTGAATGACTTACGTTAAGTCACATCTTTATGTATAGAAAGAGGGCTGCTATTTGTCCATACCTTTTTACTTTGGCCCTTCTATTGCTTTGAACCCCTACCCAGCAAAATGAAATCCCTCCATTTTTCTTTGAACCTCTGCCTTAATACCAACTACACCCTTAACTCCAAACCCAAACCCAAACCCTAACCCCAACCTCACCTCCATCTCCACCTCTACTCCTCTCCGACCGGTAGCCTTCTCCAGCAACCACCCTCCTACCATCTCTCATCACCGCGACCTTCTTCCACTTCTCTCTCTAATATGGGCTCTTTGTCTCTCTTTATTTTCTTGCATTTCAATCGAGTATGAGAGAGAAACAGAGTAAGAGGAAAGGCCCATCAACAATGGCTACCTTTAAAACCACTATCATAGGCTATATAGCAAGTGATTTCATGGTCATATTCTTGCCTTCCTTCTTCTCCTTTTTCTTCTCTATCTTCTTTTAAAAATCCTAGGTTTTCATCTCTTTCTCTCTCGCAGTGGATGAGGAGGTCATGATGGTGGAGTAGGTTTGGCAACACAAGGTCTTGAATGAATTACAATGTTCGACAACACGTCTTTGAATGAATCCTTTTGGTTCGGTAACATAGTGCTGAATGGGTCAACGTCACAATCGCGATCTCTACCCTTGCTACTGTTGCGATCGCAACACATGTAATGGAGATCTCTCTCTCTCTCTCTCTCTCTAATTCAGATTTGTAGTAGGGGCTAGAGATGCTTGTCGGTGGAGGTGGTGGCTGATTACGACAGAGAGAGTGGTGGTTGTGACGGTGAGAGGTGGTTGGAGATGGTGATATTACCGGAGGTGATTGGTGTTAGGGTTAGGATTAGGGTTTGGAAAATTAGGGTTAGAAGATTAGGAATGAGGGTAAAAGTATAATTTAGGTTGGAAAAAATTGGAATTAAAAAATAAATAAATAAAGAAGGTGGGGTTGTAAGAAGAAAGATAGGGATTAATAGCAATGCTCATATAGAAATTATGTATGAATTTTTTGTTTGTATATCTATTAGAACCATAAATCTACAATTTTATTATTATTTATTATTTATATAATTGCTGGACATGTGACACCCTTCTACTCATTTGGAGGTTATGAGAAATTATAAAGTATTAAACACAAATGAAAAGATGATGGAGGACCAAATGGAGAACATGGAGCATGAAGTAGAGGTTAAAGGAAATTATGGAAGCTCATGGAGTATGAAATGGATGAGATAGAAGAATAGGGTAGTTACTAAGTAATTTTTCCTACAAGTCTTTGCTTATAAATAGCCATTCATGGCTACATTGTAATGATCTAACTAAAATCAAAGACAATTGATTTCTATTCTTCTTGTCATTTATATTTCTTGAACTTTATTTTATACACATTCTTTACAAAGCACAAGAGTAGAGGTAATTAATTGTTACTTTAATTGCTCTTTCAATCATCTTTCTCCGTCTCCCTCATTCTTTTATTAATTTTTATTTTCTTTATACTTGGTAATTTTGAAATCATTGCTGGCACGCTCACATTTATGATATTTTTCTTTGTAGGAAAAATAAGCCAACAATTTTTTGGCATGCTTGGTAGGATGTCAAGTATGAGGAATGAAAAATGAATTGGATTCATTCATTTCAAATAGCCTAGATGAAATAATCTGGCGTAAACAAAAAATTTTGGATCTTCAAGAAGAGATTCATGTTCTTGATGAAATAAACTTTCATCCATTATAATATTATTTGATGGAAGAAAACAAGACACCATTTAATTAGAGAAATTCATTAACTTGATATGAAAATTCGCCAATGGAATGATGAGTTGTCAACTCTCACTACTAAGTCTTTAACTGAGGCTTTAATGGTTGGAATTGGTGACTTTTTTCAAAATTTTTCCATGGTTGAATATAGCAAAAGTAAAGAGTTGATTTCATCAATGGCTCGGGGGGTCGAAAAACCCGTTTTTAAAGAGCCAACTTATAAAAATAACATGGACAAAAAGTATGTTGTTGAGCCAAATATGGTTAATAATGATGTTCCATACAGGGCTCAGGGGGTTGAAATACTCATTCTTAGAGAGTCAAACCATGGAAACAACATGTCTATGGAGGATTTTCATAAGCCATTAATGGTTAAAATAGAAAAACAACCCATTAGGCCAAGAAATGATGAAACTCACATGCTTACGGAAGATTTTCATAAGCCATTAATGGAAAAAATAGAAAAACAGTCCATTAGGCCAAGAAATGATGAAATTCAAGCGGCTGAAGAATAAATTCTTAAGCCAAACATAGCTAGGAATGATGAGCAACGCAACATTCATTAGTCCGAATTTTCAAAGCCCCTTTTCTATAATGACTTTCGTTGTTCAAAACTTACTTTGGATTTGTGGATCGGACCAAAATATAATTTTGATAATGTGGCTAATAAAATTAACAAATTGTTCTTATGAGTTCGAAGCACTAAGAACAGGAGGTGACCATTTAAAATGCATTAACTTGGCTAGGAAAATCCTATGCATTTAAATCAGTGGTTAAGAATGGCTTATCTTTTCAAATTGATGGCCAATCGTGTTCTTTCTTTCTTTCTTCTTCTTCCTTCTTCTTCTTCTTCTTCTTTTTTTATTTTATTTTATTTAAGGTGCAAAATAATGACAGTATGTGTGTTTCGGTTGTAGTCGAACAATGGCTCTTGCATTCAACCGATAAAATTGTGAACATTTGGTGACTTATATGTACACAATCAAAGCATCGTAGATACATTCAAAGCATCAAGAGTTGTTTCGAAAGTTGATTACTTCACCTTCAAAGCTTTATAAAACTTCAAATCATATCATGAAGCAAGATTACTTTTGAATATATATATATATATATTTATATGTACATGCATATATACACAATTGGTTGTTTAAAATTGCCTAATTTTGGTTTGTCTCTTTGAAATTTAGAAGCATATTATAAGATGAGAGAATGTTCTAGTGTGTGGCGGCTATTTATTACATGATCATTATATTAATAAAAATGGCCGAATATGTGGTTCAAACCACTTTGTTGGTGTTATAATGGTATTTTAAGCAAGTTTGTTGCCCATACCAAGCAAAAGGATTTTTTTGTAAAATTCACAAAGTCAATTTGTTTGGTATTTTATATTTGAAGATGAGAAACCAATTTTTTGGTTTGATCTTTAAGTATTCACCCAATTATTGGTTTGAGTATATTACCTTTAAAGATTTACATGAAAAAAAAAAAACCAATTATTGGTTTAGTAAAAAAAATGCCTTCGAAGACTAAGTCACATGCCATATGTATTGGCATACTTCATTACCATACCATTATATATTTCAAAGTAATTTACTAATCAATGTCAATATTAATGATTTTTTGTATTGAAGCCTAATCTTTTGGTGATTTTAATCTTCTTATATGGCCTTAAAACAACTTTGAAGCTTCATAGGCCTATGAAGCATGCAAGAGTGCCTTTGAAGCATAATTTTGGCTTGATATTGACTTCTTCGAAGCATGATTTTGGTCCATTACTAATAGTGGCCACCCAAAAATTTAATTTTTACATGCAGAATTGTTTGTAATTTATACTTCCAAGGTCACATGTCTATATTCATGGACATATGTTTATGTCAAATAGATTGGCCAAGTGTTCCTAACTTGGCCTATAATGAATTTGTGAGTGTATGATGTTATTTGGAATTGCATGCAAACATAAAGTTCCATGACGTGTGATGCATAGCATCCATGAAGAACATGTGTTAGCTTTGAAAACCCACATTCGAAACTCTAAAGGTCTCCCTTGAAGCTTTTGTTAAAGCGTGTGGTGACATTTTCGAAGCAAAGTCTGTTCGTCTAGCATCACTCTTGCCCTTCAAAGGGAGGTTTTGGTCCCTTGAAACTTTGTTGTATGTATCTTTGAAAGATGATGTTCGTCCTATATTAATGTCTCCAACCTTCAAGGGGTGATTTTGATCCTTCGAAGCTTTGCCGCAAGACCTTCGAATGATGAATTTCATCATTTATAAACACTTTGATCATAAGGGTGATTTTTGGTCCTCTATACCACCTTCGAAGCTTGTTACTAGTCCATAATTGCTAGCATGTGTAACATCTTGTTAAGGTTAATCATGTTTGGATTGGCTTTGCCTTGAAAATATGAGGTTCTGAATGATTCTAAGTTCAAGCAACATCAACCTACTTCAAAAGGTTCTAAGTTTTCAAAGTGTTTGAAGTATGAGTAAAACAAAATTGTTTAATTTCTTTCAAAGGATTGATTAGAACCTTTTGAGAAATTTGATTAAGTTTAGTAAAATTAAGTTTTGATTAATCAAGCTTAAGCCCTAATTAACTAGCTTAATCCTGAATTAGCAACCTAAACTAATCACATTTATATATATGTTAAGAAGAGGAGAGTTAGTCATTTTTGAGCTCAAAAATTCTGCTGGAAGAATTCTAGAGTGAGAGAGTATTCAAGTTTTAGAGAGAGAGAACTTGAGAGCTTGGAGAAATTGCTAGGAGATTGGAGAATTGAGAAGAGGAACTCAAGATTTTGGTAGAACAAGCTAAATTCAAGACCCTAGGTAAGAATTTGATCTTTAATTCATGTAATCAAGTTGCCTAGCTAATGAATTCATGGAGGATTTGTGGTTAATACAAGTAATTTGGAAGAAATGAGTTTAAGGATGAGTTAAATTGAAGTTAGGCATACATGCAAACATAATTTTGGGAAGTTTCATCATTTTGAACATGAATCGTGTTATCTATGTTGAATTTAGAAGTTGTATCATAGATGCATCCATGATTCATAGAGTTTCAAAGTTCACTTTCATGTTTTGAGAATTATGTAAGAAGCATTTGACAATGACTTCAACATGCATGAAGATTTGAGTTTCATTTTGAAGAATTCTTGAAGTTTTGAGCTAAGGGTTTGAAATTGACTATGCGTTCATGTGTTTCAAAGTATTTCTAAGTGTTTGGACAAGCCATGCAAGAGCTTTTGCTTTGGAATTAAGTTTGGAGCATTTTTCTTCATGTTTTGAAAACCCAGAATTCAGCCTAATCGCTCGAGTACACAACGAGGGCTTCCAGTATTTTTACAGAACATTGCACATCGCTCGAGTGACCAATAGTCCGCTCAAGCAACCTTAATTTTCTTTGCACATTGGCTCGAGTGATCGTCGATCCTACATTTCAACCATCCAGTACTTTTGCAGACCATGTGGTCCGCTCAAGCAACCAATTGTGCACTCGAGCGAACTACCCTATTTCAACCTATTTTGAAAAGTTGTATTCTATCCATATTTGTGTTCTCATTTCTTTCTGAGCATTCTTAGGCATAAGTTAAACCTCACAAATGACTTAGTAAGTTAGAATTGAATTTTTTTTATGTGCTGGTTGGATTACATTCCTTCCGACCTTACAAATACAAACATATTCAAAATCCTTACTACAATTAATAATATCACTAACTATAGACATAATTTGTCAATCTTGGACTTCTCTTTTGTTCTGTAGCAGCTTGACCAAGACTTGACAATTTGTTTGAATAGTTAAAACTTTTATCCCATTTTACTTCACCCATTTTAGAGGTTCCAAACATGCCTTTGCCTCGGCCGCCAATGGACTAGGGAGTGTGTTCACAATTAGAGCATTTTGATATAGATTTTGACCCCCATTGTCCAAGCATACCCAAGTAATACCTGCACTTATGTTAGATGCTTTCCATGCTCCATCTATTATGATCACCCAAGGAGAGAAACCAACAGACTGCTCCCTTACTTGTGCTTGTTGCAAAACACAGAGGTTAGCTTGATGATTCCCAGGACCTGCATTATCATCAATATGAATAGAATGATCATGATGTGCAACATTTATAGCCAAAGCTGAAAGGTCTTTCACAGCTTCAATTGTGCCTTCAATACTCTTAGGACTATGATTGAATGTAAAACTATTCTATTGTAGCCATATAGCCCAAAGAAAGCAATGGATTGAATAATGACTATGTCATCCTTCACTTGCTCAACCCATGTTTTGAACCACCAAAAAAAGGATACATGTGCCTTAATGCTAAAATCTAGCCCCAACGTTGATCCCTGCCATACCCTTTGCAAAAATGAACAGTCAAAAAACACATGTTCTAATGTTTCATCCTTTGTTTTAGATTGGGAACATTCCATTTCATCTAACATTTCTCGCCTTTTTAACTCCCATTTGACTGAAAGAATTCTATGCAGGCACTTCCATATAAATAAAGCCTATTTTGGAGGTAACCTTAGCTTCCATAACTTTTTCCATACTATTTTATTTGGATCTGGAAGACCATAAGATGGATAATAACGAAGCAAGGCTTGTTTGTAACTTGATTTAATTGAATATTCCCCACTCTAAATAAGGCGCCAAACCAATTTGTCTTCACGAGGAAAACTCAGAACATGAATTGCTAGAATTTGTTAATACTCTGCAGGAAAAAAAAGTCTCACCAGACTTTCTCTCCAACATCTATGTTCATAGTCAATAAAATGTTCTACCTGCATAGATGGCAACATCCGAGTTAGATCTCTCCCTTTGGTTGGGTTTGATGATATCATGGGAATCCATTGATCCTCAAAAGGAAAAATAAGTTTACCATTACCTACTACCCATTGTACCCCCATGTTTAAAAGCTCCCTCCCCACAAAATGCTACGCCAACCCCATGAAGAATTTGCAGTTTTTGGAACATGCAAAAGGGATTGACTACAATATTTTCCTAACAAAACTTTAGATACCAACAAATCAGGATTAGAAAGTAATCTCCATGCCTGCTTTGCTAATAAGGCTTGATTAAAACATCTAAGATCTCTAAACCCCAAACCACCCTATTCCTTTTTGCAAGCAGAGGACCACTTCTTTTAACATGTACCCCTTTCACAATTAGACTTCCATAAAAATTCCAAACCAAACATGTCACCTTTGCTAAAAAATATGAAGGCATTTGAAACACAAAAATTAAATAAACCCGAATAGAATGCAACAAATGTCTCACTTACACCCCCCTTCAGCAAAATTCAAGAATTCACATGTCCAACCCTGTAACTTATGCCGAACTTTGTCAATTATAGCTTGGAAAATTTCACCTTTCGATCTACCCCTAAAACCCAGATTAGCCCCAAGATACACCCCTAGCTTATCCACCACTTTCACGCCCAATAGTGACTCAATCCACTATTTATCATTCAAGGGCAAATTCGAACTAGGATAAAATTCAGATATTTGAAAATTAATATGCGAACCCGACTGGTTGAAAAAAGCACTTAAAAACCACTATAAACACAACACTTCCGACATTTCATACTTTTGAAAATTGAAATAATCATCAACAAATAACATGTGCGAAATAAAGGCAAATACCTGCCTAAACCAATACCCTGACAAATGCATTGATTCAACAAATGTTCAAAGCCATCTGATATAGCTTTCATTACAACCAATGAGAGATAAGGCGATAGAGGATCCACCCTACCTAAGGCCAGCTCTTGGTTCAAAAAAAATTGATTGAGTCCCATTAAACAAAACCGAAAAAGTGACTGTCGAAATACATTGTGAGATCATCCAAACCCACTTCCTAGGGAAACCCATTTTTTCCATCATAGCTAGCAAAAATTTCCAATTAGCCCTATCATATGCTTTATTCGTATCCAATTTCAACCCAAAAACTAAACTTCACCCAACCTTCTTTTTCTTAATATATTCAACAAGCTCATGTGCCAACAAAATATTATTTGAAATTGATCGCCCCTTTAAAAACACACTTTGATTGAAAGAAATCAAGTCTGGTAAAATATCTCTTAACATATTAGCTAAAACTTTAGTGCCAATTTTGTACAGAACATTGCAAAGACTAATAGGTCGATAATCATTCACCGTCAACGGACTTTTCTTCTTAGGGACTAAGCATATGAAAGTTTTATTAATGTGCTTAAGAAAATACCTCAAATTAAGAAAACTAAGGAAAAACTCAGTAACCGACGCGCCCACCTCTACCCAATATTTTTGATAAAAACCCGTAATAAACCCATCCGGTCGAGGTGCCTTAAATTTGCCCATTTGAAAAACAACCTTCTTAATTTCCTCCATAGTAAATGGTTGTTCCAACAATTCAACATGTGAGGAACTAATCTTACACTTGACAACACTTAAAATATTAAAATGAGTAGGACATGAATTTGTATCTGAAAATCTAGCTGCCCTAGCCGACGATCTTGAAAAAAGTAGCTTGAAATGGTTCACAAAAGCTTTCTAAATGTCCAGTGGTTCAGAAATTAAATTACCTGTGTCGTCCTGAACAAAAGAAATATGATTTCAAATTCTCCTCCACGAAGCCATATGATGAAAAAATTTGTTATTTCGATCACCTAGATTCATCCAGAGTTGTTTAGACTGCTGTGTAGGTTGATCCACAGAGACATGACAACAATCTAATCACTATGAGTAATATCTTAGTAAGGATACTTTTGTATAATCTACTTTCTAAATGTTCTATTGTGGTAAGTTTTTCTAAACTTATGATTTTGTGAATATGAATGAGCTTCCCATTTGTCTGATCAACATGATATCTATAAATTGAATTATGATGAGTACAAATGTGTATGATGGACCTAAGGTTGTTCTATATATCTGATGAAAGACCTAAGGTCGTTCTGCATATCTGAAAAATCTGTGATATCTGTTATGTGTTTGACAAAATGGTCGTTATATTAATCTAATACAACTGTAATCAATTAGACCCAAGGTTGTTCTGTCAAGTTAAGATCTGTTATGTTCAGTACATCTGTTATATGTTGGACCAGAAGTCACTCTGTCATGTATTAACCCAGAGGTTGTTCCGCTATGTAAAGAATTTGATACGAAAATGATTATGATTAAGCATTGGAACTCATTCATGAAACCTTTTACTTTGATGTTATTCACTAGGCTCTAGCTCGCTCTTATATATATGTATGTAGGTGAGCAGCGGGATGCCCAACCTTAGAGATGTTTTGAAGATTACCCAAGTTTTGTGATGTCAGCCATGGAGTGCCTCTCGGATAAGGCTTTTGTCTCTTTGTTTTTGTTGGTCATGTTTGACCAAGTTTTGCTTACAAAAGTTTTAAGTTTTGCAAGTTGATGAATTGCACTCTTATGTGTAAGTCTTTGAATATGTAATCAAAAATGAATGTACGTTTGTACAAATATATGTTTAATGTGGGTTATTAACTTATAAGTATTTCTTATATGTCATATATGCAAAACTCGTTGGATAAATTATATCATTATCTGCTTCTGCTTTTGACCCCGTATACTTGATCATGTTTTGAAATTCTGTCTGAGATCGTAGGTAATCTCATGATTACTAGCTGGTTATGATCCAAAGCTCGAGTGACGGGTCCGGATTGTGACATATATAATTCGAGACATGTAGTCATAATTTCATGCGCATTTGAAGCATTTTATAGGTGCTATTATATCATTCAAAGCACTTTGTTGATATTTGTTAGGTTTTTATTCTTGGCAATCCCATTTGACAAAACTCCTTTCAGTTGTACTTTTATTCGCCCTTTTATTTTAGTGAGGCTATGAGTACTTGGATGCGAATCCAACCCGAATTGCGCCTTGTAGAGAAGTTTCAGAAGATAATTCTTTCATGTTTGCCACTTCGCTGACTATGTCGAGGATCGAGCGGCCGTTTGTGCGCTCGAGCAGAGAATCTTTGGTTCTAGAAGTTTGATCACTTGCAAAAGTACTGGGAGTTGCATTTTTCCGCTCGAGTGGAATTTTTTGCGCTCGAGCGGCCATTCCTATGCTCGAGCGGAGATTACAGAACAGATTGCTATAAATACGTGTTTCAGTCAGATTTTAGGGTTACGGCTTGCAGATATTCTTTGAGGGTTCTAGGGTTTTTTTTTCTGGGGCTATTTTGCTAGGTTTCTTTGATGTTTGAATGAGTATTCAACTCATGGTTTAAGAAGTATACATCAAAGGATTGTTTGTTTGTTCAATACAAAAGAGAGAGTTGTTCTTCGGTGGATTCTGAGGAATTCGAGCCTAAAGCTTTGGTGGATTCTGGAGTGGCTCATCGTCGTGATTCGACGTCGGTGTTGTGGATTCAATGTTGGGCAAGACAATTCTGAGGTGAAGACCGTGGTGGAAGAAGCATATAGGGGTTAGTTCAATTCGAGCGTGGATTCGCTAGGTAATTGAGAGTACACTTGTGTAATTCCTTTTGTCCTCTTAGTGGATTGTTTTGTGGCTTTGGCCCGTGGTTTTTTTATCATAATTGGAGGTGCTCCAATTATGGTTTTTCCACGTTAAAATCGTTATGTTGATTTGTCTTGATTGTTTGATTGAGATTGTTATTTACCGCTTAAAATTGATACATAATCGCAAATCAATATATGGGGGATTTCTAGATTTTTCAATGTTATTCAAAGCACTTTGTTGCTTAGATTAGTCATGTACTTCATTCGGCCCTTCAAAAATTCAAGTAAACATCATTTTTAAGGGCTTGTAGACACCCCATTTTTGACTAACCTTAAGACTCAGACATCATCGATTGAGCGCTCGATGATCGCGCATGTTTGTACTCGTTTTGAGTTTCTGGAGTTTTCGGCTGAGTGCCTTGCCTCCGGGCCTCTGAACTCTTTATGTTTTGGTTTGGTTTGTAGACTATGCCTTGTTAATCTTTCCTGGAGGGAGAGAGAGGTCCGTAGACCACTTTTTGTGGTCATAGACCACTTTTCCCTCTTGTAGACTAGTTTTTGATTTCCAGAGCCTTCAGCCGAGCAGCTTGTCCCGGCACCCCTTAACGTTCTCCTCTTGGCTTGGTTTTTGAACCATGCCTTGTTGCCTCTGCCTAGAGGGAAACAGAGGTCTGTAGACCACTTTTTGTGGCCGTGGACCACCTTTCCCTCATAGACCGCTTTTTGTGCCCGTAGATTAGTTTTCGGGGTTTCTGGTTGCGCGGCTTGTCCCGCGGACTTTTGTCTTTCATCCTTTTTGGTTTTTTTTTTTTGGCACAAACCTTGTTTTCCTTGCTTAGAGGGTGGAACGAGGGGTGTAGACCAGTTTCTCCCCCTGAAACCACTTTTCTTCCCTACCAGCCAGTTTTCTGGTCGGCCAACTGGTCTTGGTGGTCTTTGGACCACCAAAAGTGGTCGGCAGCCATGCCACCACTTTGCTTTCTTTGTGCAGACCACTCCTCCCCCTTGCCGACCACTTGGTCTCCCTGCAGACCACTTTCTTTGGTCAGCCGACCAGTGCAAGTAGCTGGCCGACCACTTCAACTGGTCGGCAACTTTCTTGCACTTTCCACAGATATTTTCCATGCCACCGTACACTGTGTTGGGCCGTAGCATCCTCTAGTGTATGGAGGGATTGATTCAAGCTTCAAGCTTGCTCAACAAGCTTGATGCATGTTTTTCTATAAAAGGGAATCTCCTCCCTCTTGTCTCAGGTTCAGAAAAATTGGCTGAGAGCTATACATATATATCTATCTCTATATTGCTCATTCTCTCTTTATTTGTCTTGTTTTGTGCTTGAAAGTGCCTTTACTTCACACTTTTACACACAAACACATAGTGAAACACCATCATTCTTGGGCTGAGGTTCTTGGAGGTTTGTTTGAAGCTCAAGGCTTGGTTTTTTCCTCAGAAGTTACTGTCTTGCTTTGATTTTTCAAGGGTGAGTCTCTAATCCTTTTAAAGCGTTGTTGTAGTTGCTTACTAGGTCACCTTTGCATGCTTATTTAGGCCTAACTTTAAACTACAAAAAGTTCTAATTTTAAGTACTTAACATGTTTGTTTGAGGCCTCTTTGGTGTTGGGGGTGGTCTACTCCCTTGCATGCCTTATTTGCTAGGCTTTTGAGCCATCACTTTGAGCCTTTGTGATCACCTTTATTTGGCCTCTTCACCACTGAATTCCAGAGGAATTTCAGTGGTGGAAACTTGGTTTTGAGGTCTCAAATAGGAGGGGGTTGTCCCCCCTTCTTTTCTCTTGTTTGTTTGTGTTGATGGCTCATCAAAGGAGCATGTAGCTCTATCTTCTTGAAGCTTTGTTTGACCATTTTTTTGTGACGTTTTAGACCTGCCATGAATTTGTTTTTGGTTGTCTTGGTCACCCCTTGCATGCTTCTTGTATGTGTAGTGTAATCCTATTTGAAGCTTTTCAAAGTAGCATGCCTTTCTAGCTTGTTTTGGCTCTATCTTAGCATGTTTTAGGGATTATTCCAGCATGGCATAACTCTGTTTTGGGTTGGTTTGGTTACCGCTTGCATGCTTCTTGCACTTGTAGTGCAATTCCACTCAATGGCCTAACATGCATCATGCTTTGGGCCATCATTCTAGCATTTTTTTTGGCTCAACTCCAGCAAGCTTTTACTCATGTTTTGCCATGATTAAGCTTTGTTTTATGCTGTTTTGTCATGCATGCCTTGCTTTGTATAGCCTTAGTGCATTCTTGCTCACTAGCTTTGAGTTTCCAAGTCACTAGCATGCATTGCTTGGACTATTTGCATGCCTTAGCATCATTTGATACATGATTTCAGAGCATGTTTCATTGTCATTTACTCACATCTTTCACTCTTTCAAAGCTTTGGAGGGTTGGTGCTTTATGCCTTAAGTATGAGCCAATATGCATGCCATCTTACCTAGCTTTTTGGGCCACAATTTCAGTGTGTATTTGGTCCTATTTTGCCATGATACAACTCTAATTTTTGTTGGTGAAGTCATCTCATGCTTGGTTTTGGTAGGTGTAGTGTAATCCTCCTTATTGGCCTTGCATCCTCCATGCTTCATACTCTTCATGCTATATTGTTTTGGCTATACTCCGTGCATGTTTTAGCCTTGATTTGACATGCTCTAGGACTGTTTTGAGTTGTCTTGGCCATGTGGTTCATGTATTGTATAGCTGTAGTGCAATTGGCCTTGCTAGCCTTGAGTTTTGAGCACCATAGTATGACATACTTGAGATGCTTGCTTGCCATGACATCATTTCACATGATATTTCAATGCATACAGTGTAGCTACACTCTCACATTTGTCACTTCTCCATTATGTTTGAGAGTTGTGCTCTTATGCCTAGTTGATGAGCCATCACATGAGCATGTGTTCTTGGCCCTTTTGTGCTTAAGCTTTGATGTGTTGGCCATTGTTTTGGCATCATTTAGGTCTTTCCATATTCGGTTTAAGTCCATTGAGCATTGTTTTGCATGCCCTTTGTGAGGTGCCCTTTACTAGCTTTAATGCCTTAGCTTCTAAGCTTGCCATGCATGCATTGTTTGCATGATAGAATTTTGTGCATGCCATCCTAGCATTGGTAGAATAGCATGTTGTTTGTATGTTGTTGCATTGCATTGTATTTGCATGTTGTTTGCATATTGCATGCATTGCATTTTGTTTGCATGCCATTAGCATTGATAAGTTGATCATGTTGCAATGCATTGTGTTTGGATAGGGTGTTAATCCAAACATGAGGAACGAGGGACGTTTCATACTTGAAGTGATGAAACATGCCTCATTTCTCGGTCGCTGACCCTCTTGATTATGCATGATAGAGGTTAAGGCCATTATGTGTTATTTGTGCATTTATTAACATTGAATCGTGCAATCTTGGTTTTTCGGCCATCGTGCATTGCGATGCTCGGTTGGTGGCCCGAGAGTCAAGAACCGCACTCCCTTGAGCTTAAGAAATGATAGGGAGGGTGGTTGTTCATACATACCTTGCAAATATACTGTTGTACCCCTTCTTGTTCTCTGTTGCAGCAAACTGGAGTGTGGCAGAATTTTCTAGTCGGCAGACCAGAAAAAGTAGCTGGCCAACCACTTTTTCTGGTCTGCAGCATACTTAGTGGTTTACATGTGGTCTACAACACCAATAAGTGGTCAGCAGCCCTCCTAGAGGTCTCCATGTTGGAGTAGAAGCTATCTGGAAACTTGTGCAGTGTTTTGAAATCAAATGCAAACAGAGGCAAGTCGGGGCATAGCGATGGATTTCCGAGCGAGGCGACCAAGCATGCATGCACTTCTCGTCCCTAAGGACTTCCTTTTACTGCTTCACTTAGCTACTTTGCTTAGCTAGCGAATGCTTTGGTTTTGTACTTAATTAGTTGACGTGCTTAGCTAATCAATTTGTGTTGTAATAACTAATTAGTTAACTAGGATTAGTTAATTAGTTTTGGCTTGTAATAATTAGTTTAATTAGCATAGATTAGCTAGTTAGCTTATTATTCGGACCCTCCATTAAAAGGGCAAATTTTGTAATAAGTGTGCGTGTGTGTGATGCATGTCTTCCAACCCCCATTTCTTTCTCCCTTTTACTTAACTGCTTTTGATGGTTAGTTTTTAGGGCATATTTCAATTAGCATCCTTATGCTTCGCATGCGTGCATCATTCATCTGTTTTGCATGCACCGGGCTCGGCGCATCATACAAACTGCATTGTATTTCAATACCCAATTTGAATACATGTTATCAAGTTGCATTCACATGGCATCTTAGAATAGCCAAGCCTATCTTAGTTGCATTTTGCATGTGTTGCATTAGGCATTCTTGACATAGCTAGGGTCATGCATTGATTTCTAACTAGCTTTTGTTTTGGCTTGGAGTACTAGGTAAGCTTTTACGCTTTAGCATCCTTGCATGTATGTAAGTGAATGCCATGACAGCATGCTTGCCATGAGGCTATCTGCTTAAGTGTTTAACTGCATGAATGCCTGTGGATGAAGGCTTCATTGCTTGAATTAGAAAAATTCATCAAAATGTACGTTTTAAGCCCACTTGAAGTGGCAAATTATCCCATGTTTTCTAAGCCCACTTGAGGGTGGCAAATCCGCGACTTAGCCTACTTGCGAGTAGCACTTGCAAACCATTTTCAAACAAATAAACATGAGATGTTTTGTTCCAACTTGAGCGATTGAGTCTATACTTGTATGCTGTGCGCATCACGTAGTAAGCTAGCTAATAAACCGGAATAAGAACGCATGTGTTTTCAAAAACAACATATCATATTAGTAGAGGCCGATCTTTGATCGGGCGAGCGGGGGTGCTCATTTCAGGACCTTCCCCTCTCGTGCCCAAGTTCCCGAGCCGAGGCAACTTTGGTGATGACGGACATGTGGCCTTAGGCACAAGTCAGGGTTTCCTAAATTTTTCAAAATAAAAATATTTAGGTGGTGACTTTGAAATCTGGCAAAGCAGTCCATGTTTGGTGCTTTTTGATTAAAATTGATTTTCCAAAACGATTTGGCGGATTTGGACTCTTTGGTGATTTATCAGTCTTACATTGCACTTTGTAAGATTAGATTCAGAACCGTGACATGAGTCTGAACTGTAGCAGCTAGAACCACAATTCGCGCCCTCGTGCACGGAGCGGAGTTCAGGCGGTCTACAAGGCTGCAGGGGGTAATGTTGGCACCATAAATCTGCAATTTTATTATTATTTATTATTTATATAATTGCAAAACATGTGACACCCTCCTACTTATTTGAAGGTTATGAGAAGTTATGAAATATTTAACACATATGGAAACATAATGGAGAACAAAATAGAGAACATGGAGCATGAAGTGGAGGTTGAAGGAAGTTATGAAAGATCATGGAGTATGAAATAGAGGAAATGGAAGAATAGGGTAGTTACTAGGTAATTTTTTCCCTACAAGTCTTTGCCTATAAATGGCCATTCATGGCTACATTGTAATGATCCAACTAAAATCAAAGACAATTCATTTCTATTCTTCTTGTTATTTATATTTCTTGTAGTTTATTTTATGCACATTCTTTTTGAAGCATAGGAGTAGAGGTAATTAATGCACTGTAGGAAATTCGGCTTTTAAAAGGCCGCTAATTCCTTTTGTGACACTTGGCACCAAACGCTAACGACGCGACCATTGTTGTAGGCTTATGGAGTTTTAAAACCGTCGTTAGATTAGTATAGACATCACGCTAGTATTTAGCGACGTTTTAAAAACATCATGATAGCTTTTTTTATTTAAAAAATATAACCATTGTCACTATAGTGGCATTTGAAAAACGCCATTATAGCTTTAATTTTTTTTTTTTTTAAATTGTGCTAATTCTATGAGATTTAACTAAAAAAATTCCTATACTAAACCTGAAAAATAGCAATAATATGGATAAAGATTTGCTACTATTTCAATGTATTGACTAACTTAGGCAAATATTGGACGATTTTTCTAAACCAAAATCAAGCAACAAACATATCCAAGAAATAAAAGGAAAAAATATTTAACACACACATTTGAATCTGTTACACATGGATAGAACCGGATGCAAATCTTACTAAATGCACATGTGTATAATGAATTGAACTTTGTAACTAGATAACTTACAAATATTTGTTTAATTAATGTTCCCTCACATCTATAATAATACCCAATACAACATCCTTCATGAAAAAAATCCAACAAATTCAATTCCAAGAAACCAAGCTTAGAACGAGTTAGTTTCAAATGCCAAACTTCAACTAATATGGAAAAACAATTTAATGAACTAAAATAGTATAGCTTTTGTCTACTTAATCAATAATTCAAGATCTTACAAATTGACCACAATTAACACAATGGAAAGCAAGGGCACAAAGAAATGAAGGAATTGGCACATCCAAGAACAGAGAAACTAATCCTACCACTCTTCGCAAAAGAGGTTCAAACATTGTTGCAAATTCATGCAGTGAAAAGCCTCACATAACATCTCTAGTAACACCACTACACAAATATCACAAACACACATCAAAAACCAATCAAGACATTTTAACAAAACACAAAATGACCACCATAAAGCTAAAACAACCCACGTTGCAAACGTAAATCTTCGTTTGGATTCCCAAGAGCCATCATTATCCTCAACACTCAAAAGCCGTTTCAATGCCATCAAAAAGAACCACCACAATTGAATCACTAACAACTTTCTTCTTCTTCTTCTTCTTCTTCTTTTTTGGGAAGGAAGGGGTACAAAATGACTAACAAGTTGGAAACAACTAAAAATTAAAAATTCCCAAAATCTAATAATATCACCTAAAAAAGGCCAACTACCAAACAATATCACATAAACATTTTAGTCTGCTATACATGGATAGAACTGACTGCTTAGGGCCAATGATTTAATGCAAATCTTGGCCACTAAAATGATCCAATGACCCATTAGCACTGACATAAGTCCAAAAAGCATTAGCTCTGCCAAATGGTAATGATAACCAAAAAATATAACATAACAAAATTAGAATAATGAATAAAAAAAAGATAAAAAAACAAAAACCCATCAATATATACCAAGAAAAGCTAAAGAAAAGAATTACATGACTCTTGGAAAATAATACCTCCAAAAAATAGTTCTGTTTTTGAGATGGATCTCCTCTCTGCAAGAAGCAACCAAGCGCACATAAATAAAAATAATAAAAAAAAAAGGTGTCGAATAGATCCTAAAGCCCTCCAACACAATGTGATTGTAAATAAAAAAAGAATAAGCATGAGATATTCTATAGCAATCTTCTTCCTTTTCCTTATCTTATTTTCATATTAATGGAGAGGTCACATATATACACACTAGAAGCAACTAAAAATCAATCTAACTAACTAACTAAGACAAACGCAATATCATGATTCACTACAACAAATCTTGTGACACTTCATACTTCTGGGGTTGATGGGATTACTCTGAACACGTCTATTATTATACTTGGAGCCTCTTAGATTCATTTTGGAATATTGATTAAGGTGGTATCATGTTTAGGAAGTAGGATTGAACCAAAAATTTTGATTCAGATAATTGTCCTATGAGCAGTCATCACTCTTTTGCCCTTTTCTTTTTCCAAACTTTGAATTTGGATATGAGTTTAGAACCATTGGAAAGCTTATCTCTGGGGCTTTGCTTTGGACAAAAGAACGGCCTAAAATAGAGTTCGGACGAGGGAGTTATACCCGTTTGAATTTCGAGTATCGTATTGGAAATAAGTCCACTCGAGCATTTGCGCAAATTTCAGAGATTCTAAGAGCTCTTTTTCTACGCTTGAGCGAACTGGTCGATATTAGTCACTTTAAAGTGACTTTTTGGCCCAAAAACTTTATTTTTTCCTCCTCTACTCGAAATCCTAGCCCTAAAAACCTTGATTTCATCCATTTTTCACCTAGAATCCACCATGGATGTCACACCCCAAATCCGGGCATGACCGGCCGTGGCCCACAGAGACTTAGCCCAAGGCACACGTAAGCCTAAACATGAACCCAAAACCATAAAGAATAATTGTGATGATAACCCAGGAATAAATAAATCAATACTCAATCCAGTGACATACCACAATGTATGCACAAAACTCGATAAGCAACCTAAAACAAATAAATGTATGCCCTAGAGGTCCATGCAATCGAGTCCCCGCTATGCCATGAGTCCACTCTAAGTCCTTCTAACACCTGGAAGTGATAAAAATTAAGTCAGCTGATAGCTCAGTGAGTAGCAACATGGATAGTAAATACAGTTATGAAAACAGGGTTCAATTCCAAAATAAAATATATCACAGAAATTAGTTTGGCATACAGTTTGGTAAATACAATCTGTTTCAAAAAGAAGGTTCCACAGTTCAACAATTAAAATACTCATGTCTCGCAAGAACATGTTAAATGACAAATACTATTTGTTTCAAAAAGAAGGTTCCACAGTTCAATACTTTAAATACTCATGTCTCGCAAGAACATGTTAAATGACATTAAAATACTCATGTCTCGCAAGAACATGTTAAAAGACATTTTCCTGATTATAACATGAACACCAATAATTTTACGGGTACCAATAAAAACAAATAATCGCCACATTTCTCGGGCTAAAAGCCCGTTGGATCCAATACCGAACTAGGAGTCATCCTCGTGGTGGCACTGGCCTTTTCTCAAAGTCGATCCGATTGAAGGTCACCTAGTTATTTTTAAAGGTCTGTTCCTTACAATCGTTGAGCACTAGAGTCATCACGGCCTAAACCGGATCTGTTCCCTAGTGGCCAGAGTCACCGCACACAGTGGAATAATTTCCCTGGACTAAATACACATCATGGTCCCAATAATCAATACACATCAGTTTCGCAAAACATGGTAGTTCATCATTATAAACATGAGACCAAAACAAATAGTTTACAGTATGCCAAGTTCACACATGTTTCAGAAATAATTTGATTCATTTGATAATATAATAATTATCAAAACAGTTTAATCATGAAACAACAATTAAATTTTCCAACAGTTCAGGGTAGGGGAACATTTATAAAAATATGTAGCATGAAACTACTCACCTGAAATGAAATAATATAATCCTTGAATCGAATAGAGTGTAAAAGTCCAACTAGTGCCCTGAACCAAGTATAAAACTACACGTCACAACTAATTTAAAAACACTAAAAACAATAGGAACTAAGTAACCTCAACTAAAGCGCACTAACCCGGCTCAACCCAACTCACCGTTACTCTTAAATATTACCTAAGTTCATGTTCTTCAAGGTTTAAAATCACTCAAAACATGGGTTCCGGTCAAAACTTAATTAATTGTGACTTTAAGATAAAACAGAATTTCAAACAAGCCTTCCCAACCTATTCGCTAACTTTGAAAATTACGAAACCCACTCCACGCTATTCAAAAAATTCCAATAACCTCCAGATATGATCTAATATATCCTAAGTTTCAAACCCAATTGGTGTCACTTGATTTTCTTATCAAAATAATTATCTACAATTTATTACATCCAAACAGGTTGTTTTCTGCAGCACTTTAAAGAAATTGATGGTTCTCTTAATATACACAAGCAATCAATGCAAGGCCAAAAACGTACGAAACTAGACTCGTAACCGGTTCTAATGACACTAATTTGATAATTTTTGGATTTATACCCAAAGAGAACAACATTCCCGAATTTACTGTTAAAAACCAGTTTTCTGGACAGATTTGAACATATCAGTTTATATGGATTTTGGCTCCCAAAAATTATGAAAAAAATTCAGATATGCAATTCAATGTGTAATTAATCTACCGTAAAAATATCAGATTAAAATTCATCCGTTTGATATAGTTTCTTGATTTTTAAAGTTTGCGATTCTGTGCAGAATTTTTGAACTAAGAATTACACCCAATCTTTACACATAAATTTAGCTCCTCAAGTTTCTCAATAGGATATCTATATACAAAATACATAAACCTACAACCTCTCCATCAATAAACTAAATAATCATAGAGTAAGGATAAAGAACAAAACCTTAAGGAAGAAGAAAGATAAATACTTACTACACACCAAAAAAATCCTTCCTTCTTTGCAATTCTTTTTTTTTTTTTCTTCTTCTTCTTCTTCTTTTTCTCTCAATTCCTTCCCCTGGCTGCCGCTATATTGTTTTGTAAACTAATAAGAGAATTAGGGTTTTGTAGGTTTTGTATATATTTTATTTTATATTAGTTGTGGGTCAAATAAATGGATAAATATACAAAATACATATATAAGTTAGATGTAAATTAAGTGGTAAGAGCCTTATTTATTCATTTTGTGGTCTAGAGTTCAAGTCACACCCTCTTCTCTTTTTTTTCTTTTTCTTTTTTTTTAATAATAAATTTTGCCTCCAAACTAAAGACTTTCACCATAATTTATTTTAGGTTTTAAATATTAATTAAAAGATCCTCCAATAATATTTAATTTGCACCCTACAATTCACCACCAAAATATTTGAGATTGTAATATTATTATTTAATTATTTACTTAATTTTTATATTCGGGTTCTCACAATGGATCTTGCATTAAAGATGAAGAACAAGTGAAGATGAGCATTTTTAACCGATTGGATCTTGGTTTTGTGAAGGATTCTCCTAGAAGTCTTGCTCTCTTGCTCTTTTCTTGAGGTAGGATTACTTTTAGCTTTGTATCACTTTATTTTGAGAATGATTATTTGGTATTATTGTGACATTGATGCTATAATCAAAAATTTGAGTTTACAAAATTGGGTTTTATTTCAAAAATGAGATTTCCTCTACTTTCTCTTGAGATTTTTATTAATGGCTAGGGATTGTGGAGATTTTAGTTTGAAGATAACATTTTGCATGGTTTATGGGCAAAAGCCCCAAATTTATGAAAACCATAGTTGTCAAATTTAGAGAAAAGATGAAATTGATTTCAAATCTTTAAATTGATGAATGGATTATGATATTTTGAATGTGTATTGCTTGAGATTTATGAATTTAAAAGCCTTTGAGATTCTTCCTTGGAATTAACTTTCAATTCTTAAAATTTATGATTTAATTGGGAGATTGAGACATATTTTGATATGAGACTCTTGAAATTGAAATCTTTTGAGAATTTCCTTTGAAATATGAAGATTATGTCTCCATAATTGTTCAATTATATGAATGGAGAAATTTACCTTTGTTCTCATGGATGTATAAATGCTTGGAATTTGTGGAAACATTGGAAAGGTTGTTTTAACGAATGGTAAATAGCATTTGAGTTTGGGTAGAGAGTCAGTTTTGAAAAGAGTTATTTGTTATGTTGGTACCTGTGCAGGGAGTTAAAGGTGCCCAATTGCCCTGTCTAGGCTTATTGCTGGACGAATGTGGGAAAATATTTTTGGGTGTCCACTGGTCTTACTGTATTGTAGTCAGCAAAAGTAGAAAAATTGATAATTTTGGATGCCCACTTCCTGCTGTATAATAGTCGGCAAATGTGGGGATAGTTTTAAACAAAAGGGAACTTGTGTTTTGACTTGAACTCTCTTTAGAGACTTCATGGCTCATTTAGCCCTAGTTTTGACATGTGATTTCTCATGGAAATAATAATATTTGATTTTTGATGCTTAAACATTTAATATTTGACTTTTGATACTTGAACATTTGTCATGTGTTTAAAAAGGAAAATGTTTTGGTTGTGATAATGCCACATGAATTTTCAGATAATTAGATACTTTGTTAAAAGCATTTCTACTAGGCATCTAGCTCATTCCTATCTAACATTTTAGGTATTGTTCATGTGATTCCGCCCAAGTGACAAGGCGGTGAAGATTTTTGAATGGAGCATTTGGGCTCATTGATTGTTAATTGTTGAAGCTTCGGGGCTAATGTGTATTGGGACCAAGTGTCCATTTTGTTGTACCAAGGTCACCCCTTGTTGTTTGTATGCTATTAAGGCATTATTATTTTTATTTTATAGTTTCTTGGATTATGTAAATGTTATTATTACAAGGACAAGAACATGAAAATTGTAATATTTGATATGTAGATCAATGGAAAAGAAGACTTTTGAGATTATTGATGTTATTGGTTTGGAGAGATATCAGATTAATCAGATTAGGAGTGATGTTTTAGTTTAATAAATTTTGAGGCATTTCAAATCTGGGTTTTTGCGGCACCAAATACACACCGTGGATACGATTCTATGACATGCGATGTAAAGTCGTGTTATGACCAAATATAGAAAGTCATTCACTTCAACAAATGAGTACGCCGTTAAAAACCTTTTAACAGTGGATCTTGTGCGTCATGTTTGATTTCTCTACAACTACTTTTGCACGCCGTTAATTCCTAGGACAAATCACAACTCTCATTGCTCGTCGTAAAATATGCAATACAATGACCTATTATGCCTATCGTAGGATATGTAGTAATCTTTTTTTCTTTTTTCTTTTTTTTTAAATTCAGCAGGTTCTATTTGACCTATTTAGTACAATCTAACAAATATTACAAACAAGCTGCCACAAAAATATTGTTTTAACCATCAAAAACAACTTTATATCCACAAGTTATGAACATTCAACAATTGTCTATACATTTCAAACATTCAAAAACTATCCTTAAGTTCAAAACCATCCAAAAAGAACTATCCTTAAGTTCTAAATTGTCCAAAAAGTTCTACATGATTTCTTTAGAAAGAAAAATAGCCAAGTTCAAGACCATACAAAAGTGTGGAGAAATCCCTATCTCAAGGCTAGGAGACAAGGGAGAGGATGAAGAAACTTTGACGAAGGCGAAAATCCACTTTGCTCCAATCAAAAAGAAGCTCTGGTGAGCTCTACCTTTTCATCAAAGGGACTAAGGTATAGAGATCAATGGATGATAGTGTATTTGAAGGTAGAAGATGAGTTCTAAAGACAGAGAGAAAGAACATCTTGGATTTTGGAATGTTTAGAGAGAGAGAGAGATGAAAAAATGATCCAAAATGTGACTTTTATGAACTGATATATGTGTAGACCGCTCGAGCGACCAAAACATCGCTCGAGCAACCAGACATGATAAGTAAGACCACTCGAACGACCAGACACTACCCTTCCAATACTTTTACAGACTTGCAAATTTATTGGAAGTTCTCAAAGATTGCTCGAGTGACCAAAGGACCGCTCGAGCAAACTAACCAAAATCTAGGCAATGACTCCTTTGAAAAATGAACTTCCAACCTATTCCAAACGCAACAATGACATCCAAACAACCAAACTCAATCAAGAATAGGATGTATAAGGGTATGAACAACCATTTAAGATAAGGAATCTTAGATCCAAAGCAATAAACGGGTCAAGTCTAAATCATAATCGTTATATCCGAATTATATATACATAAATATTGAATATACACATAAATTATTAGTCATTGGATGATATAAAATTAATATAGATCATTAGATTATATTGAATATATTATGTACTTAGGTAACACAACACACACAAAAATATATATATTTTTCACTTATAAATTATATAGACCATCATAACGACTTATCTCCTACATTATATAAATTATTTGTTTTGATATTATTAATAATTTTATAAATACAATCTAATTTTAACAAATTAATTAATTATGTTGCACTAAAAAAAAGGTGCTCGGGCAATAAATCTAATTTTGGATTTTCTTTGCCTAAAGGTCCAGGCGCTCAAATACTGTCCATAATGACAAACTCTTGTAAAATGACCAAACTACCACAATGTATATATATATTATTTTCCAAACCTACCCCTAATCAAACCATTCTCTCTCTCTCTCCCTCTCTCTCTCTCTCTCTCTCTCCGCAATTTCTCTTTCCCTTCTTCTTTCACTACCAATCACTTTCCCTCACCTTCCGTCGTTCCACCACCACTACCATTACCTCTGCCATGACTTCTCTGTCTTCTCTCTCTTCTCTACCTCCATCAACACTGACACCACCTATAGCTTGCTTTTCGTGCTCCTTTCGGATACTATCAGCCCTATAGTTCGGACTCCCATGGTTTTGAATCTGATTCCACAAGTGTAATGTGAAATAGATAAACACAAACAAGTCCAAATCCGGCAATTCTTTTGGAAAATCAATTTTGAATCAAAATGCCAAAAATGGATTACTTTGCCAGATTACAGAGTTGCCACCTAAATATTTTTAGAAAATTTAGGAAACTCGAGACTCGTGCCAAAGGCCACTTATTTGTCATCACCAAAGTGTTTCGGCTTGGGAATTTAGGTACAAGAGCGGAAAGTCATGAATTGAGCACCCCACTCACTCGATCAAAGATCAGTCTCTACTAATCATGATGTGATTCTTATTTACATTATATGCTCTTGTTTTGATTATTAGGCTAATTTTACTATGTGACGCACACAAGTATAGACTAATTTGCAAAAATTAGAACACTTTGATTTTATGTATGTTTCAAAATTGTTTCGAATATGTACCACTTGAAAAAGTGATCGCATATACACATTAATCAAATCATCCCAATTCAAGCAATTAGCCTTCATCCACAAACATTCAAACAGGTGTATCAATTAAGCACTTAGCCTCATGGTATTAATGCTTGACATGGCAACAATCACACGCATGCGATATGCTAAAGCAATAAATGCTCACCTAGTACTCCAAGGGAAGCCAAACAAAGAAAAAGAATTAGAAAACATGCATGCTTCTAAATAATGCAACATGACTAATGCAACACATGCGATATGCAATTTTAATCGTCTTGGCTACTAAGATGGCATGTGAATCAATTTGATAGCATGCGATTTGAATGCTTTATACATGGGAAATGCTTAGTAAACATGATGTTCTAAACTATCTTATCATAAGCGGGTAAATAAAAAGAAGAAAGACGTAAGTTTGGAAGACATACACACATTATTACATTTTTACCCTCGCACAAGAGGGTCCAAATAAATGCCCTAGCAAATTATTACGAATTAACTAACTATTACAAACCAAATGAAAAAAATTAACTACACTAGCTAATTAGTACAAATTGGCCCTCGCACAAGAGGGTCCGAATAAATGAATTAACTAAGCTATTTAACTAATTATTACAACGGCAAATTTAACTAACTATTCTAGCTAATTAAAGCCACGTTGTATTTCTCAAGCAGATCCACCACCTCTTTCTTGAAGTGTGAGCCGTTATCTGATATGATCTTGTTCGGAACTCCGTACCGGCAGATGATATTGTTTCTGATAAACTTGGCTACATGCGATGCCTTCAAAGACAAAGATAGGATTGAGCTTCCACCCACTTCGTAAAATAGCCAATCGCCACCGGAATGAACTCATGTCCATTTGGCCCTTTGGCGAGACTGCACCAATAACGTCAATTTCCCAGACTGAGAAAGGCCATGGCGAAGTCATATTGTAGAGCTTAGACGGCGGTATGTTCATGGGATTGGCATGGATCTAGCATTTGTGGCATCACCGTACAAAATCAATGCAATCCTCTTCCATGGTTGACCAATAATAATTTTGTCTGAGAATCTTCCGAGCTAGCATTACACCGTTCATGTGTCCTTCACACTGCCCTCCGTGGATAGCCTCCATAAAGTGCTTCGATTCTTCCTCTTCAACACATAGCTTATGCATTCCTAGATGGCCTCTTTTGTAGAGATTAACCCTGCAGATGATATATTGGACGGCCAAATGCCGTATACCCCATTGGTCTTTGGTATTTGCCCCTGGTGGATATGCCTCCTTTTCCAGAAACCAAGGGTTCTTGTCTTGAAACTCATCTATAGCAGCGATGGTCTCATAAGCCGACGTGTATTTCTATTCAATGATGATTGGACCCATCTTCACTCCCAACGGGATGTCTACCATAGAAGATAGAGTTGCCAGTGCATTAGCAAACTTTTTGTTCTCTCTAGGCAGATGTGTAAATGTTAGTTTTTCAAACCTTGGAATCAGCATATCCAGGGCCTGGTGATAAACCTTCATATTCTCTTCTTTGACCTTCCAGTCCACGTTTGCTTGGGAAACAACCAAGTTCGAGTCTCCGATGACGTCCAGCCTTATTGTCCCTAGTTCTAGGGTAGCTTCTAAACCAGCAATACATGCTTCGTATTCTGCTTCATTATTGGACATTTTGAATTGGAGATTGAACGCTAAGGATATATAGGAATCATCGGGTGCTATTAACAACACACCTATCCCATAACCATATTGATTGGACGCTCCGTCAAAGTACATCGCCCACATTTTCTCTTTTACATGCAAAATGTCTTTATCTGGGAATTGGTATTCCACTGCGTCATCTCCTTCTAGCGGGTGGTCTGTTAGGAATTCTGCTACAGCTCTACCTTTAACTGTTTTGCGTGTAACATACTTGGGATCAAATTTGGAGAGAAGAAGCAGCGAACGGGCTAGCCTACCTATAAGTGCTAGTTTCTCAAAGAGATATTTGATGGGATCTAATTGCGAAACCAGGATTATAGAGTGAGCTAACAAGTAGTGCCTCAACTTCCTGGTAGCCCATACCAAGGCTAAGCAAGCTTTCTCCAAGGGAGTATAGCGGGTCTCGTAGTCTAGCATCTTCTTGCTCAAGTAGTAGATGGCTTTCTCTACCCTATCCTCAGATTCCTAAGCGAGCATGCACCTCATGGTTGCATTTGTTACCGATAAGTACAAGATCAAAGGCTTTCTTAGCTCAAGCAGTGACAACACAAGCAGATTCTAGAGGTACTGTTTGACCTGTTCGTAGGCAAATTGACATCGATCGGCCCATCGGAACTTCTTCCCTTTCTTTAGGAGACCAAATAATGGTTCACAAGTCAAGGTTAGTTTTGAAATAAATCATCTTATGAATTGCACTTTACCTAGAAAGACGCGCACCTTATATTTAGTCCTCGGTGGTGGCATTTCTAAGATGGCCTTGATTTTGGAACGATCTACTTCAATTCCCCTCTATGTGATAAGAAATCCCAGCATTTTTCCTGCTGTCACCCCAAAGGTACACTTCTGTGGGTTCAACCTCAATCTGTATTCCCTGATCCATTGAAAGAACTTTTTCAGTGCGGTGTAATGACCTTCTCGCTTTTTGGACTTGACAATCATATCGTCCACATACACCTCAACCTTTTTGTGGATCATATCATATAGAATGGTGGTCATAGCCCTCTAATAGGTAGCCCCAGCATTTTTAAACCCAAACAGCATGACTCGGTAGCAGTATGTATCCTATGGTATGGTGAAAGCCATCTTTTCTCTATCCTTCTGGTTATATCCAGAAAACCCATTCATAAAGGAAAGCAAGGCATGGCCCGTGGTGAAGTCTACCAACTCATCAATATGCGGCAGTGGAAAGTCATCCTTTGGGCTGGCTCTATTCAAGTCCCAAAAGTCGACACAAACCCGAATTCTGCCATCATTCTTCGGCACTGGGACAATATTGGCTAACTAGGTAGAATACTCGGATACTAACAAGAATCCTACATCAATCTGCTTGGTGACCTCTTCCTTGATGTTCAGTGCCCAATCTGGACGAATTATGCATAGCTTCTGCGTAACTAGTCTGGGCCTCAGGGTCGAGAGGGATCTGGTGCTGTACAATCTCAGGATCGATTCCAGGCATGTCTTAGTAGGACCACGAGAAAACATCTTTGAAATCTTTTAATAAAGTGATTAAACGCTCACGTTCCTCCAAAGACAATGTGGACCTGATCTGGACCAAGCGTGGATCCTTCTCAATACCCACATTAATGGCAATGATTTCATTAGAACAAGGTTTAGCATACCTCTCCTCCTCTCTACTAATCAAGTTTTTCAAAGCCAGAGGAATTTCTTCCTCTGTGCTTTCATTAAAATCTTGAAAGTCTTGGTTAATGCAATAAATAAACGGCACAAAAAAGTACACAGAATCTGCAGCAATTTCATTCAAAAGTTTCGGTCCCTCGATTACAATCAACTCACAAGCAAAAGAAAAAGAGGACCTCGACAGGACCTTGGCATTCAGGTTACCACCCCCAAGAATGCCAGACTCAGACCTCCCAAACTAACTTGAATCTGATCTCGACTCCACAGACTTAGTGGAATCAGATTCTGGCTCATCACTCGATTCAGAACTGGAAAGAAAGCCTTCTTCCAGCTGCCAAGTAAGACGTGGTGCCCTTGACACATCCAAAATTCCAGAGGTTGGGTCTACATCCGGTTTTTCCCCAATCATGGAGACAATAAAGTTATCCCCCAAGTTCTCTAGGTCGGTCGCAGGATCTGTTAGGAGATTGGCCAGTGCTGCCCCCACTTCAACCTTACTGTTGTTTGAGTCATCTTCCGTGCTCTGGTTCACTTTGATGTTTGGTTTAGCCCTGTAATAACCCCGATCCGTAATTAAGTACTAATCCGTAATTAAGTGGATAAAATAAATTATGTGTTTATTATGTATTTTGCATGATCTCTGGCTTTCTATCTGTTACTTGTAGAAATATTTGTCTAGAATTCTGCTTTGATATGAAAATTGAAAGCCTTATCGGCATTCGAAATCGGAATTGGTTACATGAATATGTTATTCAGAATTTTTAGAACCATATGGAAAATTTTATTAAAAATTGATTCAGTCTGATTAATTAAGCTGTGTTTGGCAAGCCTTATGTTTTAATTACTGTATATTAACATTACAACTATATAAGTGAGCTCTTAGGCTCATTCTTGAGCTTAAGCATGTTTCATTTGAGTGAAAATTCTGAAATCATATTCTAGAGAGAGGGTGAACTCCATCTTAGAGAGAGAAAGTGTAGAGATTCAAGAAAAAATTGGAGATTTTGCTAGAGTAACTCAAGTTTGTGCTAGAACAAGAGTATTTGAAGGCTCTTGGTGAGCATCTAACCTTTGGGAGTATGTGATTTAGAGTTGAATTCATGAACTATATGAGATTACTTGCATGTTTTTAGTTAAAAAATGCCAAGAAGAGGAAGTAGCTAACATGCATGTATAGCTTTGGCATGATTCTTTAGTTTTGATCATGAATATGTTGTTTAAATTGAGTTTTGAACCTACATTTCACATGCATTCTTGAATTGAGTTAGTTTGAAGTTAACCTCCATGATTTGTAAGCTTTGAAAAAGAATTTGAAGTTGAATGTTTCATACATGGTCTTTGGAGTTAGAATTCTACCATCCATGTTTATAATTATAAATGTCTTGGTGTATGCATGTTTGAATTATCATGTTTTGAACCTTGATTTCATGTTTTGGAAAATAATTTCTTACATGCATGGAGCTTATGAGCTCAAGTTTGTTAAATTCATAAGTTTTAGAGAAAAGAGTTGTATGTTTTACATGCATGAAAGTTTTGGGCCTAATTTTGGTAAATTCATGAGTTTTGAGTAAAAAGAGTTTGTGAAAATCATATATTCATGTTTATGAACAAGTTTTCCAAGTTTATGAACAAGCCATACACGAATTTACCATTGAAATTACATTTGGAAGCTCAAAACTCTGTTTTGGAAAACCCAGATTTTTGAAGGTCGCTCAAGCAAGGGATTTGCCGCTCGAGCGGACATTTCGTGCATCCAGTAGTTTTGCAGGCTATTACAGCTCGCTTGAGCGACCACTTGGACGCTCAAGTGAACCCTTTGTATATTGTTGATCCGCTTGAGCGTAGGAGTTGTAGCTCGAGCATAGATTGAGACCATCTAGTACTTTTTGCAAACAGACCAGTCCGCTCGAGCGACCAAAGGTACGCTCGAGCGGCCAGGCCAAATTCAGCATATTTTTGAAAGGCAGTCAGTGTTCATATTTTTGTTTCCATCCTTTTCTAAGCATATTTAGGCATGATTTGTGAGTCATTTAAGAGTAATGAGCCAAGAAATAACATGAGTGATTGAATTAGGAAATACGAGATAAATCCGAGAATTGATTCGCGTGTTCAAGTCTTAAGTACTGAACTGAATAAGAAAGCTAAGCCATAACGGCCATGTGAACATGTGTAATGATAAGATGTGTTTCTGTTATGTGCATCTGTGTTTGTAGGTCAACGTTCGAGGATTGACCGTTTACGGGAGCCCACTATGAGTAACATTTTTGTAAAGATATGTTCATATGAATTATGTTCCAAATGTGATTTGTTAAGTTATGATTTATAATATGATATTGTTTACGTGAACGAATGTCCCGTGTTGAAATTTATTATGGCATCCATAGATAGTCCCAAGTCATGGGGGACGGCATGTTAATGCGGGTCCATGACATGTATACGATTACGAGATCTCGTTAGCCACTTCATTGTGGTGATATGCGTTTAATCGGTATCCAGAACCGATTACTCTAGTCGAAAGACGTTACACGATGTGTTTTATGGGATGTACCATTATTATGTTCAGATATGAGAATGATTATGTTATGATTTGTCTTATGTTTATGAAATGTTCGGAATTCATTCACTAACTCCTTTACCTTAATGTTATTCACTGGGCTTTAACTCACTGTGTGTATATATATGTATAGGTGAGCGTTTTGGAGATCGAGCCTGAAGGCTTTTGTTGGATCCGTGTTCTGTTGTCAGCCAACCACTGTGCCTCGCGTGGAGGTTCTAGAAGTGTCATGTATTTTGAGTTTTGGTTATCTATGTATATCAGATGTCGTTTGTTTTTCGTTGGTTGTATTTAAGATGCTATAATATGTGTGGGTGTAATGTAAGAATGACTTTTGGATATGTACATAAAGGGTTTTAAATATTCTGTTTCATGTAAGTCAACACAGCTCATTGGACAACTATATTTATGTCTTTGCTTCCGCTAGCCCCTTATTTATGTTGATATGTTTTAGAGGCCTTCGGTAATCCATGGATTACTGGCCGGTTACGACGCTAAACCTATAGAGACAACTTTGGGTCGTGACAAGCCCTTTCTCCATCACTGTCCTACAACTGTAGATATCTATTTTACTAACTATTAGTAATAAAAATGGTTCAAGGTTCAAAGTTAACCACTTCCCTTGATCAATTCCATGATAGGGAAAGGTTTTTGTTGGTCTTTAGTTTCACTTATTGAGATTGTATCCCTTGGTTCATAAGTCATCACGCAATGAATTTGTGGTGATTGATGGCTTGCGAATCAAGTCTACCCCTCCTTTGAGCTATTTGATGATACAAAGAGGCAGGGTGGACAAACATCCCCTGAAAATGCTCTATTTATTATCTGTTGCAACAAGGCAGTACCACAAACTAGTGGCTGGCCGGCCATTTTTTCTGTATGACCGACCACTTTTTCTGGCCAACCAGCCACTTTTTTTTTTGCAGCCCAGCAGTGTCCCTTTTTCCTACAAAATAGAGCAGAGGTTGAAGCAAAATAGTGCAATTTTCTGACTACAAAACAGCACCCTTTTGGCAGCAAAACAGAGGCATTTTTGGGGTGGAAACTGCCTTCATGCATGAGCATTCCTTACTTCTCGGGGCTGATTCATATTCTTAATTGAATCAACTAAGTAATTACAACGCATCATTTTTGGGACTTCAAAACATCATTTTTAGACTCTGAAAACCTCTAAAATTTAGTAGTAAAAAGCTCAAAAAAGGTTGATGAAGAGATAGGAAACACAAGGGTAAAAGCCTAGGAAGCAAGGTTCAAAAAAGGATGGTCAACCCCTCTACCTTTAATGTTTTAGCCCATATATACAAGTGAAAAATAATACAAAAACAGAATAAATGGTGGAAAATAAATAGAGGAAAGAAGCTTGGAGTTATACCTCTCGAAGAAGAGTGACCTTTTAGTTATGAACCACAAATTCCATACCCTCAAGAGCTGAAACTCAAGCTTGAGAACCTCAGCAAGGAACCTTAGCAATTAGGTTTAGGACGTGTAGAGAGAGAGTGTGTAAGTTGCAAGATAGAGAGAGAGAGAGAGAGAGAGAGAGAGAGAGATTTTTGGGAATTTTCCTTCTTCAATTTTTTCTAACCGTAATTTATGAGAGAGGGTCATCTATATATAGAAATATATGAGACTATCTCGGAAATATCCATACAGACACAGCTAGTGCAATGCATGCACCTGTGGAGACAGCTAGCACAGCTGGCAAAAAGATCTATTTTTTACACAAGTGGCCAGCCGGCCACTAATAGTGTACGGCCGGCCACTAGTGGGTCTGTAGGCCTCTGAGAAGTCAGGCTTGAAAAAAAAGTTGTTGTGGTTCAAAAATGATGTAAGGCTTGTAGGTTTATGTGGCTCAAATCCGAGGCTTTTGACTGAGGAAATCAAGCATTGGACAAGCGTGTGCATTCATCATTGGGTGATCAATCAGTGGAGCCTAAGTCATAAGGGTAGTCAAAAGTGGTGTCTACACCACCATAACAGAGCAATCACGGCCTACTACCTCTACCTTAATGCAGCCGTCAATCGCATCTTCTCCGTCGCCTACACGGTTGTCAGTCGCTCCCTCCTTCTCCATCTCTCTTTCTCTCTCTCTCTCTCTCTCTCTCCTAAACACCCACCGCACCACATCTTTGTCTTCAGATCTGGACTTCGTCACTACCTCATATATGGTTGCTTTGCCTCTTCACCGTGGTGGATTTGTCATCAAATTTCAAACCCAAGCCCATCGGCGGTAGTGGTGTTATGCCTAGGAGGCAGAAAACAATCACACATAAACACAGAAGTAAAAACACACAAGTATTTATGTGGTTCGACAAATCACCTATGTCCACAGGCAGCGGAATTCACTAAATTTGGAACAAAGAATTACACACTCTCTTGTTATCTCTCTGCTCTCTGTATTCTTTCTTTAACTCACCACACTTGAACCTCTCCTATTCATTACCCTTTTATAGATACAATGGGAAAACCAAAGTCTCCATAGCCATCGACAGGCCACGGACAACATTTACAACAACCACCAACAAGATCTGAAGATCAGCCACCCTACCATGGAGTAGCTTGGCTAAATCTTTAGCCGAAAACTTCAGCTCTTTCATTTGTTTGAAATTAGCAGCTATTGTTGACTTTGGCGAATCAGAGCCAATTTTCAACAAATTTCCACCTTGGCGAGGATTCTCCATCCAACATAGTGATCAATCAACATTGTCATGCACCCGAAGGTGCTCAATTCCGAGAGATGTTGACCAAGTCCAAACAATGTTGGAACTTGATCCCAGAAACCACTTTGGTGAGAATATCGGCTGAATTATCTGCAGTACTAATCTTTTGAAGCAGAATATCCCCTTTATTCACAATTTCTAGGACAAAATGGAAACGGACATTAATGTACTTGGTGCGGGAATGATGAACATGGTTCTTTGCCAAACAAATGGCACTTTGACTGACGCAGTACACCTCAATATGCTTCTGAACAATACCCAAGTCCTCAATCAACCCATGTAGCCAAATAGCCTCCTTAAATGCTTCTGTCATTGCCATGTACTTTGCCTCTATAGTAGACAAAGCCACCGTTGACTGAAGTGTTGACCTTCAATTCATCGGCTTTTTAGCAAGCGTAAATAAATACCTTGTTGTTGACCGATGTTTGTCCAAGTCACCAGCATAATTTGAATCCACATATCCAACCAGATTCTATCCGAATCTATGATCTCTCTCGAACTTCAAACCCATATTAATTGTGCCATATAAGTACCTCAAGATCTACTTCACTTCCTGTCAATGACTTTTTCTTGGATCATGTATATATTTGCTTACCGTACTCACATCATGTGAGATGTCAGGCCTTGTACAAACCATAGCATACATTAATACACCAACTGCATTTGCATATGGAACATGCGCCATATGCTTCCGTTCTTCTTTTGTGCGTGGAGACATCAAAGCACTAAGCTTGAAATGAGGGGCCAATGGTGTACTTGCAACTTTTGTTTTCCCATTTATGCCAAATCTATTTAACACCTTTTTTTTATACTAGTTTTGCGTCAGACAAACCGTGCCCTTCTTCTTGTCTCTTTTGATCTCCATGCCAAGAATTTTCTTTGCTTCGCCAAGATCTTTCATTTCGAACTCTCCTACCAACTGTGCCTTGAGTTTAGTAATCTCCACATTGCTCTTAGATGCAATCAACATATCATCTACATATAAGAGCAAATAGATGAAGGAACCATCAGAAAGCTTACAAACATATACACAATGATCATACTGGCTTCTTGTGTATTTCTTTTCCGTCATGAACTGATCAAATCTTTTGTACCACTATCTCGGGGATTGCTTCAACCCATACAATGATTTCTTCAGCTTACAGGCCCAATTCTTTTTTCCAGCAACTTTGAAACCATCTAGCTGGGACATGTATATCACCTCTTCAAGATTTCCATGTAAGAAGGCAATTTTGACATCGAGTTGGGCGAGCTCGAGATCAAACTGTGCAACCAAAGCTAGCAAGATACGAATAGACGTGTGCTTCACAATATGTGAGAATACCTTATTGTAGTCTATTCCTTCCTTTTGGGTATAACCTTTAGCTACTAATCTAGCTTTGAATCTGATGTTGTCTCTTTCTGGGATGCCTTCCTTTTTGGTGTAAACCCATTTACACCCAATTGCTTTCTTGCCCATTGGAAGTTACACCAACTCCCAAGTCTAGTTCTTATGGAGTTACCCGATCTCTTCATCCATAGTCTCCTTCCACTTGACACTTTCTGCATTCTACACGGCTTCTCTAAAAGTGCACGGAACATTGTCATCAATGATTGGAAGTGCATAGGCTACCATATCAGCCATCTAACCAGGTTGCTTAGTAACCCTTTTTCCTTTTCTGATTATAATGGGTTCTGACTATTGTGGGGCTTCTTGAAATGGATCTTTATTCTCATCTGAACTCTCTTCAGGATCTTTTTCAAAGCTATCAACAGAAACTTCTTTAGGATTGTTAACTGTCCGAATAGTCTTTGCTGGAGTCTCAAACTCCACTTGCACTGACTTCTTCAATGCTTCCTCATTCTCTTGAGGATTTGGCTGCTTCAACATTGTAGACTCATCAAAGGTAATGTCTCTTTTAGTGATAATTTCCTTTGATTCAAGGAACCAGAGTCTGTATCTCTTGACACAGTCACTAGAGCCCAAGAAGACAGCTTTCTTGGCTCTAGGATCCAACTTAGATTCTGTAACATGAAAATAAGTTGGACATCCGAAGATACGTGGCTGATCATAATCAGTAGCTGGCACTCCTGACTATACCTCTATGGGAGTCTTGCCGTCTAGTGCTGTAGCAGGTAATTTTTTGACAAGATGACAAGTAGAGTTCAATGCCTCGCCGCAAAAGGCCTTGCTCAATCCTGAATATGATAGCATACACCGAACTTTCTCCACCAAAGTATGGTTCATGCATTCTACAACTCCATTTTATTGCGGCATTCCACTAACTGTGAAATGTCTCACTATCCCTTCGCTTTGGCAAACTTCAAAGAAAGGATCTGATGTGTATTCACCACCATTATCGGATCTAAGCTTCTTGATTTTCTTGCATGTCAAGGTTTCAATCATTTTCTTCCATATAAGAAAGATGTCTAACACTTCATCTTTGTGCTTCATTGTAGGAAAGCAGCAGATATTTCGATTCGCCCAAACCAACCGAACCGAACTAATCCGCCTCATTTTGGACGAATGCGTGATGACAAGCGGACGATTGCGGATTGATTTTTTCCAATTTGCCTAATTTTGGACAGATAGCAGATTTGAGGTTCCTTTAGCCACAACAAAACTGCCAAATTGTGAGCACCCCCCTAGTAATTTGTAAGACTTTGTATTTTCAATTAAAAAAGAGTTTTGATATTATGTTGTGTTATCAATTTGGAAATCCTTTTATCAAATGGCAAGGGTTAATATTTGATATTTTTTGTGTGAAAACATAGGGCTTAATTTTGTCATTTTTTCAAAAAATCAAATTAAATAGTTTTTGAATAGAAAAAAATAATGGAATAGTTTTGATAATGTATGATTTTCTTATATGTATTTATTATTGGTATTTGACAATTTACTTGATAATCTTTTAGTTATGTTGAGTTGGATTATTATCCAAAAAAATTTGTTAACAAATTGTTGTATTATGTTCAAAATTTGTGGAAGTTTAAACTGCCAAGTAGATTCGCATCCATCCGCCAATCTGCTAATCCGCTTAATCCGTATCCATCAATTCGGCAGATGGATGCGGATTTATTTTTCCAATTCGCCCATTCGACGGACAGATGGCAGATTAGAAATTCCCTAGCTGCAACCGAACCGCGAACACCCCTACTTCATTGTGTAAACCCAGACTCTCCTTGAGAAATCATCAATGAACGACACAAAGTACTGTTTACCTCCTAAAGAAGCATTTTTGGAAGGACCCCATACGTCGATGTGAACATAGTCTAGAATCCCTTTGGTACGATGAATAGCGGTACCAAACTTGGTTCTTGTTTGCTTGCCTAATACACAATGCTCGCAAAACTCAAGTTTCTCTATCTTGGCGCCTTTCAAATGGCCTTACTTTACGAACCCTCATAAAGCCTTTTCTCTAGTATGCCCAAAGTGCATATGCCAAAGTCTGGAAGTGTCTGACGCATCATCCTCTGAATTGGTGGAGACAACCACTCTCCCTATGACTATAGATGTAACAACCCTAAACTATGATTAGCCACTAAACCATGTTTAAGAATGCTTAATGAGAAATTAAGATGAAATTCTGAATTAATTGCATGAGTGTTGCATTATTTGTGTTTCTATCTGTCTATCGTAAAAAGATCAGTTTGTGTTTCTATTTTGTTCTGCAAATTGAAGAACTTATCAGCATCTGATCACGAAATTGACTTGGTATATGTGTTATTTTGAATTTTTAGGAAATTATGGTAGGTTTAATTTAAATTCGATTCGAAACCAATTAAATTAGAATAATTAATGCCAATATGATTAGCTTAAGCCAAGGTTAATTAAACACCACTAACCAAGCCTATATAAGGCTTAAGTTGATTAAGGAGCATGACTCACACTCTCATTTTATCATCTTTGAGGGAACAAAATGTAGAGAGAGAGAAAAAGAGAGAGGGGGGAATAAGAGATTGAGCTCAACTAGGAGAATTCTTGGAGAATCAACCCTTTGAATTCACACCTTAGGTATGAACATTTCCCTTAAATCTTGGAAATAAGGTACATAGGAAGTGAATTCATGAGTTATGTAGGAATATTTACATGAAATTGGAGAGAATAAGTTAGAATTATGTCACTCATGGAAGAAATAAGCTAATTATATACGTGCATGCATAATTCATGGATTTTGAGTTTTGATTTCAACAAATTCTTACATGCAAGGACCTATTTTTGTTTAATTGTGGGAGCTTATTGTGGTTTTGCACCTTAACACTTCATTTGTACATGTTTGGGAAGATTTGAGTTCATGATAACACATGCATGATGTGTGTTCATATAATTCAAGTTTGTTTTGAAGAATTGACTTGCTTTTGGGCATTGATTTTGTGTAATGATCTCTAACTCATGATGTTTTCCAAGTTTACACAAGTTTCCTTAAGTTATTGGCCAAAAAGAACATAATTTGCAGCTTTGGGGTTGAGTTTTGAAGCTTGAAGGCAAATTTGGAAATTCCAAAAATTTGCCTCTCCGCTCGAGTGACAGATTGTGCGCTCGAGCGACCACTCTTAATTTTGCACTTCTACTCTAGAGAACAAAGGTTGGCTTGAGCATAAAATGCGTGCTCCTAGAGGTTTATAAGTTTTGCAGACCGCTCTAGCGACTGTCGAGCAAAGAAATCACACAACCAGTACTTTTGCAAAGGTTTACAAATCGCTCGAGTGACCGAAGTTGCACTCAAGCAACCATGCTTATTTTGCACATCCGCTCAAGCGAAGGAAGCTACGCTCGAGCGAGAACCCTATTTTCAGCAAATTTACCTAAGTGTTGAACAGCATGTTTTAGCATTCTCATTGCATCCTAGGCATTCCTAAGCCATGATTAAGACACAATAATGAGGATAAGACTTAAAAACACACTAAGAATGAAACAAAATAAGTTAAGTACGATCCAAGTGTATGTTTCAGTATATGTATATGTTATGTTTGTGTAGGTCACGCGTCATGAGCTATTGATCCATTGGTTACTATCAAAGCTATCTGTGAAGTTATCTGTGAGTAATAACTTAGTAAAGCTATGTTTGATATGAAATACTTTCTAAACATTATGATGTGATATGAACTATCTTTGAATGATACAACAGGCTATTTTGTGATTCCATGAATGATGATCCATATCTTTAAAATGTATTTGTGGTATCCTTAACAGAGGCCCTCACCCAGGGAACATAATACTGTGGCTTATGGTCATGAGGCCCTCGCTCGGGGGAAAACATACTATGGCCCAGGCCCTCGCCCAGGAGAAACAACACCGTAGCCCATGTATGAGATATATTACTCGATACCGGAGGTTCCTTCATGGAACTTGATATGCTTGACCAAGGAGATATGTTAATGCTAATGGAAGTACCACACATGATTTGAACACATATATGAACATGACTATGTTTTTTCTATGACTATGCTTATCTCTCTAATTAATATGATACGAAACTAGACATCATTCATTAAAATCTTTACTCTATTATTATTCACTCGACTTTCACATACTATTTATTATATTTATGTAGTGACTAGGCGTGTGACTAGGCTTAGAGTTGATGACCTAGAGTCTCTGTTTTGTCGGCCAACCATTGTGCCTCCCGAGGAGGTTCCAAAAAGAGTTTAGTGGTCGAGTTTTGTAAGCCAAAACATAAGCTTAAGACTTTTGTTGTTTTGTGACCAGTACTTTTGTTCTATTTTGTGTATAATGATAAGGTTAGATGGATGTATATGACGTTATATATGTATATATATGTCTGCTCGAAAAGAGTTCATGCTCACAAGGTTTTAAATTATTTGTCCAATGTATGTCTGCACAGCTCTATGGACTATATATGTTTCTATATTTTCTTCCGTAGCCCCATTACGTGATAATCTGTTTAGAGGCCTTTGGTAATCTAAGGATTACTGGCCGGTTACGACGCTAAACCTATAAGGGCAGCTTTAGGTCATGACAGAGTGGTATCAGAGCACGTGTTATACCGCACATAAAAGTCCATATGAGCTATAGGATGTCCTAGACAAGAATTAGGGGCATTTCATTTGCATGTGCGAGTGTTTGTGTTAGTTTTTATAATTATGAAAATTGAATCTGAACATGAACTCACAAAATTGAAACAATTGAACTATGATTGAATATGCTGAATATTGCGAAAAGAATTGTTTTGCTTATGTTTATTATTGTCTTGTTTATCTATAGTTTGGAAAATACAAGTGATGGAACAGCCGAATCTTCTGAGGCTCAAATGAGCCGAATGGAACAAATGCTCGCAACCCTAACTGAAGCAATGATACAGCAGCAAAGATGATAACCTCCACCTCCTTCGCTTCCGTCGCCTCCTCCTGTCCAAGTTGAACCGGATAACAATGATATTATAAATCTGACTCAGAAGTTCATGAAGATGAAACTGCCGACTTTCTTGGGAGGTATAGAACCATTAAAGGCAGAGACATGGCTACTTGAAATGGAAAAATTGTTTGAAGTGTTTCCTTGCTTTGAGACTCAGAAAGTTCTATTGGCCACCTATACCCTAAAAGATGAAGCTCGAAGATGGTGGTTGTTAATCCGAACTAATAAAGGAAACATGACATGGACTCAATTTAACAAGATCTTGTACGACAAGTATTTTCCTTAGTACTTTCGGGACCGAAAGGTTTCTAAATTCCAAGAACTCAAGCAAAGCAACATGTCTGTAGCAGAATATGAGGCTAAATTCACGAAATTAGCTCATTTTGCTCCTCATATGGTAGATACAGACTATAAGACGGCTTAGAAATTTTAGGGGGGGATTAGATTTGTATGTGTTTGATCGAGTAGGCGTCCTGAAGTTGCCTACATATGTGGAAATACTTGATAGAGCATTGATAGAAGAGGCCACTCTAGTAGCAAAGAAACAAGCTAAAGCTCCAACAATTTAATCGAAGGGTAAAAGATCCGGATTCAATTTCAAGAATGGTCGGTCATTTTCAAAGAAGCAAAACATGGGATCCTCCAATAGTTCGAGTCAAAGTAGTAGAACTATTCTAGTTTGCCCCAATTATGGAAGGAAGCATAGGGGAGTGTGTTACCGTGCATTTGGAGCCTGTTACCAGTGTGGCAAAGTTGGCCATATGATGAAAGATTGTCCACTTGGGTCTGAGAATGCCAATCGCCATACAACAGGTTCAGCTGGATCTGCCTTTGCAACGAGGTCAAATGCCAGAACTAATGCCAGAGGTAACACTAGAAATGAGATGTTAAGGCAAGGAAGAGTGTTCGCACTAGTGCCTAGAGATGTACAAAACACCGAGTCTGTGGTGTCAGGTATAATTTCCATCTATGCCCAAAATACATATGTCTTGATAGATTTTGGTTCTACACACTCATCTGTGTCACATGCCTTTTCTCGAAAATTAACTAGACTTTTAGAACCCATGAATTATTTATTGTTTGTATCTATGCCATCTGGAAGTTCTATGGTACGTAGATATGTTTATCCGGCATGTGAAATTGTGATTGGTAATGTGCCATTGTATGCTGATTTATTGCCATTGGTATTGATTAATTTGACTGCATATTAGGTATGAACTAGTTAACGAAGTATTATGCAACTACTGACTGTGTGAATAAATCTATTGTGTTTTGTCCATCTAGTTTACATGAATTTGTGTTTGCTGGGAATGGGGTAGTTCCTCCCCCATATTTGATTTCTGCCATGAAAGCTGTGAAATTGCTTAGGAAGGGATGTAGGGGTTATATGTGTTGTGTTTTGACTGAATCTTCTGATAGACCTAATGTGGAAACTATTCCTATTATTTATGAATTTCCAGATGTGTTTCCGAATGAGTTGTCTGGGGACTTAATTGATAGAGAGATTGAATTCACCATTGATGTAATACCTGGAACACAACCAATTTCCAATCCCCATATAGAATATCAACTTCTGAATTGAAAGAATTGAAAACTCAACTTCAGAAATTGTTAGACAAGAAGTTTATCCGCCCGAGCACGTCACCTTGGGATGCTCCAGTTTCTTTGTCAAGAAGAAAGACAAATCTTTAAGGTTGTGTATAAACTATCAGGAATTGAACAAAGTGACTATTAAGAACAAATACCCATTACCTCGAATAGATGACCTATTTGACCAACTCCATAGGGCACAAGTGTTCTCCAAGATAGACCTTAGATATGGGTATCACCAGCTAAAAGTTAAAGCAGAAGACATAGAGAAAACTGCATTCAAAACCAGATACGGGCACTAAGAATTTTTGGTAATGCCATTTGGGGTAACAAATGCACCTGCAGCATTTATGGACCTAATGAATAGGGTTTTCAAACAATTTCTTGATGAATTTATCATTGTATTTATTGATGATATATTGATTTACTCCAAAAGCAGGAAAGAACATGAAAATCATCTGAGAACTGCATTACAGATTTTGAGAGGAAAGAAGTTATATGCAAAAATTTTCAAATGCGAATTCTGGCTTGACAGCGTAGCGTTTCTGGGACATGTGATCAACAAGGATGGTGTATCAGTGGACCCACAGTGTGACAACCCTACTCTGTGTTATGCTAATTAATCTTAAATGCGCTTATAATTATACGCTTGATATGATTTTGAGTGCTAAATATATGATTATATGTATTTCTTAATTTGTATTTGTTTACTGTAGGAAAATCTGTTCGTTTTTCTATTATAAAATCTAAATTGAAGGCTATAGAGGCGTTACAAAGTGAAATTGTTTGTACCATTGTGATTAGCATAATTTTTAGAGCCTATGGTGAAATTTAATTAAAATTTGATTCGGATCAAAATAATTAGATTAAGTTGATTAAATTAAGCATAATTACTTAGCCTTAATCAAATTTGATTAGGCAAGCATATATAAGTGACCTTTATACACTTGAGTTTATTCCTTGGAGCTCAAAATCTAAAATACACCTCTAGAGAGAGAGAGAGAGAGAGAGCCAAATTTAGAGAGAGAGGGCTTATCCTTGAAGATTTTTGCAAAGGAGCTCAAGAACTAGATGGATTAGCTCAAGACTTAGCTATAATTGGAAGGATTGGAGCTTCTAGGTGAGTAACCAACCCTTAATCCATGAGTTTAAGCCTAAAATTATGTGAATTCAAAGAGAATTGGTAATCAAGAACAAGATTTGAATGGTGTATGATGAATTTGAAGTCAATATCTCCATGCATGCAGAGAATTGCCATGAATGTACAAAATCATGAAGAATTGAATACCAAATCACACATGCATGCATAATTTTGTTGAGGTTCATGATTTTGAGCATCATTTGTACTATTTGAAATGGAATTAGAGTCAATAATTTACATGCATGCAAGAGTCATAAAGGTATGAAGCTTGATTGCCATTTGGTTTCAAATTACCTTTGTTCACATGATAGACAATGTTTTTCCATGTTTTGGTTTGGACCTTTGGGGGTGTGTTTTGAACTTGAAACACAATTCTGGAAATTCCAGAATTCGACCTGTCCACTCGAACGATGAAAGTCTTGCTCGAGCATGAAAAATTAGCTTCTAGAAGTTTTGCAGAGATTTATACGGTGGCTTGAGCGGCCAAACTCGCGCTCGAGCAAACCCTGTTTTGCAAGACTTCTCACTCGAGCATCAGATTTCTCGCTCGAGCGTAAAATTCATGCAACCAGTACTTTTACAGAGTTTTGCAGGCCACTCGAGTGACCAAAACTGTGCTCGAGCGAAGAGCCTTGTTTCAGAAATTTTGAAAAGTTATTTTATGTATCGTTTTCCATTCTCTTTCGTTTTTAAGAACTCTTAGGCATGCATTGAACATTGTAAATGAATTAAAAGGATAAGAAAGAGGCCTGAGAGAAATAAACAAATTAAGAATGGATTGAATCGCTTGTGACCTAATATGTTATGAAATGTGTAGGGTCAAGTGCAAGGGCAAATCCATTGACAGAACACTGTGAGTAATATCTTAGTAGAGATATTTTCAAGTATACTACTTTCCAAATGCTTACTTCTGTATAAGTTTCATGGATTTGTTAATTTGAATTGTGAACGAGAATTTGTTATGCCAATGAATGAATTGGGCCCAAAGTCGTCTGACATAAATGAATTGGGCCCGAGGCCGTCTAACATGAATGAATTGGACCTGAGGCCGTTTGATATGTTCGTTAAGAATTTCATTCATGTAACTTCTTTATTTTGATATTATTCACTGGGCCTTCACTCACTCTCATTTATATGTATGTAGGTGAGCAAAGAGATGTCTAAACCCAGCCTTAGTGGAGGATGTGAGAGAAATCCAAGTTTTTGTGAAGTTAGCCCGAACGTCTTACGCACGAGACTTTGTTTTTGTTCTTTTGTTTACCCTTTTTGCTACCTTGGTGAATACATTGGATCACTTATATATATAAACTTTTGTTTGGCTAACTACATGTTTGAAGTTCCTGGATGTACAAGATGTTACAAGATATTAATTCTGTCTATATGTGTGAGTTATTATGGAATGCTTTTGAATTAATTTTTGCTATGCCATATAAGCACAGCTCATTGGACAAAATTTTTAAGTCTGCTTTCGTTTGGCCCCTTTATTTCTATTGAGACATGTTTAATAAAGAATGAGGCCATAGGTAATCTCATAATTACTAGCCGATTATGACCTTAATCCATAGGGGCGGGTTCGGGTCATGACACACAGAAAATTGAAGCCATTGTGGACTGGCCAAGACCGACCAATGTGTCAGAAATTAGAAGTTTTCTGGGACTTCTTGGCTACTATCGCAGATTTGTGAGAGACTTCTCTAAGCTCGTCATGCCATTGACACAATTGACCCAAAAAAATGTACCATTTGATTGGATTGATCAGCGAAAATCAGCCTTTCAAGAACAAAAAACTAGATTGGTAACTGCACTAATTCTGACATTGCCCAATGGAACCGAATGAGTTTCAGATTTATAGTGATGCTTCCTACAAAGGCTTAGGATGTGTGTTAATGTAAAATGGGAAGGTGATTGCCTATGCTTCTCGACAACTCCGCCCACATGAAAAAAATTACCCAACTCATGACCTTGAATTGGTAGTGGTGGTTTTTGCATTAAAAATTTGGAGCCATTATCTATATGGAGTGCCTTGTGAAATATATACAGATCATAAAAGCTTGAAATATTTCTTCACCCAAAAAGAACTGAACATGAGACAAAGGAGATGGTTAGAGTTGATTAAAGATTATGTCTTGCAGATTTTGTACCATATGGGAAAAGCCAATACTGTTGCAGATGCCTTGAGTAGAAAGTCAATTGGGAATTTGTCATGTTTACTCACTGGTCAAAAGGACTTGATATGCGACCTAGAAAGAAATGAAATTGAAATTCTGCTATGGAAATAGGATGAAATTCTGGCCACTATTGCTACCCTGCCTGCAATAATTGAAAAGATTAAAGAGAAACAGCTTGAAGATGAGTCTTTGTGGAAGATTGTCAATGAAATTGATTCAAGACCGAGGCCCGGATTTGTGTCTGAAAAAAATGTGTTGAAATTTCAGGACAAATTGTGTGTACTAGATTGTTCAGAATTGAGAAAATGTATTATGACTGAAGCCCATAATTCCAAATTTGTTATGCATCCATGAAACACAAAGACGTACCATGACTTGAAACAAAACTTATGGTGGCCTAGAATGAAGAAAAGTATTGCTGACTATGTGGCTAGATGTTTGCATTGCCAACAAGTTAAAGCTGAACACCAATGACCCGCTGCATTACTTCAACCACTTCTAGTACCAGAATGGAAATGGGAGCATATTACGATGGACTTCATTGTTGGATTGCCTCGCTCCTCCCGAGGTATGGATTCTATTTGGGTCATTGTTGATCGTTTAACTAAATCTACTCACTTTTTGCCTGTCAAATCTTTGTATAATGCGGATAAGTTGGCTAATTTGTATGTAAATGAGATTGCGAAATTGCATTGAGTTCCAGTGTCCATAATATCTGACAGAGATCCCAAGTTTACTTCGAGATTCTGGCAGAGTTTACAACAAGCCTTGGGGACTGAACTGAGACTAAGCAGTGCTTATTACCTACAGACAGATGGCCAATCTAAACGAACCATTCAAACCTTGGAAGATATGCTCATAATGTGTGTGTTAGATTTCCAAGGAAATTAGGAGACTTACTCACCATTGGCAGAATTTGTGTACAATAATAGTTACCATTCGAGTATCGAGATGGCCCCTTATGAAGCGTTGTATGGTAGAAAATGTCGTTCTCCGATTTGTTGGGCCGAGGTAGGTGACAAACCTTTATTGGGATCGGAACTTGTGCAAGAAATGACTGAAAATGTGAAATTGATTCAACAGAGATTAAAAACTGCACAAAGTCGCCAAAAGAGTTATGTAGATGTCGGAAGAAGAGACAAAGAATATGAAGTCGGGGATCACTTGTTTATCAAAGTGACTCCAATGAAAGGGCAAACTCGGTTTGGTGTAAAGGGTAAGTTAGCACCGAGATATGTTGGGCCATACGAGATCCTTGAGAAAATCAACCCAGTGGCGTATTGGGTAGCCTTATCGCCAATCATGGAACATATGCATAATGTTTTTCATGTTTTGATACTTTGGGAATATTTAAGAGATCCACTCCATGTAATTGAGCCGACCCATGTGCTTCTAAAAGATGATTATATGTACAAAGAGAGGCCAATTTAGATTGTGAATCGTAGAATCAAAAGATTGAGTAACAAAGAAATACCATTAGTGAAGTTGATTGGCAAAACCATAGAGGGACTTATGCAACTTGGGAGACTGAAGAAGACATGATGAAGAGATACTCTAATTTATTCCCTTTGGATCCGATATTCTTCCAAAACGAAAGTAATTCGAGTTTGGAGGACCAAACTCTTTTGAGGGGGAAAGACTATAACAACCACGAACTATGACTAGCCACTAAACCATGATTAAGAATGATTAATGAGTAATTAAGATGAAATTATGAATTAATTGCATGAGTGTTGCATTATCTGTGTTTCTATCTGTCTATCGTAGAAAGATCTATTTATGTTTTTATTTTGTTCTACGAATTAAAGGCCTTATTAGTATCCGATCACGAAATTGACTTGGTATATCTGCTATTTGAAATTTTTAGGAAATTATGGTAGGTTTAATTTAAATTCGATTCGGAACAAATTAAATTAGAATAATTAATGTAAATTTGATTAGCTTTAGCCAAGGTTAATTAAACACCACTAAGCAAGCCTATATAAGGCTTAAGTTGATTAAGGAGCATAACTCCCACTCTCATTTTATCATCTTTGAGGCAACAAAATGTAGAGAGAGAGAGAGAGAGAGAGAGAGGGAAGAAGAGATTGAGCTCAACAAGGAGAATTGTTGGAGAATCAAGCTTGAACCCTTTGAATTCACACCTTAGGTATGAACATTTCCCTTAAATCTTGGAAATAAGGTACATAGGAAGTGAATTCATGAGTCATGTAGGAATATTTACATGAAATTGAAGAGAATTAGTTAGAATTATGTCAATCATGGAAGAAATGAGCTAATTATATACACGCATGCATAATTAATGGATTTTGAGTTTTGATTTCAACAAATTCTTACATGCAATGACCTATTTTTGTTCAATTATGGGAGCTCATTGTGGTTTTGCACCTTAACACTTCATTTGTACATGTTTGGGAAGACTTGAGTTCATGATAACACATGCATGATGTGTATTCCTATAATTCAAGTTTGTTTTGAAGAATTTACTTGCTTTTAGGCCTTGATTTTGTGTAATGATCCATAATTCATGATGTTTTCCAAGTTTACACAAGTTTTCTTAAGTTATTGGCCTAAAATAACATAATTTGCAGCTTTGGGGTTGAGTTTTGAAGCTTGAAGGCAAATATGGAAATTTCATAAATTTGCCTCTCCGCTTGAGTAATAGATTGTGCGCTCAAGCGACCACTCTTAATTTTGCACTTCCACTGGAGCAAACAAAGCTTGGCTCGAGCGTAAAATGAGTGCTCCTAGAAGTTTATAAGTTTTGCAGACCACTCGAGTGACAAGAGTTGTGCTCGAGTGAAGACCCCAGTCTCACGCTCGAGCGACCGTCGAGCAACCGTCGAGTGAAGAAATCACACATCTAGTACTTTTGCAAAGGTTTACAAACCGCTCAAGTAACCGAAGTTGCGCTCGAGCGACCACGCTTATTTTGCACATCGACTCGAACAAAGGAAGCTACGCTCGAGCGAGGACCCTATTTTCAACAAATTTACCTTAAGTGTTGAATAGCATGTTTTAGCATCCTCATTACATCCTAGGCATTCCTAGGCCATGATTAAGACACAATAATAAGGATAAGACTTAGAAACACACTAAGAACAAAAAGAAATAAGTTAAATATGATCCAAGTGTGTGTTTCAATACATGTATCTGTTATGTTTGTGTAAGTCACGCGCCGTAAGCTATTGATCCATTGGTTGCTATCAAAGCTATCTGTGCAGTTATCTGTGAGTAATAAGTTAGTAAAGCTATGTTTGATATGAAATACTTTCTAAACATTATGATATGATATGAACTGTCTTTGAATAATACAATAGGCTATTTTGTGATTCCATGAATGATAATCCATATCTTTGAAATGTATTTGTGGTATCCTTGGCAGAGGCCCTCGCCTAGGGGACATAATACTATGGCTTATGGTCATGAGGGCTTCGCTGGGGGAAACAATACCGTGGCCCACGTGTAAGATATGTTACCCAGTACCGGAGGTTCCTTTATGAAACTTGATATGCTTGACCAAGGAGATATGTTAATGCTAATGGAAGTACCATACATGATTTGAACACGTATATGAACATGACTCTGTTTTTTATATGACTATGCTTATCTCTCTGATTAATATGATACGAAACTAGACATCATTCATTAAAATCTTTACTCTGTTATTATTCACTAGGCTTTCGCTTACTATTTATTATATGTATGTAGGCAACTAAGCACGTGACCAGGCTCAGAGTTGTTGGCCTGGAGTCTCTGTTTTGTCGGCCAACCATTGTGCCTTTTGAGGAGGTTCCGGAAAAAGTTCAATGGTCGAGTTTTGTAAACTAAGACATAAGCTTAAGACTTTTGTTGTTTTGTGACCTCTATTTTGTGTATAATGATAAGGTTGGATGGATCTATATGACGTTATATATGTATATATATGTCTGCTCGAAAAGTGTTCATGCTCACAAGCTTTTAAATTATCTATCTCATATATGTCTGCACAGCTCTATAGACTATGTATGTTTCTATATTTACTTCTGCAGCCCCCTTACATGATAATCTGTTCAGAGGCCTCTGGTAATCCAAGGATTACTGGCCGGTTACGACGCTAAACCTATAGGGGCAGGTTTGGGTCATGACAGTAGAGCTATCTAGGAAATATAAATTTTCCTTCCAAGTACCCTTCATTGCAACAAATGCTCCTCGTACAAGGACTCCACCTTCCACAATTACTTTGTAACCTTGGAGTCTAAAACTCCCATTGAGATGAGAGTTTTTGTCAAATTCGGTATATACTGAACATCTTCAAGAATTCTGATTGTTTCATCATGCATCTTCAGTCGAATTGTTCCAATCTCCTTTGTCTGGCAAGCTTGGTCATTGCCCATCAACACAACTCCTCTATCGAACTCTAATAAGCTCGAGAACCACTGCTTGTTAGGACATATGTGGTATGAACATCTGGAATCTAGAATCCATTTATTGGAATAGCCAAGTGATGAAACTATGAAGGCTGATCTTTTACCATTATCTCCATCTCGTGCAACGTTCACCTTTTCCTCTTTTTTGTCTTTATTGGGACAATCTTTTGCTTAATACCCTTTCTGGAAACAAGCAGCACACGCGTCTTTTGCAAGACATCTTCTATCTAATGATCTCCCTCTTGATTTTGAACGAGACTTTCCTCGCCCTGTATATTTTCTGTTATTCATCCTGTCTCTAACTGTCAATGCCTCTCATGCTGCATCCCTGTTTGCAGACTTATCTTTTCTTCTGAACTCATTATTTACCAAGGCGTTTGAAACATCAACATACTTGATCTTTTCTTTACCATACAGTAAAGTGGTGGTGAGATGATCATATGTGTCAGGCAAAGAATTCAACAATAACAGTGTTTTATCTTCATCATCGATTTGAACATCCAAGTTTTTCAAATCGACAAGAATTTTGTTGAAATTGTTCAGGTGTTCATTCATCGAAATACCTTTCTTGTAGTCGAAACGAAACAACATATTCTTTAAGTACAGCCGATTCTCAATGCTCTTTGCATGAACTTGTCTTCCAGCCCCTTCCAAAGCTCTTTCGCAGTATCATATTCTGTAAGGCGTCTTCCTCCTCTTTTGCAAGACAAAGTCGGATAGAACTACCGGCCACGAGATTAACTTTCTCCACTCAAACTCATCCAAGCTCTCTAGTTTGTCTCCCAGAGTGAAATGCTGGTTCATCTGGACAAGCATGTCTTTAACTTCGCATTTTCACATGCCGAAGTTGCTGCTTCTATCAAACTTTTCTACCTCGAATTTAGCATGGGACACCGAGGTCCAATGCCTAGAGCTGCTTGTAGTCACTGGGTTGTTTGTGAACTCGGTTGATCTCGTCTCTATAGATTCTGCCATTGAGACTACTCAATAATCTCCAAACAATAACGGACACTCGAAATGCCCAGAACAAGGCAAATTCTAAGCTCCAGAAAACTTCACTGAAAATTTGGGTCCAAATATATTGTTGCCCCAAAGATTTGAACCTTGGACAAGGGAGAAAATGGTCAGCCTTAACCATATGGACAGAGCTCCACTTGGTGTTTGTTTCCTTCAAATATATATTTGAAGTATATGTTTTGGAAGTTGTCTTCTTCCTCTCGCTACGCGTGGGTCTTCTGGTTCAGAGTTAACTTTACGCATCCACTTTTGACCAGAGCGTATGGGCCACCCCGACCTCCGTTTTGACCATTCTTTCTAGATCTAGACTCCTCTCGTCGAGACGTACATCGTGGTAGGATGGAAACTCGATTTCAACAGCTTCAAAATTTTCAATTTATAGAAAAATGCTCTGTTTTTTCGCACAACAATACTCTGCTACCAATTTGTTGTGCCTAGGAGACAAAAAACAATCATACACAAACACACAAGTAAGAACACACAAGTATTCACGTGGTTCGGCAAATCGCCTACGTCCATGGGCCGCGACATTCACTAAATTTGGAACAAAGAATTATACACTCTCTTGTTCTCTGTATTTTTTCTTTAACTCACCACACTTGAACCTCTCCTATTCACTACCCTTTTATAGATACAATGAGAGAGCCAAAGTTTCCATAGCCATCGACAAGATCTGAAGATCAACCACCCTACCATGGAGTAGCTCGGCTGAACCTTTAGCCCAAAACTTCAACTCCTTTATTTGTCTAAAATTTGCAGTTATTATTGACTTTGGTGAATGAGAGTCAATCTTCAATAAGTGGTCGAAGGGCATGTTGAGGTCAAGAGACAAGGTGGTGGATGGTGGTAAAAAGTTGGTATTAGCTTTGGAACCTCTAAGGGAGCTAGCAGCACCGTCGTAGGTCAATGCGGCTTCTTTGAAAGTGTCGCTTTTACCTTCCCAGAGTTGTGGCTGCTCAATTTAATTTAAATTAATTTGATTTTTTGTTTTTGGATATGATGATTGATGAATGAAGAGCTAACGATTTTACAGTAGTGATTTGTAAGGAAGGTTCGACGTGGGGATGGCTTGAGAGAGGGTTCATCATCGCTGTTGACGGTTGTAGAGTTGGGGTCAAATCTGAGTGCACTCGGTGGGACTCACAAAGCTCCATAGATAGGACTTCTTATTTCTTGCAGTTGAGAGAATCTGTGCTCTTTGCCATTTTCTCAATCTATTTCTCTCTATCACTCTTTTTTGTGTCTGAGCTAGCTAGCGTGCATTTGCTTTGATCTCTATGTATGTTAAAAAGATAAGAAACAGGTTTGTGCTTGATTTGTTTGGTTCAGTCTAAAGGCATGTCATTATATCTGTGTGCATATTCAACAGATAAGAAAATGTTTAACAGATAGAAAAAATTAAGTTAAAAAAATTCAATAGATAAGAAAATGTTCAATATGTGCTTTTTGCTTTGATCTGTACTTTGATTTGTTGAACAAATAGAAAAAAATAGGTTATAAAAATTCAACAAATAAAAAAAATATTTCAATAGTTAGTTAAAAAAATTGAACAGATCATCATCTTGGTAAGGGCAAATTTCAACTGATAGCAAAAATTTTAACAGATAAGAGGAAAAAATTGAATTGATAGTCAAAAAAAGTCAACAGATAAATTAAGAGGTAAACTTGAAGACAAAATGTCCTCCAAAACTAATAAAATGACTTTGCACCAAACTATTTTATAAAGGGTGGACCTCTCACTAACAAAAAAATATCCACTAGACCTAATACCTGATACCCTCTTTAAATTGGATTTATCAACAATTTTCTCCTAAAAAAATGAGAGAAAAAAAAATGTGCAATTCGGGTTTAACTCTTGGGATTGAGTAGACAATTTCGAATTACAATTTGAATCTGGGCAAGCTTGGATAACTCTCAGTATAACTTGGACAATCTCTCAATACATTCGAACTCACCCAAATTGCACTCCAAACTAAAAATTAATGTAATTATGTTAAATTTGTGAGATGAACTGTATTTTTTTAAAATCTCGTGAAAGGTGAGTGTAAATTACCCTAAAAACCTATTCATAATTTCATATCATTTTTAAAATAATTTTAGGGTTCGAGTTTCATTGTTTGATTTTTTTTTATTTTTTATTTTTTATACTAACAAATTTACTGGGGCAAGAAATTTGTAGTAACAAAAATGCTTGGAAACTTTAAAGTTGGAGATCCTCATGACGCCAAAATGATGTGGACTAATTATGTGTTTTTGTTTTTTTAATTTTTTTTTTTTCTTTCCTTTCTAAACTAATCACAAGTGAGTGAGAGCTGTAAAGATTGTAGGTGTGTTTGGTTTGATTTTGGAAAATAAATTTTTTTAAAAAAATTGGAGAAAGAGTTTAGAAATTTTTTTGATTTGTTTGGTTGTATATTTTGAAAATAGTTTTGTAGTATGAGAGTTTAAGATGATTTGATATTTTGTTGTAGTTGAGTAGATGTGTGTGAGAGAAAAAAGTGATTGAGAAGGAGAGGAGAGAGAGAAAAAATGATTGATTAATATGTAGGAGAAAGAAAATAATTTTGAATTTCTTTTTTCAAAATCACTATATCAAACAAAATTTTTTTAAAAAAAATTAAAATTTATTTTTCAAAAACAAGCCAAATCAGGCTTGTATTTTTTTATTTTTTTATTTTTTTTTTTAGGTATGTAACATTGTTGTGTGCAGTAACTAGATGCTGCGGACTTGACATCATTGGAGCCCACGGGGTCATTTTTTCAAACTTTAGTAAAATTACGGAGCGTTTCAGGTGGAGGACCTTTTTCTTTGAATTGACAAGTTATTCACTATCCTTTTCGATATGGCGGATGGTGGGTAGGAGTGAACGCGATTCCGTCTGGATAGTTGGGGAACGTATTGGCAGATTAAATAATATTTTAATTAATTATCAAATATTTATATAATATATAATATTAATTTATATAATATTTTTTAGGATAAATTATATTGATATTCTCTGAGGTTTACGTTTATTACAATTCCTTCCTTATCTTTTAAAAATTACATCCCCTCCTTGAGGTTGAAAGTTTCATTACAGATTGTTCTCTCCAGCAATTTAATTTTTTTAAATACCAATTTTGCTCTCATTGGATAAATTACATTGACACCCCTCACATTTTTGAAATTACAATCCCTTCCCAAAGTTTAAAATAGCATTACCAATTACCCCCTGGTTAGTATTAATTGAAAAAAAATTCATTGAAAAAAAAAATTAATTGGAAAAAAAATTATTTGAAAAAAAAAATTTATTAGTCAAATTTTTAAATTTCTGTTTAAAAATCAATGTGAGTTCTGAATAATATATGATAAAGAAAATTTTTAACTATCATTGAAAATTTGTACTTTATTTTTTTAACTATCATTTGAATATTATTGTAACTTCTTATATTTTAAAATCATACATTCAGACCTTCAACTATTAAAATTTGTACAAAAGCTCTCATCCTATATAGGATGAAAGTGAAGTAATTTTGATAATTGAGGGGACAAAATATAATGTTTTGAAGTTGATCAGATAAGATAATATTCAGAATTAATTGATGGGGTTAAAGTGCAATTAACCCAAAAAATTATGATCATTATGGTATTATTCAACTTTTAATTACATGGCCAATACATCACTAGCTGCGACTAAGGTGATCATGCTGTTATACATTGGCAATTTCATTCCCATCAATTAATGACTGCAAACAAGGCAAGGCATTATTATATTCAAAATTTACCATATAATATTTTTGTATAATTTAATTATAGAATTAAACACAATTTATTATATGAAATGGAATCTATACATGTAGCTCATATTGTAAAAAAGTTATATCTAATTATGATCGAATTTTATGTATTTAAAAATTTTCTTTATCATATATCATTCAGAACTCACCATTAAATAGAAATTTAAAAATTTGACCAACAATTTTTTTTTCAATTAATTTTTTTTTTCAAATAATTTTTTTTCCAATTATTTTTTTTTTTCAACTAATATTAACCGAGGAAACAATTGGTAATGCTACTTTAAACTTTGGGGAGGGGATTGTAATTTCTAAAATGTGAGGGGTGTCAATGTAATTTACCCAGTGAGGCCAAATTGGTATTTAAAAAAATTAAATTGCTGGAGGGAGTAATCTATAATGAAACTTTAAATCTCAGGGAGGGAGATGTAATTTTCAAAAGGTGAGGGGGGAATTATAATAAATATAAATCTCAAGGGGTGTCAATGTAATTTATCCTATTATATATATATATATATATAACACAAACTAATTTTACATAATACATTTTATATATATAACTATTAATTTGTAATAAATTTTATATTTTAAATCTCTCTCATGCTCATTTTTATTTTGATATTTTATTAGAGGTTAAAATATATATATGTATTAATTATGGCGGAATAGAGCGGTTTTGAAGACGGATTATAAATCTTGCAATTTAATTCGCGGTTAACAAATAGATGAGTGCGGATTGATGTAGATCGATACTCTTTTAACTGATTAGACGGTATTTTGCACAATTTTAATGGTGATAGTGGCACTAAAATTGCAAAAGAGTGGTCAATCCACTGACAACGGGTAGCTAGAAGATTGTAGTGGTGGCGGCAACTAGCAGTGACTGGTAACTAAATGTGGTGAAGGGAGAAAAAATTGAAAATTTATTTTGAAAATAAATGACTTTTTTTTTCATTTTCAATTTTTTTTTTTTTTTGAAAAGAATCTAATTTTATGAAAATGAAAACATAAAAACAAAAATATATCAAAACAATTTATTTTTAATTTTAAAAAAATAAAAACAAAAAAAGGAAGTATAAGGAACGACCAAAAAAGGTGTTCTTGCTCGTGTGTCACGATTTACTACCCTTTCTACACGCCAAATGAGAAAGACTTACTAGAATATCAAACAAATAACAATTGGTGTGGGGGTGTGTGTGGGTGTTTGTGTGAGAGAGAGAGAGACCTAAGCAATTCATGAAAAACGTTAGAAACTTACAATTTTAGATTTGTAAATTTATGTACAATAATATAGTAGGAGAATTTGGTCCCATATAGTTAATGTGTGACAAATTAAAATTAATATTATTGTGCATTAATTTTTTTTTTTTAGAGAGCTTAAATTAGGGCCCACCACGAGTTTCATTTTAATAATTCTAACTATTCATTTTTTATACCACATCGTATTGATTATCTATAAAAAAAAATTAGATCTATCCGACAACTATAGCGATGATTTTTTGTGACATTTATTTGAATAAAAATGAATGATAAATATTATTTGAAAATTAAACTATCTATTTTTTGAGAAACAAATGCAATAAAATAACACAACTATGGTTATTAGATCGACTTCATTGTTTTTGGTGATAACATTTTCAACAATGCTACATCCTTCTAATTTATTACCTATAAATAACACATAATGATGTGGTATTGAGGTTAGACCTTACATGATGAAAATTTTGACAAATCAAAATTTAATACTTGTCAAACACATTATTAGGGGGTATAGATTCGCAAGCCTATTGATTGACCATAGATGCAAACCGATCGACCACTATCTAAGAGAAGATAAGTAATTCTTCTATCGTTCAAAAGGTCATAACTTAGGTGTCTTAAGTATTTTTTTAACACTTTTCAACAGCCTCCTAAAAGAAAAATACTTGAGACACCTAATTTATTACCCTTAAAAATCACCCCTGATGATGTATCTGACAAGTGTCAAATTTTAATTTGTCAAATATTTCATCACGTGGGCTCTAACCTCAATGCCAGATCATTAGAGGTTATTTAGTAGTGATAAATTAGAGGAATGTAATATTGTTGCTCCTAAAATTGTTGGAACAATATTTCTAGGAATATGTTTGGTTTTAATTTCAGAATTAGTTTTATTAAAAAATAAAAAACAATAAAATGAAATCTTTAAATTTTATAAATTATTTTCATTCCAAAATAAAGGTAACACTACATGAAAATGAGTGCTTTTTATTTTTACTTTTTTCATTAAATTAATTTATCTTTTCTTCTTTTAAATAAAGAGGGATTTATTTATAAATCCTGTTTAGAGTAGTTCTAACACAGTAAGTTCATAAAGTATTCTTGTAGCTTAGTTAATTTTATTTATTTAGACTTTTATTCCAAAAAAATAGATTATGAAAATAAAACAAAAAATATATATATTGGACATTGTTGTGTGTGTTTTATTTTTATTTTTTCAAACTCAATATCCGACCTAATAAACTAACTAATTTGGAGAACCAATCCTACTATCTGCTAATTGGGAGTTCAATTAAAGCCAAGTAAAGCTTCATATAATTTCAAAAAAATTATTTGCAAATAAAAGATCAAAAACCTGAAACCAACTCCAAATCTAAGTCGTAATCACCAAATCAACCCATTCAGTTTCGTTCAACGTTGTTTGGGACCACTGAACCATTTCAATCACTTTTCAACATTAATCTGCCCCGCACTTGGGGCAAGAAACTTGTAATTAGATGCTGGCTTGATATTTTTGGGTCTGTGGATTACTATTTTTGAAAAATATTAAAATATACAAAAATAAAATAAAATTATGGAAAAATGTACTTATAAATCTCATCTTAAGAAATAATAATCTGTTTAGTTTAAAAAAAATTCTTATAGACCAATTAGTCCCATTAATTTTGAATAGGTAGATTTAATATATTATTTAAAAATTAGATTTATGATTATACCCTTTATTTTTATTATGTTTCTTTCTTTCTTTCTTTCTTTTTTTTTTTTTTTTTTTCTGTTCTGCTAGAAATGTATGATACACAATCTATGATAATCAAATTTGGGATGAATTTTTACATGAGAATATTTTTTATTTGGAATGACTTGAAATGTGAGATTTTCAAACATTTCAAAATGAGTACACAAAATGACTTAAAATATGAAATTATTTAAACATTTCAAAATGCGTACAAAAACTCCTTAATAAGATTTAGGCAAATATATAATTCAAACTGTAACACTCAAACATAATACTTTAAAAAAAACTCCTTAATATACTTTTTCTAAACGTAACACTCCAATATAACACACAAAAAAACTCCTTAGTGTACTTTTTACCAAACGTAACACTCCAATGTAACACTTTAAAAAAAGAATGTGAGATTCTTCAAACCATTCCAAAAAGGTGTGGGATTCTTCATATCATTCCAAAAAGAGTACAAAAATTCCTTAATAAGTTTTGGGCAAATATATAATTTCAAATTGTGAGTGTTACGTTTGAGAAAAGTACACTAAAGAATTTTTTAGTATTTTTCATATGTATTACATTTGAGTGTTACATTTGGGAATACATTGATTAAAGTGTTACGTTTGAGATTACATTAATTGGAGTGTAACGTTTGGGAAAAGTACACCAAGGAGTTGTTTTGTGTATTACATTGAAGTGTTACGTTTGAGAAAAGTACACTATAGAGTTGTTTTAGATTGTTACGTTTTTACATTTGGAAAAAAAAAAATACACTGAGGAATTTTTTAGTGTGTTACATTTGAGTATTATGTTATTAGAATGTTATATTGAAATATTACGTTCTTATCCGTAATGTAAGATTTGTTCAAGGAGGGAAAATCTAAAACATCTATAATGCAGATTGTCCAAATATGTAATTTCACATTTGGAGAAATTCACTTTTATTCCTAAAAAAATTAAACCCAAACATATAAGTGACTGCCATTTTGTGTAATTTTTACTTTAATGGAACTTTTGGGTTGATAAGAAAAAAGAGAGGATTAAACAATTCACAAAATCACATCCAAAATTATATAGGTAACATTTTTGTAATTTTAAAATATAATGATGTTCTTTTTTGTGCCAAAAGAAAAAATGAAAAAAGAAAAGAAAAGTAATAGGCTTTCTTGAAAAAAATGAAACGTTTTTTGGTCGGATTACAAAAAGATAAGAAAATTAATTGTTTGCTAAAAATTTAATTTTTTTCTTTGGTTATTCATTGAAAAATATGTATACATAATTTTAAAATTTTGTTTTTCTTTTTGGGCCGGGATTGGCCATGATACATGGTTAGGACATTCTAATTTGTTAGGTAGAGTCAAGGGGTGTAAAAATGGTCCGCTAGCCTGAACTTCACCCGAGACTCAGCCCAATCCAAATCTCCCAAGTTAAACCTAGGCCATGCTTTTTCTGGCTATGGCCTGGCCCATCAGATGCCCAACGTCATTTTCAAATTATTTTGGTGAAATTTTTTTTATAAGAAAATGTCAAGCCCGACTCTCCAACCTGAAGCCTTGGAATTGGGCGTGGGTTTGATTTTTTGAAAACTGGACAAGTCAATTCTGTCTAATTTTTGGCTGGAGTTCAATAGGCCCGTGGGCATGCCGGCCCAAGCCTGACCCCATATGGTCTAGGCTGTGCCGAATTTACACCCTTAGATAGAATGTGTATTGAGACTTCTCAGTAGTTAAGAATACCATGTGACAATGTTATATGATATCCCAAAATATCAATTTGTATGAGAAGTTTGTATATTCAAAGTTTTTTTTTATAATAATAAATATTTTTATAGACAATGAAATTTTAACCTTGAAATTTGTGTTAAAATAAGTAGATTTATCAAAAGGAAATGAAATTATTTATTCATATTATTTTTTATGAATAAAAAAAAAAGATATATTTGATTTTATTGACATATCACTTCTATAGATGGGGTTGAAAAGCAGGATTTTTTATTTTATTTTTTTTTAAATTGACAATTCATTTTTTTTTTTAAATTTTTCCAAATTCAAAAAGAAGAAGAAGAAGACGACGACGAAGAAGAAGAAAAGTTTAATTTCTAGTTCATTTTCTTTTTATGTAATTTTCTTTTTTTATTTTTTTCGTTCACAAATCTCATATCCAAAACACAACCTAATGAAGTGTTTGGTTTTTATTAATTTTCTAAAAATTGAGTTTTTTATTTTTCATATTTTTTAGTTTTAGTTAATTTTTTTAATATTTTAAATAATTTTTTTGCTTTCTAATTGCACATAACTTAGATGCACCTAAAAAGTAAAATATTTGTAAAAAAATATTTTAAAATTTTAATACATACACAAGAATATAAAAATGTACTGAATTTTTATATTTCTTTTGTATTTTTTGTATTTGATAAATTTTTTAAAGATTGTTTTCATAAAAGTATATTTTTTAAGTATATCTAGGTTAGGTGCATTTAAAAAATAAAAAATAAAAATATTAAAATATTAAAAAAAAATACTCAAAAACATGAAACTCAAATTTTTTAAAAAGTGAGCTCAATTTTCTGAAACCAAACAAATCTAAGATCCACTCATAATCTAATTAGTATATTAGGTGCAGCTCTTTAGTTAATCACTGCTGCAAATTTCAATAAGCACAAACTGTAAAAGGTTAAATCGCATCAGTTATTTATTTATTTATTTATTTTTATTTTATTTTATTTTAGGGGAATTGACTGGTAAATCCCCTTTTTTGAACTTATGGTCTGAATAGTCCCAAATGTTTTCTTATACACCACTAAGTCCTCATGTACATTGAATGACAATAATGCCATTAAGTGTAAACCATGTGATGAAAGCTGCCCTAAAATTAAGGAGTGAAAAGTGGTGCTTCAAAATTCAAATTCTTTCAATCGTTCCCACGGCGTAGATTTGGTGTGTCTCCACACAGATGTTGGTGGTCTCACGGTGCACCAAATAGAGGCAAACGTACTTCAAATGAAGCTTGGATCATCACAAACGTGGATCACTACAGTGCACCACCAACCTCCAGGATGACGATGACGACGACACCGCCGACGACAACGACTCTGTGTGTATATCAAAGAGAGGGAAACGTGGATCAGGAAAACAGAAACGTGGGTCAGCAGATATGGGTCATCTAACAGAAACGTGGGCCAGTAGATGTGGGTCATCTAACAGAAACGTGGGTCAGCGGATGTGGGTCAGCAAACAGAAACGTGGATCATCCAAATAGAAACGTGGATCAGCAAACAGAAACGTGGGTCAGCAGATGTGGGGCATCAAACATGGGTCAGCAAACGTGGATCACCACGGTGCACCACCACCCTCCACGACGACGACGACCACACCATTGACGACAACGATTCTGCGTGTATATCAAAGAGAGGCAAACGTGGGGCATCAAACGTGGGTCAGCAACGTGGATCACCACGGTGCACCACCACCCTCCACCACGATCCTATTAAGAACACTTGAGTTCCTGTATTTAATTTCCTTGACTCAGAAACCCAATAGGAAATAAATCAACCCAACAAACTAGAAAGAGGGGGGAGAGAGAATTTTCATGGAGGAGAGAGAAAACCCAAGAAACACTACCAATTACTTACTTGTGTGATATATAAAATTTATATAGAATAATAGATACCCAGAAGATCAAAAACTCCAAAATTCAATGTCATCTCAGTCAAATTCTAGACCCCATTTTGATCAAGACATGAAAATGAAGAATCAAAACCACACCAATCCCATCAAGATCATCAATATTATACCCAAAAACAAGTCAATGAAACAAAACATTCCCCACAAAAAAAAAGAAAAAAGAAAAAAAAAGAAGAAGAAAAAACGAAACCACACTAAAACAACCATATGGGTGTGTGATAAAATTAAAAATTACTCAAATTAGAAAGAGACGGGGAGAGAGAGAGAGAGAGAGAATATAATATATAAGGAAACATTTTAAAGATTAAAAAGCAACCTTACAAAACTGAAAATCATTCGCTAGAAAAACAGAGATGAAGAACCCAAACTGTGACGTTTTGTGAGGTTATGAGGGTTGGGTTCAGTTCGGTGTGCGAGCGTGAAGGCAATGAGAGAAAGGCGATGCCCACGTCAACGACTCTGTGTGTACATCAAAGAGACGCAACCGTGGATGAGCAACCGTGGGTCAACAAACGTGGATGAGCAACCGTGGGTCAACAAACGTGGATGAGCAACCGTGGGAATTAAAAGAGAGCAACGTATCCCACAAAATATTGAATGAATCCCATAATATATGTGCATACCATAACAAAAAAGGGCAAATCAGTCCCTCCACATCTGACAAAATTTAAAATGGGACTTTGTGGTCTACCAAACGTGTAAAATAGGACTTTCCAACCCAAAAGATTCAATTTAGGACCATAAAGAGTAACAGTTTAGTACATAGGACTTTCTGATAATTTCCCCTTTATTTTATTGGTTATCATGAAATAATAATAACAATAATAATAAATAAATAAATCTACGGACACAAAACCAGCAACAAAAAATGGTTTTGGTTACAGATATTAAACTGTAAGACCCGTCATAAAAAATAAATAAATAACTAAAGAAGAAAAACCGTTTCACTGAAATCTTTTTATAGGTGAGTTTGATCAAATTGTGGCAATACTTCATATGTGATTAGTCAATCAAACCAAAACTTGGAACAATATTTTACTTTAGAATTTTGAAACTAAACTAATTTTTCAACCAGTGGGGCAGTCCACTTCATCTTATAGTTTTTTTATATAGTTATTTATCGTATTATCTATCTATAAATACTTATCCATGCTCTCAAAGAACCTCAAGCCCTTCATCCCTCCATCCAAACAACTGTTCTTCATTGCTTGTAGTTACAAACCAACAATGACATCCTTAGCGAAGAGGCTTTCCAACCAGTTTGCTCCGTTCCATGTCCTGTTTGTCTTTCTCATGATCCTTCAATTGGTCTCTTCTTTTAATTCCACTACTTATGCTGCTTCTGCAACTACTAAAGTTGGAGAAGACGGAACTGAAGCTGCGGCTCTCTTGACGTGGAAAGCTAGCCTTGACAACCAGAGCCAATCTCTCTTGTTCTCGTGGGCTGGAAGCAATCATTGCAATTGGGTTGGAATCCATTGCAATAATGCTGACAGAGTCACCCATATAGACCTTGAGAGTAATGGCTTGAGAGGTACACTTTCCAATCTTAACTTCTCTTCCTTCCCTCAACTCCTCAGCCTTAAACTTCAAAATAACTCAATCTACGGGACCATCCCCTCGAAGATTGGTAGCCTTGTAACACTCACCTACCTTGACTTGTCCAACAATTATCTTTCAGGAACAATCCCATCAGAAATAGGAATACTCTCTCCTCTCACAATTTTGTATCTTTATGATAATCAACTTTCTGGATCCATCCCTCAAGAAGTTGGAATGCTAAGGTCTCTAATTGAACTTGAATTGTCAACAAACAATCTCACAGGTTCAATCCCTGCATCTATAGGGAATTTGACCAACTTGACCATTCTATACCTTTTTAAAAACCAACTTTCTAGATCCATCCCTCCACAAGTTGGAATGCTAAGTTCTCTAATTGAACTTAGTTTGTCAACAAACAATCTCACAGGTTCAATCCCTACTTCTATAGGGAACTTAGCCAACTTGACCATTTTATACCTTCATACAAACCAACTTTCGGGATCCATCCCCCAAGATGTTGGAATGCTAAGGTCTCTAATTCATCTTGAATTGTCAACAAACAATCTCACAGGTTCAATCCCTACTTCTATAGGGAACTTGACCGACTTGACCAGTCTATACCTTTTTAAAAACCAACTTTCTGGATCCATCCCTCAAGAAGTTGGAATGCTAAGTTCTCTAAGTGAACTTAGTTTGTCAACAAACAATCTCACAGGTTCAATCCCTGCTTCTATAGGGAACTTGGCCAACTTGACCATTTTGTACCTTCATACAAACCAACTTTCAGGATCCATCCCCCAAGATGTTGGAATGCTAAGGTCTCTAATTCACCTTGAATTGTCAATAAACAATCTCACAGGTTCAATCCCTACTTCTATAGGGAACTTGACCAACTTGACCATTCTATACCTTAATAAAAACCAACTTTCTGGATCCATCCCTCAAGAAGTTGGAATGCTAAGTTCTCTAAGTGAACTTAGTTTGTCAACAAACAATCTCAACGGTTCAATCCCTGCTTCTATAGGGAACTTGACCAACTTGACCATTCTATTTCTTTATAAAAACCAACTTTCTGGATCCATCCCCCAAGATGTTGGAATGCTAAGGTCTCTACTTAACCTTGATTTGTCAGAAAACAATCTCACAGGTTTGGTCCCTACTTCTATAGGGAACTTGGCCACCTTAACCGTTTTACACCTTTTCAAAAACCGTCTTTCTGGACCCATCCCTCAAGAAGTTGGAATGCTAAGGTCTCTAATTGAACTTGAATTGTCAACAAACAATCTCATAGGTTCAATCCCTACTTCTATAGGGAACTTGACCAACTTGACCATTCTATACCTTTATGAAAACCAACTTTCAGGATCCATACCCCAAGATGTTGGAATGCTAAGGTCTCTAATTGAACTTAGTTTGTCAACAAACAATCTCACAGGTTCAATCCCTGCTCCTATAGGGAACTTGGCCAACTTGACCATTCTATACCTTCATACAAACCAACTTTCAGGATCCATCCCCCAAGATGTTGGAATGCTAAGGTCTCTAATTGACCTTCAATTGTCAACAAACCATCTCACAGGTTCAATCCCTGCTTCTATAGGGAACTTGACCAACTTGACCATTCTATACCTTTATGAAAACCAACTTTCAGGATCCATCCCCCAAGATGTTGGAATGCTAAGGTCTCTAATTGAACTTAGTTTGTCAACAAACAATCTCACAGGTTCAATTCCTGCTTCTATAGGGAACTTGACCAACTTGACCATTCTATACCTTTATAAAAACCAACTTTCTGGATCCATCCCCCAAGATGTTGGAATGCTAAGGTCTCTAATTAAACTTGATTTGTCAACAAACAATCTCACCGGTTCAATCCCTGCTTCTATAGGGAACTTGACCAACTTGACCATTCTATTCCTTTATAAAAACCAACTTTCTGGATCCATACCCCAAGATGTTGGAATGCTAAGGTCTCTAATTAACCTTGATTTGTCAAAAAACAATCTCACAGGTTTGGTCCCTACTTCTATAGGGAACTTGGCCACCTTAACCATTTTACACCTTTTCAAAAACCGTCTTTCTGGACCCATCCCTCAAGAAGTTGGAATGTTAAGGTCTCTCATTGAACTTGGTATGTCAACAAACAATCTCACAGGTTCAATCCCTCCTGAGTTAGGAAAACTGAAATCCCTAACTAATTTCAATTTGCGTGAGAACAAACTGACAGGCTCCATTCCTTCAGAAATGGACAATCTTACGCATTTGCAAATCTTTGATATAGGTGATAACATGCTCACAGGTCATATACTACCGAGTATCTGCGTTGGAGGATCACTTACCAGACTAGTTGCATCAAACAACTACTTAATAGGTGATATCAAAAAATTCTTGGGAAATTGCAGTCAGTTACGTCGAGTTAGGCTTGATCAAAACCAACTCACTGGAAATATATCTGAAATTTTTGGGGTACTCCCAAACTTGGTATATATCGATCTGAGTTATAATAAATTCTATGGTGAACTTTCTAAAAAATTGGGGCAGTGCCATAATTTGACTAGTATAAAGTTCTCTAACAATAAAATCTCTGGAAATATACCACTTGAGTTTGGAGGTGCAAGTCAGTTGCAACTACTTGACCTCTCTTCAAATCATCTAGATGGAGAGATCCCAAAGAGTTTCGGAAAGTTGGCTTTATTGTTCAATATTTCTCTGAGTGATAACAAACTTTCAGGCAACATTCCAGTAGAATTTGGCAGGCTATCTAATTTGGAAGATCTAAACTTGGCGGCAAACTATCTAAGTGGATCAGTTCCAGTCCAACTAGGGGAGCTTGTGAAACTATGGAACTTGAATTTGAGCAAAAATCTACTCAGGGGGGATATTCCTTCTGAAATAGGTGCGTTACAGTTTCTTCAGAGTCTTGACCTTGGAAACAATTTGTTTAAAGGTGAGATTCCACAACAGATTGGGGAATTGCAAAGCTTAGAGACATTAAATCTGTCCCACAATAAACTGTCTGGTTCCATTCCATCCTCTTTTAATAGGAGATCAAGTTTGATATCTGTTGATATATCTTATAATCACTTGGAGGGTCCTTTGCCCAACACCAAAGCCTTTCGAGATGCTCCATATGAAGCATATAGAGATAATCGTGGTTTATGTGGCAATAAGACTGGTTTGATGCCATGCTCGTCTAAAAACAGCAATAAGCCTAAAGGGAAAAAGTATGAAAAAGTTGTGTTTTTGGTCATAGTACCTTTTTTAGGCGTTTTATTGCTTATGGTAGTTTGAATTTTTCTGGTTCTGTGCAAAAAGGTGGAGAACACAGAAAATGAGCCTACAGCTCGAGGAGTAGATAATGAAAATTTGTTTGCAATATGGAGCTACGATGGAAAAATGGTGTACGAAAACATCATCGAAGCGACAAAGGACTTTAATTCTAAACATTGCATTGGATTAGGAGGATATGGCACTGTTTATAAAGCAGAGCTGCCAAGTGGTCAAGTTGTTGCTGTGAAGAAACTTCACTCTTCACAAGATGGTGAGTTGGCTAACCTAAGAAGTTTTACGAGTGAGATTCGTGCATTGACAGAGATACGACATCGCAATATCATAAAGCTTTATGGTTTTTGTTCGCATCCACGACACTCATTTTTAGTGTACGAGTTTTTGAAAGGGGGGAGCTTGGAAAAGATATTGAGCAATGATGAAGCGACATTGGATTTTGAGTGGACAAAGAGGGTGAATGTTGTTAGGGGTATAGCAGATGCTTTGTCATACATGCACCATGATTGTTCGCCTCCAGTCATTCATCGCGACATATCAAGCAAGAATGTTCTGCTAAATTCAGATTATGTGGCTCACATCTCTGATTTTGGCACCGCTAGACTTTTAAAGCCTCACTCGTCCAATTGGACTTCATTTGCAGGAACCATTGGGTATGCAGCCCCAGGTATGGCATGGTTTTTCTTCAAATTAGCATACAAAGTTCATCTTAAAATTGACATTTACAGCCAGTTTCATTAAGTTCCTTTAATTAAAATTTTTAACTTGAGCCAGATTTGACTGAATAATGCATGATTGCAAGACCATGTAGGTCTACCGCAATGCAACTTAACTGTAAAAATAAAGCACAAACAAATTCTCCCTCTTTTTTTGGCTTTATCCTTCTCTTTTCTTTGCTTTTGATTTTCTGGCAGAACTTGCTTACACAATGGAAGTGAACGAGAAGTTGGATGTTTATAGCTTTGGAGTTTTAACACTAGAAGTGTTAATGGGGAAGCATCCAAGCGATCTCATCTCTTCTCTTTCCTTATCTTTACAGTTGCCATCGTTGTCGTCGTCATCATCATCATCATCACCGCGCACTGCTTATGATATATTGTTGAAAGACATTTTGGATACACGCCTCCCACCTCCTAGGAATCATATGGAAGAAGAAGTGGTCCTTGTTGCAAAGCTAGCACTAGCATGCTTGCACACCAGTTCACAATGCCGACCAACAATGCAACAAGTTTCTGTGGCACTATCAAAAGAGAGGCCACCTCTGCAGAATCCATTCCACTTGATTTCATTAGGAAAACTCTTTGATGTCAACTGTTAAACATCCTGATAGCATTCTCATCTTCCTTTATTGTTTTTACATTTTCATTCCCCCTCATCTACTTCGAAGTTTTTTTTTTTTTTTTCACTCTCTCAGTTTATCTACTTGTTCCAAAAGAGTAGATGTGAATAAGATGAAGAGAAAGGGCTACTTCATTGTGCATCAAATTTTCTAACTATTAGCACTTAAGAGCATGGCCTTCTGGGTAGAGGTTCAATTGATGGACCACCTTTTCTCGTAGTGTATTTTTTATTAATAGTAATGGGTTTATAATAAAGAGCAAATCACAAATAAGCAGGAAGACTAAAAATAATTACAAAAAGATGGAAAATAAAAAATGATTGCATTATAATCTATTGTTTTATTAGATAAAAGGAGCTCTCGAAAAACTTTTAATATTATTGATAAAATAAATTATTTTGCCCTTAAGACTTAAAAATAAACCAAATGCAATTAAATATTAGAGAAGAAGCAACAGATTTCCACCCCTTCAAATTCCACTCCACATGATTTTATTGAAACAATTGTTTGGTGATATCGAATTTTTAACTTTTTAAGCTTTTTCACTTATTTCAAACCAATAAATCTACCGATGTTGAACTCGTACACACAAAAGAAAAATTATTTAGTAATACAATGCGTGGTCCAAATTCAACTCTTTAATGGTAGAATTCACGTTTAGATTGAATTTAGACCACACGTTATTTTTTCTAGATATTTTTTTATGTGCAAATTTTGGGTCCATAGAAGCTCCCTTTCTCATAGTGTATTTTAGATTTAGTTCATTTTGTACATACCCACATTTTGATCTCACTTCTCTTTGTGTTGTATATCTTTGCCCTTTTGTACATTGCTTTGCTTGAATGAATAAATGATGTTTAAGGTACTTCAATCTGTGTTAAATGTCCAACTATTAGTGAATGCTAAAATGTAAGCCTTTTGGGTTGAGATTCAATTGTGTAGCTGTTATAAATATGGGTTTAATTTTTTATTAATAGTAGTGGGTTTAATAAAGGGCAAATTGCACATAAATAGGAAGACTAAAAATAATTATAAAATAAAAAATGATTGCATTGATCTATCGTTTAATAGACAAAAGGAGCTCCCGAAAAAACTTTTAATATTATTGATAATAAAAAGTTGGTTTGCTCTTAAGACTTAAAAATAAACAAAATGCAATTAATCTTAGAGACGAAGCAACAATCTAAAAATCAGAAAAACTAAAGTAGCTTAAATTAGGAAATACTTTTAGGCTGTTCCATACTACTACAAAATTTCTAATAAAATACGTACAAAATGCAGAAAGTACAATTTATTTCTAATCCCTATAGAATTCTGGATCCAAACAAGAATTCTGTGATCAGCAACACAAGAGTGGGTGTTTGTTAAACAAATTTAGAAGAAAAAAAATCATAAAATTGTTCAGAATTTACAATCGAATGCTAAGATTCATTTGTGATATGATCTCACAAAGAAGGCAATCAGAATTTAAAATTGTGGATAAATTTATGAGTTCTTTTTTGAATGCCTAGACTTTTTTGACATTCATGAAAGATCCATTTCATTATATTCATATTAAACATTCATTAAAAGTTTTCATACATGTCACTTATAACATCTACATGGGATGAAATATTTGACTAGAATCCTTCATCTCCTATGTAACTTTCTACCTACTACAAGAAGTCTCATTAGTTTTTTTACAGAACTCTTTATACCTTCTCCATCTACTCATAATTTTAGTCTTTACACTTAATTGTTTCATTGTTACTAGTTATGACTCAACACAAACAAACCCATCAAAATGTTCAACAAGTCATGCTTGTGAGTGAAAAATCTAAAATCCTGAGATATTGATTCGTGATTATGTTTCAATTTTAAATAGTGAATACCAAGGCGCCGCTACTCCTCTGCCACTACTCCACTACCCTTCGCCTCTACCTAGCCCCTCTCCCATACAATATGTAAAATACATGGAATTTGGAGGAAGAAAATCCATCTGCTGCCCTCAAGTTCCGCAGGGGCGCCATACAAGCACAAGCAATCATACTATGCCCAGAAGAAAAAGCATCACTGTAGACCATTCTACCAAAAACTAACAATCTAGAGGAGCTAGAATAAGAACCATTCCATGTATTTAGAGTTGGGAACAACACAGAACCCATTAAAGACCCCATTCTTTTCAGCTCAATTTGCTTTCTAGGCAGTCAAAATTTTTGATTTTGAGGGTTCACAAGCATGTTCATCAATCAAACATCAGCACAAAACTTCAACATTCAAAAAATGGGTGGTGTGGATGTGGACCCAATCGAAAGGAGAGTGAAGATTGTTTATGTTGCTGTAACAATTTGATTTGTGGGCTGGTGGAGGTGGAGGTGGAGGTGGTGGGGGAGAACTAGGATTAGGATTTTTTTTAGGCTTTGGGTGTAAAGAGAAGGAGAAGGATGAAGGTTAGAGATGAGGGTAATAAAGGAATTGTATAAATTATAAAAATATAAAAATAAAAAAAAAAATTGAGGGTGCAAAGAGTTAGATTGGTGGTGTAAGTAGAATCACTCAATTTCTTTGGATCCCCTAATACTCACTCTTTTTTGTTATTATTACAATTATATTCTAAAATAAAATTATATTAAAGGACAATTTTTAATGAAACATCCATCCACCAAATGAAAACAATTAGAATGACACTCTATAATATTGTATACCCACTTCCATCCCCATCTATAGGTATTCCTTGCCAACCTAAATCCTAATCGTATTCTTCTTCATCACCATCGTAAACTCATGTATTCATCTTCAATGAAAAACATTTGAAACCACCTAATCAGTTAACATTTTGTTCGGTGGTTTCAAATGTGTTCGGTGTTCCAAATTAGTAAACGTTGCAAACAATCCTATTACAGATTCCGAGTTTCTACATTTGTGGTCGTTTTCACCATTCGTTGATACTAATAGAGCAATGGAGGATGATGACAACAACTCTAATGAGGTTGGCATTGCATTGGTAAGTTTATTTATCTTGTATTTACGATTCTAGGTTATTTTCGATTTGGTACTGGTTTGCCGACTGTTAAGGTTCTATTCAATAATACAATGTTGAATAGAAACATTCAGTTCAGCAATACAGTACTAAACATAAGCATTTTGTTCGACACTAGAATGCCGAATGATTCCATTTTGTAGGATTTTTTCCCTATTTTTGTTTTTTCTGAGGATTTTTCCCTCTAAAACCCCTTATATCGAGGTTTTTACCCTAAAATAAACAAAATAATAATAATATGTGATGGGAAGTTGGAAGTTACTTGAGAGAAGAAGAAACAGACTTCGAAAAGCTTTCAATGACTGAGATACCGTCATTCACGGTGACAACGAGAAAGAGAACATCGTTTATGAGACAAGGAGAAGAGAGGGATAGTCGATTCCTCTCTCAAACATTTGTTGTTCTCAATCGTCTCTCAATCGTTCATCATTTATTGAGAAAAGAAGAAGAGATGGTGTGCAAAATTAGGTAGCTATGCACTTGAGTGTGATGATATTATAAATATGGGTAAAATTGGTATTAAGTGGAGTGTTCAAAAAAAAATTATTAAAATTTAAAATTTAGAGTGGGGGTTCAAAGAAATGTGGAGTCCAAAAAAATTAGGTAAGTGCTAATAGCAATCCTCTTCCTAAAAAAATACAAATATCAAATAAAATAACATTAAATAAATTAAATTAAATTAAATACAATTTTAGAATTACAAAATAACAAAGGTTGTCCCCTCAGATTAGTCAATTCATTGAACCAAATATCAAATTATCAAAAAAAAAAAAAAAAAGAAGCATAGCATTGCAAGATTGAAAGGGCGAAACTACATATGGGTTGTGGGGGCAATGGCGCTCAAGTTTTTGAAAATGTAAATTTCTTTCCTTTTCTTAATGCTCATCTTCTCTAATTTTTTTCACTATACTTTTGTAGGGCCCTGAAATGGGTTTATCTCACATCGGTCTGAGAGACATACACAATCCACCTAATAATTTTTTTCACTATCCTTTTGTGAGAGCCCGAAATGGATTTATTCCACATCGGTCTAAGAGATATGCACAACCCATTTAATAAGTTGACTAATTCCTACTAACTAGCATGAAGCCTTTTCTAAGAAGAACAAAATTGTGAGACTCAATACAAAATGGACAATATAACAAAACCGTGAGACTTAGTACAAAGCGGACAATATTGTGCTAGTGGACTTGGATTGGTAGCTTCAACTTTCTAGATCCATCACCACTGACTACCCATTCCTTGCCACTGGTCAATTATGGTGAGCATGGAAAATAGAGAGAGAAAATACAATGAAGAAATAGCAAAGAAAAAGAAAAAGAAAATAGATGAAAATATTTTTTTTTTTTAAAAATTAATTTATTGTTCTTGTTTCTTAGGTGTCACGACCCAAACCCGGCCCTATGGGTTTAGTACCGTAACTGGCCAGTAATCCGAGATTACCAAAGGCCTGCCAATCAGTAATACAGTAAATACAGAGTTCAGGGCCTGGCGGAAGCCAAACAGTAAATAAACTAGTGTCCATTGAGCTGTGTTAATCTGTATGTCAAAAAGTTTTGCCATGCATTCATACATTCAACAGTACAGTCTATACAAACATTTACAAATACAAGACAGGACTTAATCCTTGGCTACAAAGATAAGAACGAAAGAAATGCCTATACAATGATCCCAAAACGGTACGTGAGACAGACAGGGGAAAGACAAAACCCCAATGCCACAGCATGGCAAAATCTGGACCTTGCTGTGAGGCACACAGCCGACCGACAAAATCGGGATCGACGATGCTCCTAGCTCCTCGTCAGCCGAGAACCTACATATATATATATAAACAAAGTGAGCTAAAGCCCAGTGAATAACATAATGTGTAAAGAGGTTATGAATGAATGTCCTTACAGTAATGAAATCAATTCATTATACAGTATCTCAATCTTTCAGTAATTCAGTCAATCAGTATTTCAATCAATCAGTCATATGTGGTACATCCATTAGCCTATAAACAGTAGGTCCAAAAGGACCGGGCCTTAACAGACCCAACAGTAGTGATGGCCATCAATCAAGAAGATATGGTTCCACAAGGAACCGACAGAGCTCAGAATACCAATAACAAAGGTGCTAAGGATGCCACAATACAGTTCGAAATACAGGACATACATTCATTCAATAAACAATATCAGTTCGATAAACAGTTTAGTTCAGTAATCAAAATATAACCATTTTGAACATATCTTTACACGATCTGTTACTCACAGTGATTGGGCTATCAATAGCTAGAGCGCGTCCCCGAGAGCCAACCCTAAACAGTTAACAAATAGAGCACACACTAAGTTTAACAGTTGGGGAAGTACAATAATTAACTTCCTAATATGCCTCGGTGTGTTCTGCATCCATATCCTCCTTAAGATGTCTTAAACTAGGCCTAAGAATGCCTAGGATGGAATGAGGATGCGAAAATGCACTTAGAAAACAATTCCAGAATTTTCGATTGAGCAGGGCCTCGGCCGAAGCTTTTCGCCGAGCGGACAGGCAAAACAAAGGTCCCCGCCGAAGGTCAACTTCGCCGAGTGACCGATGGGCAATGCAAAAATCTTGGATGCGCGATTCGCTCGGCGTGAAACACTCCGAGCGATCAGGAAACACCAAGAAATGCTAGAGCATGAATTTCGCCGAAGCGGCACCTCCCGCCGGACCTCAAAAATCTGGAAAACCCATAATTGTGTTCTGAGTTCGAAACTCAAGTTTGGGATACCAAAATCGATCCTCTTGGGCCCATTTTCTGGAAAACTTTTGCAAACACATAATATATCATGTTTCAAACCTCTATTTAAGAAATCAAGGCCCAAGGGTGTTTAATTTCAAACTCAATTTAAAACCAATTTCATGAATATCTTGTAAACATGACATGCATGCACTTTAAACAATTTCAAGCTTCAAATGATGCTCAAATGAGCTCAATTCTTTGAAAAACAAGTTGAAAACATGGACTACAACAATACCATGAACATGCATGTGACAAATTGCCATGAACTTAACTCAAAACCCAACAATATTAACATGCATGCAAGAACTAGGCTTCAATTCAGCAATTATGAACAAAATCATGGTTTAATTCTACAATGATGCATGAATCATGCAAGAATGAAGTTCTAAGACAACATTAAGAAGGCAAGATCCTTACCTAAGTCTCAATTACAAGGTTTTGGAGCTAAATTATGTCAATTACACTTCAATCCCAAGCAAATTCCTACAAGATAAGCTAAATCTCCCTCAATTCTCTCCTTCTCACTCTAACTTCGGTGGAGGCAAGGAAATGGCTGAGGGAAGCCTTGATCAACATATAATAAGGCTCAACTAATATTAAACAAAGGTCCACTATAGGTGGCAAGGGTGTAAATAAACCTAAGTTTGCAATATATCAATATTTAATCTAATTTAATCATTCCTAATCAAGTTTTAGATAAATATACCATAAAATCAGGAATATTCTACTGATTCTAAAACATCAAACGGTTTCTAAATCGGCCGCCGATAAGGCCTTCAATTAGCAGTCTAAACATATACATTCAAACAGATAATCAAATAATCAAACAGATACATTATGCAATTCAATAGGTAGACTCATTCGATTTCAGTTCCGATTCTAATTAGTCTATTCGTCATTTCAATATATTCGATTATCAGTCATTATCAGATCCGTTTAGCGTTAATCAGTATATAATTCGGGGGTTATTCGGTAAACAGTACGAGGGTTGTTACATTAGGCTATGTTTGGCATAAGATTTTTTGGTTATTTTAGTCACAAAAAGACATAATAGACTAAAAAATTAATAAGATAAAATGTCACATCCAAACCATAATCATTTGATTTTTTCTCTCACAAAAATCAAAAAGTCCATCTCAAATGACACTTTTTAACTCTAGGCTAAAATAGCCAAAAAGCCAACCCACATCACATACGAAAGCATATTCCAAGAGATATTGTGAAGTGATTCTTTACTTGAAAGTTGAATGTGATTGATTTAGATGATCCGTTGCACATAAAAATTACGGAATGCGGTTGTGCCTCAATTTGAGGCATATTATAGGCTTATTTTTATGATCCGAACTGTTCATTTTATAGGGTTTGTTGAGTACTTCATGCTTACCAAAAATCATATTAATCGGATATCAATAATTGTATGATCAGTAATCAAAAAAATAAACAATAAGTTTTTCTTTTGAGAAATAGCATAAAACATATGCAATTTGATCATATACTTATTGATATCCGATTAATATAATTTTTGGTCGGTATGAAGTACTAAACAAACCTTACAAAATGAGCTGTTCAAATCATAAAAATAAGCTCATAATATACCTCAAATTGCTGTGCCTTTAGCACAGCAGCGACCCCAATTCCAAAAATTACAAACCCACAACAAAATCAAACATTATTAACTGATAATGCAGGTACGTGCCCAATATATTCTTATATTCTTCTATGGAAAATGTTTGGTAGCCCAAAATTTTGTGGCTCAAATGGCTCAAATCTGTCAAAATGACGTCGTTTTGAGCCATTTGAGCCACAAAATTTTGAGCTACCTAGCATTGTTGTTCTTCTATTATAACTCTTTTTCATTTATAGATTGAAATCTTGGTGATTCACTATTTTTAAAAAAATAATGAAAAATTCTTGGCAGGACCCTTCAATAAGTCATTGTGTATGTGTCAACTTTGATAGCTTCACAAAGTCAAACCCGGCTTTCTTTTATTTATTTATATAATAATGGAGGATCTGTTTGACAAAATACTAGAAATCGTTTAAATTAAAGCAACAACAAACTTCTCCAGTCCAAGAAAACTGCCCCAACAATATGGTTCAACAAACAAAATGTATGTAATAAGTTTGAGCAAGTGTTCTCTGTTGTACTTTTTGTGCCTATGATTTTGCACAACATGACAAATCAGTGAAAAACATAATCCAATGGCTATGTTTAAAACTGAAACAAACTCATTAAGACAAAACGAAGTAATTTTGCTTTAGTTTTAAACATTCACAGTTAGATTGCCACAACAAGATCACAGTATAAAAAAAGCACAGAAAAAATACTCAGAATTTTATTCAAAAAACAGTATGCATGCAGTTCAAAATCAACTCTTGTATAGTGAGGTCTAGAGTTTAAATTAGTATAGACCACACCTTATTTTCTTTTCTTTTTTTATTTTATTTTCTTTTTTATTGGCACTGGAGTGTCCGGATCAAAACTCGACTAATCCCCAAGATGCATACCCCCTCAGTAAGGAGTTTCCTGCAAGTGCACCACAGTTAATTTGAGGGTTTTCCCTCAGTCCGATAACCCCAAGAAATTGTTAATTATTAGCAACTAAGGGGTTTCGATCCCTGAACTTTAGAAAGAGCACATCCCGAGACCCAAGACCTTACCACCAGGCCAACCCTTGGGGTTTAGACCACACAATATTTTCTAAATAAAAGCATGTAGAATTAGTGATGATCTAATTACTATTTCATTCCCCTCTATGGCAAATCAATGGTGAGAACTGGAGGAGTTAGTAAAAAGTTTGGAGGCCCAACCACTCCTTTAGCTTATGGTCAACCCATATATCTATTCTAGCATTATTATTTATTGGCAAATATTAGTCTTTGCAATTGGTGTGTAGTAAGAGTCCATAATAGCAGGTGGCAAAAGAATTTTAAAAGGGATGATCACTTTGTTGTGCAATCAATGTACCAAATAAAATAAAATAAAAAACAAAGAACAGAAGATTTTGTCAAACTAGTGGAAAAGGAAAGGAACAAGAAAAGAAACAAAAATGATAGTGAGAATAATTCAAAAGAAGAAGAAGAAGAAAAAGTACTATGCAAATCAAATGTCAGTTCAATATTGAGTGAAATGCTGAATAAACTTAAAACTATAGAAGAAATCTTTATTCAAAAGGATCAGATGTGTGAATAGAATAGAATTTTAGTCTACCCATCTCTTTCATGCTGATATGAGATCTTCTAGGTCTTCTATCAAACTGGAACCAACTTCACAGGTCAGTATCTAATTATGTATTGCATTTTCAATCTATGAATACCTCTCTATGCATTCAAAGAACTTCATGCTCTGCATCCCTCTAACAACTGTTCCACATAGCTTCTAGTAGCAAACCAACAATGACATGGTTAGCAAAGAGGTTTTCCAACCAGTTCATTCCTTTCCAAGTCCTGTTTGCTTTTGTCATCATCTCTTCTTCTGATTCTACTGCTAATGCTTCCTTTGCAATGAGAAAAAAGGTTGCAGAAGAAGGAATTGAAGCAATGGCTCTCTTGGAAAGCAAGCCTCGACAACCAGAGTCAGTCTCTCTTGTCATCTTGGAATGAAAGCGGTCATTGCAGTTGGGTTGGAATTGGATGCAACGAAGCTGGTAGAGTCACCTATATAGACCGTAAGAGTTACGGTTTGAGAGGTACACTTTCCAAAGTTAACTTCTCTTCCTTCCCTCACCTCCTCTGTCTTGAACTTTATAACAACTCAATCTATGGGACCATCCCCTCACGAATTGGTAGCCTTATGAGACTTACTTACCTTAGCTTGTCCAACAATCATCTTTCAGGAACAATTCCATCTAAAATAGGAATGCTTGGTTCTCTCACTGAACTCTTTTTGTATTCTAACAATCTCTCAGGTCCAATACCTCCTTCTATAGGAAACTTGGGTAATTTAATTGAATTACGTCTTTCCAACAACAACCAACTTTCTGGACCAATCCCTCGAGAAGTTGGGATGCTTAGATCTCTCATCAATCTCCAAATGTCAGGGAACAATCTCATGGGTTCAATCCCTTCTTCTATACAAAACTTGACCAGCTTAACCATTCTACGCCTTTATGAAAATCAACTTTCTGGATCAATTCCTGAAGAAGTTGGACTGTTAAAGTCTCTAAGTAAGCTCTCCCTCTCTTTTAACAATCTCACTGGTTCAATCCCTACTTCAATGGGAAACTTGACCAACCTAACCATTTTATACCTTTATGAAAACAAACTTTCTGGATCCATCCCCCAAAAAGTTGGAAAGCTTATATCTCTCAATGAACTTGATTTTTCAACAAATAATCTCATAGGTTCAATCCCAACCTCTATAGGGAACTTAACCAGTTTAACCCTTCTACAACTTCTTGCAAACCAACTTTCTGGGTCAATCCCTGAAGAAGTTGGGATGTTAGGGTCCCTTAGTCGGCTCTCTTTGGTGTCTACTTATCTCACGGGTTCAATCCCTGCTTCAATAGGGAACTGGACCAACTTAGCCGTTCTATACCTATATGATAATAGATTTACTGGATTCATCCCTCAAGAAGTTGGGATGTTAAGATCTCTCATTGAACTTGATTTGTCAGCAAATAATCTCACTGGTTCAATCCCCACTTCTATAGGGAACTGAGATAACTTAACCCTTTTTCTGAAAACCAACTTTCTGGATCAATCCCTACTTCAATACGGAACTTGGCCAACTTAACCATTCTACATCTTTATGAGAACCAACTTTCTGGCTCCATCCCTAGTGAGTTAGGCAAGCTAATCTCCCTTGTTGATCTGAGATTTTTTGAGAACAAATTTACTAGCTCCATATCTCCTAAATTGGACAATCTTACACATTTGCAGATCTTTGATATAGCCATTAACAATCTCACAGGTCATCTACCACAGAGTATATGCCTTAGTGGATCACTTGTAAGACTAATTGCACCAAATAACAACTTGACAGGTGATATCACAAAAAGCTTGAGAAATTGTAGTTACTTGCATCGAGTTAGGCTTGAACAAAACCAATTCACAGGGGATATATCAGAAGTTTTCGGGGTACTCCCAAATTTGTTATATATTGATCTAAGTTTTAATAACTTCTATGGTGAGCTTTCACAGAAATGGGGGCAGTGCCTTAATTTGACTAGTCTAAAGTTCTCCAACAATAAAATCTCTGGAAACATACCACCTGAGCTTGGAGGTGCAACTCAGTTACGAGTACTTGACCTCTATTCAAATCATCTAGTTGGGGAGATCCCAAAGAATTTGGGAAATTTGGGCTTTTTGTTCGCCCTTTCTCTAAGTGACAATAAACTTTCAGGCAACATTCCAACAGAAATTGGCAGCCTATCTAATTAGGAAAATCTAGACTTGGCAGCAAATGATCTAAGTGGATCGATTCCATCGCAACTAGGGCAATGTGTGAAACTGCTGAACTTGAATTTGAGTAAAAATCTACTCAATGAGGGAATTCCTTTTGAAATAGGCACATTACACTTTCTTCAAAGTCTTGACCTTGGAAACAATTTGTTAACAGGAGAGATACCGCAACAGATTGGAGACTTGTAAAGCTTAGAGATATTGAATCTATCCAACAACAGGTTGTCTGGTTCCATCCCATCCTCTTTCAATGGGGCGTCAAGTTTGACATATGTTGATATATCTCACAATCATTTGGAGGGTCCTCTGCCCAACTGCAAAGGCTTTCAAGATGCTCCATTTGATGCATACAGAAATAATGATGGTTTGTATGGAAATAAGACTAGTTTGAGGCCATGTTCACCAAATATGAGCAATGGGGAAAAAGGGAATAGGCATAACAATGTTTTGCTTTTGGTCTTAGTTCCTATTTTGGGAATTATATTACTTGTGGCTGTTGGGGCTTTCCTATTTCTTCGCAAAAGAGTGGGTATCATAGAAAATGAACCCATAAGAGAAAATAATGAAGATTTGATTGCAATATGGAGTTATGATGGGAAAATGGTGTATGAAAACATCATTGAAGCGACAGAGGACTTTAGTGCCACACATTGCATCGGAGTTGGAGGATATGGCACTGTTTATAAAGCAAAGCTGCCAAGTGGTCAAGTTGTTGCTGTAAAGAAATTTCATTCTTCACAAGATGGAGAATTGGCTAACCAAAGAAGTTTTAGAAGTGAGATTCGTGCATTGACAGAGATACGACATTGTAATATCATAAAGCTTTATGGTTTTTGTTCGCATCCACAACACTCATTTTTAATTTATGAGTTCTTTGAAGGGGGGAAACTTGGAAAAAATAGGCAATGAGAAAGAAGCATTGAATTTTGAGTGGACTAAGAGGGTGAATGTCATTAAAGGTGTGGCAGATGCTTGGTCATACATGCACCATGATTGTTCGCCTCCAATTATTCATCGCAATATATCAAGCAAGAATGTTTTGCTAGATTCAGATTTCATGGCTCATATCTCTGATTTTGGCACTGCCAGACTTTTAAGGCCTCACTCCTCTAATTGGACTTCATTTGCAGGAACCTTCGGATATATGGCTCCAGGTATAACATGGTTTTTTTCTTCATTTTTTTTTTTAAAAAAAATTAGTATGCAAAGTTGTGTTAGGATTGACATTTACCATCAATTTCTTTAAGTTCCTTCATTTAAAATTTAACTTTATACTTGGCAGAACTTGCTTACACAATGGAAGTGAATGAGAAGTTGGATGTTTATAGCTTTGGAATTTTTACACTGGAAGTGTTAATAGGGAAGCATCGGGGGGATCTCATCTCTTCTCTTTCCTCATCCTCGCGACTGTCATCATCATCATCATCATCACTACCCACTGCTTACTCTATATTGTTAACAAAATTTTTGGATACATGTCTCCCATCTCTCGGGACTCATGTGGAAAAAGAAGTGGTCCTTGCTGCAAAGATAGCACTGGCATGCTTGCACACCGATCCACAATGCCGACCAACTATGCAACAAGTTTCTGTGGCACTATCAAAACAGAGGCCACCTCTGCAGAAGTCATTCCACTCGATTTCATTAGGACAACTCTATGATGTCAATTGTTCGACATCCTAAGCATTCCCATTTTCTATG